>JAVFKF010000013.1:4322500-4642500 GCA_036926295.1 Pachydiplax longipennis | reverse complement strand
ACATGGAGGAATGGGAATGACCCTCTTGCATCGAACCAAGGACCACTAGACGAACTGTGAAATTCATGGAAGAATATGTTCAAACTCCTCCGTCGCCACACCGGGTTTTATCTTTCCAGCTTATCGGGAAGGCATTGAAAAAAAATTTCAGAAATTGCAGCAATGCTTTTCTTATGGAAGAATTTCGGACCCACCTGGAGTCGATCTCACGGTCATTTTGTAACATTTCTTCTATTCTTAATATAGAAGACTACCTCAACTTCAACCTCCGAGATTTTGGTTCCTCTATCTTAACGATAAGTGCCTCAAAATAATTTTCAAAAATCCGCGCAATGCATTCTTATGGGAAAATTGCGATTTTTGGGAATTTCTGGTATCGAACCCATGATACCTAGCGTCGATGTCTGCATTATTCTGGCATTTAGAGTGTAGGGCCAGTACGTCGAAAAAATCTGACGTCGATGGCGCTTGTGGAACATGGTCAGAATTCGTATCCCCTATAAATATATAGGTATATATATATATAGGTATATCCGGAGAGTTAGCTATATATAATAGATATATATATATATATATATATATATATATATATATATATATATATATCTTCTAACTAAGCTAACTCTCCGGATATACCTATATATATATATACCTATATATTTATAGGGGATACGAATTCTGACCATATTCCACAAGCGCCATCGACGTCAGATTTTTTCGACGTACTGGCCCTACACTCTAGATGCCAGAATAATGCAGACATCGACGCTAGCTATCATGGGTTCGATACCAGAAATTCCCAAAAATCGCAATTTTCCCATAAGAATGCATTGCGCGGATTTTTGAAAATTATTTTGAGGCACTTATCGTTAAGATAGAGTAATCAAAATCTCGGAGGTTGAAGTTGAGGTAGTTCTCTATATTACGAATGGAAGAAATGTTATAAAATGACCGTGAGTTCGACGCCAGGTGGATGCAAAATTCTTCCTTAAGAAATGCATTGCAGAAATCTTTGAAAATTTTTTTAAATGCCTTCCCGATAAGCTGGAAAGATAAAACCCTGAATGGTGACAGAAGCGTTTGAAAACTTTCTTCCATGAATATCATCGTTCGTCTAGTGGTCCTTGGTTCGATGCAAGAGGGTATTCCGATTCCTACATGTATTTCAAATGGGGAAAGTGGAATCTCATTTTGGGACCTTCCCGATAAGATATTGAATCGAAACTTTGGAACAAGTAAGGATGGCACTTATCTAATATTATTTTGCTATCTTCTCTCACGGAAGAGTCCTGAGTTCGACGCTAGGCGGTCTTTTGCGCGAATTTTTTCAATCTGTTTTGAGGCCGTTCTCGATGCGATAGAGCAATCAAATTCTCGGTGTTTACAGATGAGATGGTCTTCCATCGTACCAAACGAAGAAATGTTACCAAATGTCCGTGTGTTCGACGCCAGGTGGATCCGAAATGCCTCCGTAAGAAATGCATTGCTGATATCAGGGACGATTTTTTAAAATGCCTTCCCGATAAACTGGAAAGATAAAACCCGGAATGTTGACAGAGGCGTTTGTAAAGATTCCTTCATGACGTCCGCTGCTTCTCTAGAGGTCCTTGGTTCGATGCTAGAGCGTCATTCCGATTCTACCATGCATTTCAAACGGGAATAACGGATCTTATTTTAGGACCTTCCCGATAAGATACTGAATTGAAACTTTGAAACACGTCAGAGTAGCACTTCTCTAACATTCATATGCCATTGTCTCTCACGAACGGGTCCTGTGTTCGACGCCAGGCGGTCATTTACGCAATTTTTTAAAAATTGTCTTGAGGCCTTTCTTTATGCAGGAGACTATTCAAAATCACAGCGTTTGCGTTTGAAGTAGTTTTCTATAGAACCAGTGGAAGAAAGGTTACATATGACCGTGAGTTCGATGCTAGATGGATGAAAATTTCTAACGTAAGAAATGTATTGCGGCAATTTTAAAAATTTTGCTGGATAAGCTTCGTTGATGACACCCGTAAGGGGAACTTATTGTAAATTTTTACCAATTAGCTTGCAGTATGCAAGCAACTTTTACTCGTCTATCTATTATATATAGCTAACTCTCCGGATATACCTATATATATATATACCTATATATTTATAGGGGATACGAATTCTGACCATATTCCACAAGCGCCATCGACGTCAGATTTTTTCGACGTACTGGCCCTACACTCTAGATGCCAGAATAATGCAGACATCGACGCTAGCTATCATGGGTTCGATACCAGAAATTCCCAAAAATCGCAATTTTCCCATAAGAATGCATTGCGCGGATTTTTGAAAATTATTTTGAGGCACTTATCGTTAAGATAGAGGAACCAAAATCTCGGAGGTTGAAGTTGAGGTAGTCTTCTATATTACGAATGGAAGAAATGTTATAAAATGACCGTGAGTTCGACGCCAGGTGGATGCAAAATTCTTCCATAAGAAATGCATTGCTGAAATCTTTGAAGATTTTTTTAAATGCCTTCCCGATAAGCTGGAAAGATAAAACCCTGAATGGTGACAGAAGCGTTTGAAAATTTTCTTCCTTGAATATCATCGTTAGTCTAGTGGTCCTTGGTTCGATGCAAGAGGGTAATTCCGATTCCTCCATGTATTTCAAATGGGGAAAGCGGAATCTCATTTTGGGACCTTCCCGATAAGATATTGAATCGAAACTTTGGAACAAGTAAGGATGGCACTTATCTAATATTATTTTGCTATCTTCTCTCACGGAAGAGTCCTGAGTTCGATGCTAGGCGGTCTATTGCGCGAATTTTTTCAATCTGTTTTGAGGCCGTTCTCGATGCGATAGAGCAATCAAAATCTCGGTGTTTACAGATGAGATGGTCTTCCATCGTACCAAAGGAAGAAATGTTACCAAATGTCCGTGTGTTCGACGCCAGGTGGGTCCGAAATGCCTCCGTAAGAAATGCATTGCTGATATCAGGGACGATTTTTTAAAATGCCTTCCCGATAAACTGGAAAGATAAAACCCGGAATGTTGACAGAGGCGTTTGTAAAGATTCCTTCATGACGTCCGCTGCTTCTCTAGAGGTCCTTGGTTCGATGCTAGAGCGTCATTCCGATTCTACCATGCATTTCAAACGGGAATAACGGATCTTATTTTAGGACCTTCCCGATAAGATACTGAATTGAAACTTTGAAACACGTCAGAGTAGCACTTCTCTAACATTCATATGCCATTGTCTCTCACGAACGGGTCCTGTGTTCGACGCCAGGCGGTCATTTACGCAATTTTTTAAAAATTGTCTTGAGGCCTTTCTTTATGCAGGAGACTATTCAAAATCACAGCGTTTGCGTTTGAAGTAGTTTTCTATAGAACCAGTGGAAGAAAGGTTACATATGACCGTGAGTTCGATGCTAGATGGATGAAAATTTCTAACGTAAGAAATGTATTGCGGCAATTTTAAAAATTTTGCTGGATAAGCTTCAAAGATGACACCCGTAAGGGGAACTTATTGTAAATTTTTACCAATTAGCTTGCAGTATGCAAGCAACTTTTACTCGTCTATCTATTATATATAGCTAACTCTCCGGATATACCTATATATATATACGAGTAAAAGTTGCTTGCATACTGCAAGCTAATTGGTACAACTTTAACAATAAGTTCCCCTTACGGGTATCATTTTCGAAGCTTATCCAGCAAAAATCTTAAAAATTGCCGCAATGCATTTCGAACGTGAGAATTTTTCATCCATCTGGCATCGAACTCACGGTCATATGTAACCTTTCTTCCACTGGTTCTATAGGAAACTACTTCAAACGCAAACGCTGTGATTTTGAATAGTCTCCTGCATTGAGAAAGGCCTCGAAACAATTTTTAAAAATTTGCGTAAATGACCGCCTGGCGTCGAACACAGGACCCATTTGTAAGAGACAATGGCATACGAATAATAGATAAGCGCCACTCTGACGTGTTTCAAAGTTTCAATTCAGTATCTTATCGGGAAGGTCATAAATAAGATTCCGTTATTCCCGTTTGAAATGCATGGTAGAATCGGAATGACACTCTTGCATCGAACCAAGGACCACTGCAGAAACGGCGAATAACATGGAAGAATGTTCTCACACGCCTCGGTCACCATTCCGGGTTTTATCTTTCCAGCTTATCGGGAAGGATTTTAAAAAAATCATCCAAGATTTCACCAATGCATTTCTTACGGAAGCATTTCGAACCCACCTGGCGTCGAACACACGGTCATTTGCTAACATTTCTTCCTATGATTCTATGGAAGACCATCTCATCTGCAAACACCGTAATTTTGATTGCTCTATCGCATCGAGAACGGTCTCAAAACAGATTGCAAATATTCGCGCTAATGACCGCCTAGCGTCGAACTCAGGACCTTTCTGTGAGAGAAAATAGCGAATTAATATTAGGTAAGTGCCATGACGACTTATTCCAAAGTTTCGATTCAATATCTTATCGGGAAGGTCCTAAAATAAGATTCCGTTTTCCCCGTTTGAAATGCATGGTGGAATCGGAATGACCCACTTGCATCGAACCAAGGACCACTAGACGAACTGTGAAATTCATGAAAGAAAGTTTTCAAACGCCTCTCTCATCATTCCGGGTTTTATCCTACCAGCTTATCGGGAAGACAATGAAAAAAATTTTCAAAAATTGCAGCAATGCATTTCTTATGGAAGAATTTCGGACCCACCTGGAGTCGAAGTCACGGTCATTTGACAACATTTCTACCATAAGAACCATAGAAGACTACCTCAGCTTCAACCTCCGAGATTTTGGTTCCTCTATCTTACCGATAAGTGCCTCAAAATAATTTTTAAAAATCCACGCAATGCATTCTTATGGGAAAATTGCGATTTTTGGGACATTCTAGTATCGAACCCATGACACCTAGCGTCGATGTCTGCATTATTCTGGCATCTAGAGTGTGGGGCCAGTACGTCGAAAAAATCTGACGTCGACGGCGCTCGTGGAACATGGTCAGAATTCGTATCCCCTATAAATATATATATATATATATAGGTATATCCGGAGAGTTAGCTATATATATATATATATATATATATACCTATATATTTATAGGGGATACGAATTCTGACCATATTCCACAAGCGCCATCGACGTCAGATTTTTTCGACGTACTGGCCCTACACTCTAGATGCCAGAATAATGCAGACATC
The DNA here is from genome assembly GCA_036926295.1 of Pachydiplax longipennis. Classification (NCBI taxonomy): domain Eukaryota; kingdom Metazoa; phylum Arthropoda; class Insecta; order Odonata; family Libellulidae; genus Pachydiplax; species Pachydiplax longipennis. The sequence goes on along the minus strand of JAVFKF010000013.1, from coordinate 4,637,298 downwards.
GACGCTAGCTATCATGGGTTCGATACCAGAAATTCCCAAAAATCGCAATTTTCCCATAAGAATGCATTGCGCGGATTTTTGAAAATTATTTTGAGGCACTTATCGTTAAGATAGAGGAACCAAAATCTCGGAGGTTGAAGTTGAGGTAGTCTTCTATATTACGAATGGAAGAAATGTTATAAAATGACCGTGAGTTCGACGCCAGGTGGATGCAAAATTCTTCCATAAGAAATGCATTGCTGAAATCTTTGAAGATTTTTTTAAATGCCTTCCCGATAAGCTGGAAAGATAAAACCCTGAATGGTGACAGAAGCGTTTGAAAATTTTCTTCCTTGAATATCATCGTTAGTCTAGTGGTCCTTGGTTCGATGCAAGAGGGTAATTCCGATTCCTCCATGTATTTCAAATGGGGAAAGCGGAATCTCATTTTGGGACCTTCCCGATAAGATATTGAATCGAAACTTTGGAACAAGTAAGGATGGCACTTATCTAATATTATTTTGCTATCTTCTCTCACGGAAGAGTCCTGAGTTCGATGCTAGGCGGTCTATTGCGCGAATTTTTTCAATCTGTTTTGAGGCCGTTCTCGATGCGATAGAGCAATCAAAATCTCGGTGTTTACAGATGAGATGGTCTTCCATCGTACCAAAGGAAGAAATGTTACCAAATGTCCGTGTGTTCGACGCCAGGTGGGTCCGAAATGCCTCCGTAAGAAATGCATTGCTGATATGAGGGACGATTTTTTAAAATGCCTTCCCGATAAACTGGATAGATAAAACCCGGAATGGTGACAGAGGCGTTTGAGAAGATTCCTTCATGACGTCCACTGCTTCTCTAGAGGTCCTTGGTTCGATGCTAGAGCGTCATTCCGATTCTACCATGCATTTCAAACGGGAATAACGGATCTTATTTTAGGACCTTCCCGATAAGATACTGAATTGAAACTTTGAAACACGTCAGAGTAGCACTTCTCTAACATTCATACGCCATTGTCTCTCACGAACGGGTCCTGTGTTCGACGCCAGGCGGTCATTTACGCAATTTTTTAAAAGTTGTTTTGAGGCCTTTCTTTATGCAGGAGGCTATTCAAAATCACAGCGTTTGCGTTTGAAGTAGTTTTCTATAGAACCAGTGGAAGAAAGGTTGCATATGACCGTGAGTTCGATGCCAGATGGATGAAAAATTCTAACGTAAGAAATGTATTGCGGCAATTTTAAAAATTTTGCTGGATAAGCTTCAAAGATGACACCCGTAAGGGGAACTTATTGTAAATTTTTACCAATTAGCTTGCAGTATGCAAGCAACTTTTACTTATATATATATAGCTAACTCTCCGTATATACCTATATATATATATATATATTTATAGGGGATACGAATACTGACCATGTTCCACGAGCGCCGTCGACGTCAGATTTTTTCGATGTACTGGCCCTACACTCTAAATGCCAGAATAATGCAGACATCGATGCTAGGTGTCATGGGTTCGATACTAGAATGTCCCAAAAATCGCAATTTTCCCATAAGAATGCATTGCGTGGATTTTTAAAAATTATTTTGAGGCACTTATCGGTAAGATAGAGGAACAAAAATCTCGGAGGTTGAAGCTGAGGTAGTCTTCTATGGTTCTTATGGAGGAAATGTTGCCAAATGACCGTAAGTTCGACTCCAGGTGGGTCCGAAATTCTTCCATAAGAAATGCATTGCTGCAATTTATGAAAATTTTTTTCAATGCCTTCCCGATAAGCTGGAGAGATCAAACCCCGTGTGGCGACGGAGACATTTGAGAACATTCTTTCATGAATTTTACCGTTCGTCTAGTGGTCCTTGGTTCGATGCAAGAGGGTCATTCCGATTCCACCATGCATTTCAAACGTGGAAAACGGAATCTTATGTTAGGACCTTCCCGATAAGATACTAAATCGAAACTTTGGAATAAGTCATAATGGCACTTACCTAATATTAATTCGCTATTTTCTCTCACAGAAGGGTCCTGAGTTCGACGCTAGGCGGTCATTTGCGCAAATTTTCGCAACCTTTTTCGAGGCCGTTCTGGATGCGTTAGAGCAATCAAAATCTCGGTATTTGCAGATGAGATGGTCTTCCATAGTACTTTAGGAAGAAATGTTACCAATGGCCGTATGTTCGACGCCAGGTGGGTCCGAAATGCTTCCGTAAGAAATGCATTGCTGATATCATGGGCTATCTTTTAAAATGCCTTCCCGATAAGCTAAAAAGATGAAAACCGGAATGGTGACAGAGGCGTTTGAGAAGATTCTTTCATGACGTCCACTGCTTCTCTAGTGGTCCTTGGTTCGATGCTAGAGCGTCATTCCGATTCTACCATGCATTTCAAACGGGAATATCGGATCTTATTTTAGGACCTTCCCGATAAGATACTGAATTGAAACTTTGAAACACGTCAGAGTGGCACTTCTCTAACATTCCCATGCCATTGTATCTCACGAACAGGTCCTGTGTTCGACGCCAGGCGGTCATTTACGCTCATTTTTTAAAAATTGTTTTAAGGCCTTTCTCTATGCAGGAGACTATTCAAAATCACAGCGTTTGCGTTTGAAGTAGTTTTCTATAGAACCAGTGGAAGAAAGGATGCAAATGACCGTGAGTTCGATGCCAGATGGATGAATATTTCTAACTAAAGAAATGTATTGTATTTTCAATGCTTTCCCGATAACCTGGAAAGATCAAACTCCGTGTGGCGACGGAGGCGTTTAAAAACATTCTTTCATGAATTTCACAGTTCGTCTAGTGGTCCTTGGTTCGATGCAAGAGGGTCAATCCGATTCCACCATGCATTTCAAACGGGGAAAACGGAATCTTATTTTAGGACCTTCCCGATAAGATATTGAATCGAAACTTTGGAATAAGTCATAATGGCACTTACCTAATATTAATTCGCTATTTTCTCTCACAGAAGGGTCCTGAGTTCGACGCTAGGCGGTGATTAGCGCGAATAATTGTAATCTGTTTTGAGACCGTTCTCGATGCGATAGAGCAATCAAAATTACGGTGTTTGCGTTTGAAGTATTTTTCTATAGAACCAGTGGAAGAAAGGTTACATATGACCGTGAGTTCGATGCCAGATGGATGAAAAATTCTCACGTTCGAAATGAATTGCGGCAATTTATAAGATTATTGCTGGATAAGCTTCGAAAATGATACCCGTAAGGGAAACGTATTGTAAATTTTCACCAACTAGCTTGCAGTATGCAAGCAACTTTTACTCGTATATATATATATATATATATATATATATATATATTCACACTACCTGCAATAATAAACTAGGATATAAATACCTCCTTGCTACAATAGTACAGTATATAAAGGAATATTACAACACAGCTGAAACATAGCTACAACTATACAGTATTTCAATTCTGATACACTTGCAAGCTATACATATTCATATAAAGCCAACTTACTAAATACAAAATTACGTTCATCAACTAATTTTCCTAGCTAAACATCCTTTATTTGTCACAAAAGTTTATTCAGGGTTATAAGACCGGACTGAATCCGTTATGGTCAAAACCGATTTTGAATGAATCAAACCTGTAGAAGTTACGGAGAACGTAAAATGTTTGGGATTAGAGTCCCAAATGTTGGTTTTCATTTTGGATAGCTTCAAAAAATAATTAACCTCGTGATAACAATATCTATTCTCGTTTCTATAACCATCAGTTTCATCCGTTTAGATAATTCAATTATCAATTAGGCTTAAATTGAAATATAGTCAATCCAAATTACGCTGACATCGTAGAATAGAAGAAATGAAAAGCATTTCATGAACGTAGCAATGTGTACCCTCAACTGCCACGATCGGTATTCAATCTCATTTGTGGAAGTTCATATGCCGGGATGTTTGAGCACGAAGAGAAAAATTCAAAGGTCCACTCAGCCTGTAAAAATGAGTACCAGAGGTACATACAATTATCGGAAAGAAGTGGGAGAGGAGTAATCCCAGCAACATTAACTTAATTTCACACAGGTTCAAGTGTTTTCAGCCTCAACCTGTTAGCTTCTAAAGGCGTTGGAAATCCTACGCATGGGAGACTGACTATTCTTATTATTATCATTATTATTATCATTATTATTATCATTATCATTATCATTATTATTATCATTATTACTATCATTATTATTATCATTATTATTATTATTAAACCATTTAAACCAAAGCTGCTAAGCTTGTAGATCCCACAAAATTATTCTACCAATGCGTTCATACAGCTGAGTTACATATGAAAGTAGAGAGATTGATTTCTGGAAGTACATAATAGTATTACTCATACTCATATGCCATTCATGATTACTGGGCTTATCCGTCAAGTTAAAATATATAAGAGTTCGAACATAATTCGCCAGTCATTCGGCCTTTCCTGACTTTAATTACCGAGGAGTAACAAATGGAACAGTTGCAAATGAGAGCGGAAAAGGAGCGCAAGTCCTTGAACGGCGAATAATTAATCGCAAAAAGAGAACGTCTGATATCAAAAGAGGCATTCACGTGCAAAGATAAAACTAAGAGAAAAATTAAAAAATAAGGAAGAGATCCGAAAGCAAACATCAAAAGGGATCCCAATCAGCCGAGCTAAGGTCCGATGAAAAGGTGAAAACAAATGAATCTTAGGTTGTGAAAGATAGCCGTAGGCGGGAATATGAAGGAGGGAAAAGCCGGTGGGAGAACGATAGCGGAGGACTTGATTTAAAGGTCTAGTGGAGTAAAAAAGAGAGGAGAGAAGCAAAAATCTTTCCGTAATGTTTCACCCAAAGAAATCCTTTTCCACTCCTTCACGAATGAAATAGCGTTTTGTGTTTCAAGAACTTCAAACGCACGCCCATTAACGAGGTCATAGGAATAAGGACTCCCAAAGGAAAGATGCGGAGCGCAGAGTACTTTGAGCGCTGGGATTGAGATATCTTCCCTCCGTACGAATGCGATAAGAAGGAAGTCAAGAAACTTTATGAATGGCATAGAGAAATGTTGCACCAGTAGAAGGGGTGTTTTCGCGATGATACCGTCAGAATAGCATGTGAATCTAATCTGGAAATGCATTCCTTAGATGTCTATCTTGAAACACCAAGGTGTAGTCGAAGTTGAGATTACAATGAAGTGTTTTTGATGTGTGCGAGGGGTGTGAAATTTCATGCTTGTTCAATTTGATGGAGACTTATATGCGTATCGAAACTTTATTTCTATTCGTTATTTCTATTATGTGTTTATCACATTTAACGACCGTTATCTTCAAAATTTATTACATATTTATCGCACCAACAAAATTCTATATCCCTTTCCTAGCCTTGGCCAAGGAATTACAGCCTGTGCTGACAAGAAATACAGGATATATGAAGCGTTGAAATCAGTGATTCCCAAAGCGGCTAATATCGCCAATTAGGGGCACTGGTCTAATCTAGGACGGAACTTAACGCTATGGAATTTCATTCTTTCATTCATCATCTTTCTCTCAATCTAATTTTTCTGAGTTGTGCACAACAATTAAATTTGCACATAGTGGTTTATTTGTTATTATCATTTCAGTTCCTACTTTGCTTCTTCTAATATTCCGGATTAGGACGTATAGATAATAAATTTCATATATGACGGTTGGGGAATGGTTGTATGCCTTGTATGAAACCAAGAAGGAGGCAGCATGTAAATTATTTGGAATCGCTAGGTTAAATTTTGTTTGACATCTTAGCATAAAGAGGCAGAGGTAGCTATATGCGTATATTGAAGTATTTTATACCGAATTAATTATCGAGTATTATTTCAACCTAAGGTAGATATTTAAGCCACCGTTTCGAATATTAATATTCAAATACCAGTAATAATAATCTGGTTGGTTGTTAGAAAACGTATAACACAAGATAAAACCACGTTGTTTGCACGTGATAACAGCAAGGCAAAAATAAATCGTGCGATGGAAGTAAATAGTTCTTCCTTCATGCAATCAAGATCTTATTAATGTCTCTCCCTTTATTCTCTCAACAATAAAAATAGTCGATTCATAACATAATTCAATAAACAATATTGGAAGTACACTTTTTAAACTTGCGCATTCAAAGTTTATCTCAAGGGCTAGAACACGATTTTTCGCCAACAACAGTTAAAGCGTGCCAAAAGACGACAATTTATGGAATTCTATCTCTCAGAACATTACAGACGACAATATCAAAGCAAGCGCGCGTAGCAAAAATTAGCTCCTCCGTTGAAATTGCCGAACGATGTAATTACAAAAGACAACACAGCTCGAATAACAAACAAAGCATATAGAGAGAGGCGGACTTCAATCCTATAACTACATCACGAAAATGTCGCACACCTTCGGATCCATTAGAGAGCAAACAGAGCGGGGACAGAGGCAAAGATAGGAGAGAAAGAGAAGGTGAAAGTTTGAGATAGTGAGGAGAAAGACCCCGGGAAAAATACGAAGTGTAAGGGTCGATCGAGGGAGGAGCAGCGGGACGGAGAAGTGTAGGGCGCCAAGATAAGACCTGCAGGGTGACGCGAGGGATAGAGAACGTGAGTTTTCTGCGACGAGAAAAAAGAGTTGCATTTATTGCCAGGGATCGCAAGAGTAAAACTTTGCCCATTAGAAATAAAAAGGAGACATAGAGGCTGTGTTTAATTGCGCCTAATTTCTGCCGCCTACAACGGAGAGGGACCGTCCCAATTCTTTATTTTTTGCCCCATGTTCTAGTAGGAGTTTCTCGCGGTTTAATGAGGGCTTTGTTTTTCGTGAATCACGTAATTGAATTCCTCCCCCTGCTCTTTTTTACCTCTCGCCGATGCTCCAAATTCAACAATATTGCATTCGGTCCGCTCCTGCTTTATAAAATGGGAAGCGGCCGATTAAAGCTGGTCTTTTCTCTATCACAGGAAATTTACTATAATGGGGTTGAGCGTTTACAGCCACCATTTTCTAGTTAACTACGTGGATTACTTCCGTGAAATTATTTCCCATTGCTACATATTTATTACTTTTCCCTTATCTTCTTTAATGACTCACACACTGACCCTTATCTACGAACGCAAAGCAAGAACTATAAGACTAAAGATTGCTGGTGCTGATTATTTGCTATTACTCAAGGAGAAGAGAAGGATGATTTTATGACAATCTTTTCCCTTTTTATACTTGATATTAAATTTTAAAGTATCAGCTTACATTCTATTGAACTGAATAGAACATTTAGTAACTTACTATTTAGGGTGTGGAATTCCATCCTAAATACTTAAGGTGGTTCAAAATAAAAATCTAAGTGGTGCATATAGTAACTCATAATGAATGAATACCTAAGGCCTGAAGTGATTATACATACTGATTGCTATTTTGAAATGTATGCGTACTGCGAACACTGGAAGACATCCGAAAGGATTGAAAATCCCACGCTATCATAGCTGATACAATGGAATATCGTGAATGAAATTAAACATTTCCAAACTAGAAATGATTGGAAAAGTAACGGAATCCATCTACTTTAAAATCAAAATGCTGAAAATCAATACTTTAAAATCACACCTTTAAATATTCTAAAAATAAATCATCCCTGCGCGATATTTTTGAAGAATTATTCTTGTATCAATTAAAAATTACAAACTGTGGTGACATATTTAAGTTATTTAAATACAAAAATAAATAAATATAAATTAATTTTTTGTAAATATTGATTGCAATTAATTTACAACTGTTTGGCATGACATTGGAGCGAAAATTGAGGCGAGAATTTCACTCTCATTTTGGAATTATTTACTATCGCAGATTTCCCGTATGGATATAATTATGGAAATTGTTAAATTATTAAGTACTTTGCTGAGTTATATATGTATACATAAGAATCTGATAAGGCGATTAAAGTGAAAGATGTATAATATTAGTTTCTTTTTGAGACCGAATATCAAAAAGCGAGACTTGAGGTGTGGGTGATTTAAAGATAAAAAACGTAATTTATTGAACAAAATTACACGAGTGATATTTGAAAACATGCTCAACGTAAGCACTAGCATCAGCGGTAAGATTTGTTTCAATGCCTTTTGTTCCGTTGCAATAAGCTTTGAATGCGATTTTACTGATAAAGAATAAATAACAGCATATCAGGACATTTTTGTAAGTTATTATCAACATTAACCGCTTTCTGAACGATAGTTACTGCTGTAAGACAATGCTACTTTCTAGAATGGGCAAAAGAACAAGATTCCTTCTGAAGATTCAAATCGTACATTACAGAAAACGAGGTTTTTTAACGGGCAATATTGCCTCTTAGATTCGTTGAAAGTGGATCCTATCTCCTGCTAGTAACACGCGCCTCTTTTCCATTCAGTATGTATGCCTCCGTCGGAGAAAGCCAAGCAGCGGGAAAAACGGCATCAGAAAAGCGAATTCAAAGAAAGCGGATAAGAAGAGGTTGCTATGGTCTCTTTTATTACTTCCGAAGACATCTTTTGAAAAGAGGCTTAACATGAGTACCCGCCTACTATCCAAACCTTGAGAAGAAAGATTAAGACGTGGGTGAGACTCTTGGGTAGAACAAACCGTCTCTTCATCTGGTTACTGGTGGAGTTATATCCTCCCGGAAATTAATCTCTCAGTTTTGCTTGGAATTTTTATTCATAATTTCTCTTTGAGAGAATTCCTCCTTTCCCTCCTCTCCTTCCTCCACTTATTCGCAAACTCATTATATCTCTTCTTTAAAAAAGGAAGTGAAATATCGTTTAAAGGAGAGATGTTGTCAGCCCAATCTTTGATGAGCCGGAACAAATTTTTAGTCGTATGATAGATGCAAAATATTTACACTTATGGTGTATAAAATATCTTTTGGTCACTTGAATGGAAATCATTTAATATTAATGCGAATATAGGAAATTTTTAAATAAGCGTGCTAAATCTAGGATGGATTTTAAATTACAGCATGATTCGCGACCAGCAAAGTCCATAGAATGGGTATTCCGTATAATTAAGAAGAGCTCAACTGAGAGAACTCAATATTCTCCAAAAGAGACATAAATCTGTATCCACATCAGCTCAACATCTACCTCTTAGAAATAACTAGGTCATCTCGTCATTTCATTTATCTGCATGGGGAATGAGAAGAGGTCAATTAATACTCATTATGTTCTCTCTGAGATAGTTACTCATACTTACTGGCTATAGGGGTACTCCAAACTTCCACGTTCAAATTATGCTCATTTCGGAGCAAGAGCAGCATCAACTCTTTTTCGGCGAACCTTGTCGTAATGGATGGATATCCCAGTCTAGTACGTAACTAGAAAAAATTGCAAGCGATAAATATGAGGCGAGAGCACCGATTGATTGTTATTGGCCAAGTGCCGACTGAAATGGAGGTTTAATTAACAGATGAACAAGAATATACGTCCTCTTAAAGCCGCCGGCTTGAAACTAATCACTGCAATACATTAGGAATGATGAGTGACAAACAAACACGAGAAATTCACACACAATCGAATGCACCCGCAGAGCAGCACTTCTGCAAAGGAAACCTAATTGTCGTACACCAGATGCGATGTGACCTGTTTACTTTAGGTTTAGCGCTTTCGTACCTATCGATAAATCCGGATTATCTAACCAATTTCAAATCGATATTGCGATTGCAATTGCGGCGTGATAACAGCTGCAATTATTTCTCTGCCACCCGTTGCAGTCAACTCTTGAAACTGCTGTTTTTCAGGATTAATGATCAACTAAATCGAGGACGGTTTCTCGAGTTAATCAACTGCTTTTCTGGATGCTTTTATTGCTTATTATAATGATTTATTACACTTTTAAAGAATTTTAAGGATTCATCAATTTTACACAATTGTGTTACTAAAAATAGAAATAAAATATAAATATTGTCATTATGAGATGACCTAACTTCGTTAAATGCCATATAATAAATGACAAGACCGAACTTAGTGCTGTTCACAAGATATTTTTCATAACCGATCAGTTTCGTCGTACCGCCATCCTTAGGTATAAACACATACCATAGATAACTAAGACTATTGCACCTAGTTTGAAGGGTATGAATTCTCTCAGTTGTTTTGTATGTACCTGTGGATTATTGTTAACCGAAATCGGTCTATTAATCAAAAATATCTTGTGGGAAAGATAAATTTCGGTCTTCTAATTTATAAAACATAAAGGAGTTAGGTTGCCTTAGGACCGCGAAAGGTGAGTGATGTTACAAAATTTGTATTTACATAGCTCATTTGATGTTAAATTTAGGATAGAATTAACCAAGTAATATGAAATTAATCTATTTCGTCAAAATGATAATTTCGCTATACTATACTATAAAGCTTTCAATGTCCTATCCAAAGACAATAATAATAGAAATTAAAGCAGTGATTAAATATTTTTATGTATTATCAAATATAACATGAAGCAATAAAATTGGTCAGTTGGCTAATCGCATGATTCACAATTTATTGCTGTAAGCATAACCAATAAATATTCATAGGTAATACATGACAATATTCGAATTCATATTTTAGAAGAAAGTTCAATTATTCAGGAATTCTTCAAATTACAGTCTACTATTAGTAAATACGACACTTTATATACTAATGTTTCTATCATTATCTTTAGAAATAAAATTGTTTTAATTTAATCCTTCAATTATCATTTTGAACACTGATTTGTGCTAAATTTGCTTATAGTAATACCACTGAAATTACGATTCATTTACTTCATTCGTTCATTTGTAATAAATAATGATATTGTTCTCGCATTTAAAATAAGCATATGATAAGAAATCGGTAACCTTGACCTTAGTTGCATTATTATGTACCAATGTAAGAATTCAAAGGACACCTTGACGAGTTTCATTCTCGTTTTTGTGGTCTTTTCTGCTCCCATCGAACTTGGGTAACTACTTCACTTTTATGTAGGTTTTTGACAACGATTCCGCAATTCAGGTCAAAGTGCGGCTTTTGTTACTCCTTTGTCAGCATATTATTCTCGGTTTTTACCTAGGAAATTCTAAAATTCAAGTCTAAGGGGCAAATCCTGAGAGTCTCAGAAGGAACTCGCTAACTTTCAAACTCATGGATAAAAAGAACTTAATCTCATCAAAGTGGATAACCAGGCAAAAATCTCTCCGTATCAAGGAGTGCAATTCAACTCGCAGTAAATCATCAAACTTTTGAACAAAATTGAATTTATTAGATGAGATATTTTTGTGCTGAATTTAAGTATTCTCGATTCATCTACATAATATTTCATTTCCTTGAAAATTCATCGGAGGAACTTGAAGCTATTTTTATTTATTGTTTTATATTTAATTCTTTCAACATGGAATTCTGGATGTGCTTTTAAATCTAAGCGATACGTACAGTTATTGAATTTCCTTAATAATTCAAAAATTAGAAAGAAGAAAAGACCGATATTAATCTAGGAAATAGTTAATAAATTACAGACCATCTATAGAGGGTAATTAAGTAAATGAATTGATTATGGGTGGCAAATAAATGGGACAGTAAATGAAAATAAAGTTATGGAAGGATAATTAAATAACTATAATAAATTTTTGTGGTCTATTGACGTCCGATGAAGAAACAAAGCGAGTAGACGTCCTCTCTTACTTTGTCTGCATCTAAAATTTATCGGCACAGTAAGACATTAAATTGTTCTATCAAATATGAGTCTTTATAAGAAAGTTTTGGAGGAGCCCTTAGACTGTTGAGGTGTAAATATTCCCATTTAAACTTATTAGAGCATAACATTCACTTATTAACCTAACATTCACTGCAGTGGTCGAGTCATCCGAGCATTTAAATAGCCTCTCGAGATCCGGAATCTTTGAAGATAGAATGCATTGAGATCTTAAAATTGATATCACTCTAATATCTGGATGGTAAACAATAAAATATCACTTTTTTAGTTGGAATGAAACGGTTTCCGCAAGGAAATGAGTGAATGACGTTCAAATAACGCGTAATAGCTTTCAACTCATTTCCTGTTTTTCTCATTTCTAGATTCTAATATTGTCCGAGCTAGTATATCCAATCCACAAAAATTAATTAAGCTTCACAGTTTTTAGTAAAGATATATCTGTTTTATGAAAGTTACGCCAGATTTCTGTACCTTTCATGGTATAGCTATACTGATTCGCTGAAATCAATGAATATTCCAGACATTTTTTGTAACACGTGTCAAAAAGGTTCAAGTAAGTATAATTTTGGATATTTGAAATGCTGAAAACATCAAAAATAATTCCTTGGCCCAAATCATTAAAATTACTAAATGAGGCTCGAGTTAAAGAATAAAAGAGAACTTGAATTGAAAAAAAGAATATGGAAAGATTCGGAACGCCTAGTAAATTGAATTCATTAGCTTTTATCGAACTTCTTAATATTTCGATGATGGAAAATAACTTATCAAAATGGAAATTTCCTACGCCTTTTTTGCAGTAATCGAGAGTGAAAAATATAAATTTTCTTAAAATTGTCCTTGCTTCAAGATGATGTTCCAAAACGGGTGTGTTAATTACTGCACTTTCAATCTCTTTGAGATGAAGGGAAGATGGCTCCGAGGATAACTTCTCCCCAAGGTAGAGGTCTGCAGAAAGAGACGTAGGGATAACTTGAGTGCTCCTGAACTATGGGAGACACATGAAAGAGGAGAGCGAAGATGAGGAGGAAGGTCTCCTTAAGTCTTAGCGGGATTAAACGCCTGTGACAGGAAGACGCTATGGGTGTTGAGGTCATAGGGGCGATCTCGCAGAAGCAAGGGAAGGGCTCTAAACTCTTGTTGCCGCCAGAGGAGAAAGAGGAAGACAAAGGGAGAAAGATTTATGGGAGAAATGAGGGCAGACGAAGTCCCCTGAAGACAGGATGTGGCGGTGAAATTTTCGAGCTTAATTTCTCGTAAAATATACGGAGATGGCCGAAAACGGAACTGCTAATAACTATGGAGCACAAAGAAAAATCTGTAAATATCCTCTCCTTACATTCATCAACCTTAATATAAAAATCAGATCCATCTGATTACGAATCTCAAAGTTTTATGGTATATAATACGAAAGTAATCAAATCAATATTGACAACCGCTAGATGAGAGATTCTTTCCTAAATCCTCTTCAGGTACGAGCTGAAAATTGAATGTGTCGAAATGAAGATAATTTACTCAAAAACGCTGTTATAAGAAATCTATTGAATACATATGAATGCTACTTCATTACCATTGCAGCCATTCTCCTTAAAAAGCTATCGAAAATTGAATGCCCTTGCAGGAAAATCAACCGGGTGCGTAATTGGTAAATTTGCTCTAAAGTCTCAAAAGTATTTCCTCGAAGGTATCAGCAGTGAGTCGAGACTTTGATATCAAATTACTGAGACGAATCGCTGCGGAAACTTGAGCAGATTGAATGGTATGCATGAATAGAGAAATCTTCAATTTTGAGAGGAAAGAAGTTGATGAGGTATTACTCTAGTTGGCGACAGAAGGTAAGATTGGAATCTGTAAAGAAAGGAAAGAAGGGATTGTGGAGAGAAGACTTGAGGTTCGAGATTGGTGAAACTGCGATACGATGCAGGTGACGGTTCCTAATTACTCCTGGAGACAATCTCCTTCCATTTCGGACTCTTACAGATTCTTAGTCTGTCGCTCTTCTGCCTCTTCTCTCTTCCCTGCATCTTTTCTATTACTCTTTCTTCTTGTCTTCTCTATTCTTCCCCGTCTCAAACCGCAAAATTAGGTGCTGCATGCACCTCCTTTCCCTCCATTTCAGCTTAATATCCTTTCACTTATATTCCATCAACATCCACCGCCAGTTCCCACGTTTTCCCTTTCTATCTATCGCCCTCTCTCAATTAAAATGAATCTTGGACAGCGATGATTAGTGTAAATCTCAGGGAAAATAAATCAAAGAGATAAACTTAACAAACTAGATACAAGGAAAAATTTTGTGGAATTTTACAAGTTTTGTACCTCAGAGTTTCATTTTCAGTTATTAAACTTATTTTTGATTTCAATAATTTTTTATATATACTCCAACATTTCCTTTTAATGTACTTAGAGAATTTTATTCCTTAATCTTTGAAATTCTGTATTTTCTAAACTTATTTCTCGGATGTATAAACACATGTCAGTCATTCTTACACTTGTGCTTACTTTAGTACTTTTTCAGAACACTTTTTACACCACTGGGTAATAAATGCTTCTGCGTCATGGTTTTAGTTTTGATATATTGAGATATATATTCATATATATTGTCAGGATTTCGATGGAAAAGGAAAGATTCCTTCGCAGCTTGATTTAAAAATAGTAAGAAATTTCTACTTTAGAACAATTTTTCACCTTTATCCGAGTCTTATAGTCAGGGTTCCAACGCTGTTTGATATTTTTCTAATATTAATGTATTTTTCTCAATATGTTATACTTAGCCAAATGGGTAGCGTGTTTGCCTTTGGCGAAAGCGGCTTTGGGTTCGGTTCCTGGCGGGAGCCAATATCTGCGAAATCACTCAAACTGTCATAGTAAATTCAATAATACAACTACACCTATATTTTACTCAATTCTCGTTTTTTATATTAAAACACACACGAATATTTATCCTTTCCTCTATTTCAGTTTTAGAGTATTTTTCTTTATACCAACTTCAGTTTTTTAAATATTCTTTCCTTTTCTTACAACCTTTATATACTGCTTACATCATTTCTTGATGTTTTTAATTACTATATTTTCATTTGGTTGCGTTCAGTTTATTTCCCCTATTTATATCTGATAATCCAAAGTACGACGGATAAAACTCCAGAGAATAAGCGCAGAAGAGTGCCTTCTATTCTTTTCAGCTTCATTTCCTCCTTTTCAGGCTTTTTCTCCAAAACACGCTCTTTCTACCGGGAAGCTCATTGGGCGCAAAATATTTTTTCCTCGATCTATTTACACCGAGAAAAATTGAGGCTTTCATTTGTGTGCATCCTTCGTCTAATACTGCCATTCTCATTCTTCCGTTTCATAGCGAAAAGACTCGCAAGATTTCGCTTTTTTGCGGCGGATTAATATGGAGAATTCTCGGAGTAAAAATCCTTACCTTTTTGTCCTACTTTTTCGAGAGACTGAGAGGGAAGAGTTCGCTAACTTTTTTTACCTGATAGGAAAAGCAAATCTAGTTTACGTAAAGACTACCGAAGGAGGACCTTTTTATCATCTAATTTCCTCTTAAGTCGATGCAATTCGAATCTTTAAGATACGCGCAACCTAGATACATTCAAATGGTATAAAATAATTAAAAGAGGTGGCTCTCAGTGTACATTTCTTTATGAAGAAGAAGGAAACGGCCTGTAATTTATGTTTTGCTTTTAATTTTAATTTATTTCTCCTGATGTGCCTGCTATAACATAGTAATAAAGAATTAATATGCATTTAAAAATTGATCAAGATCTAACTATTTGCAATTAGGAGTAATATTATTTTGATTAAACATGTGGCACATATAAGTGAGTGATGAGGAATTCATCGTAAACGTACAGGGTGTTTGAGAAAGAATCAAAAGATATGAGTAAGCCGAGACTCGAACTCGGAACATTCACTTGGCCGGCAGGTGCTCGAACCGTTTTCAAACTGGTGCAATGCAAATAAATCCTCTATGACGTTCATCGTTACTCATCAGCAAACGAGATATTCTTAAAATTCTAAATTTCTTAAAAAAGAAAAACAAATTATTTGCGCCTAGTGCGACTTTGGTGTCTTCAAAATTAAGATCTGAGGTTAAAGGTTTGGAAACTCTGCTTTTTGCCGCCAGGAAATTCATATTTAAAGTCTTTCGAAATTATCTTTGACCTGAAGATAAAGTTATTTTGTCTCTTTTATACGCTATCAATGCTACAAATGTAATACTTCACTCCACTATATGGCAAATGTCCATGGCAAAATTGTTCATTGATTCTCATATTATATCATACATAAAATCCTTTTGAAATGACTTCCATGACTAAATCTCGCTTTTAGATAGTGAATTGGTTAATAGTAGAAAGTTTTAGATAGTAAATTGGTTTAGATAGAAATTTACTTCCTCAAAAATAAAAATCGTCGAATTTAATCTCATTATTAATGAGTTCTGAATTCGCGATCCCTTCTCTATCAAGGATTTTTTCACATCACATTAGGCACACTAAACAATTTTATTTCTCATGCATAAATCGATGTAAGTTGATGGATTATATATTACACTTGTGACAGAAAAAAATCATAGCTTAAGAATTTAATTCTATCCCATCATACATCCAATTTCAATATATTCCCATAAAATCTAATCAAATTTTGGAAAATAGTCCCGCAGAACAAATTGTTTATACATATACGTTTCTCCATTTGACTCGCAAATTGACTCGAAATATTTTTCATAGTGAAAAAGTCACGGGAAGGAAGCAAGCAATTCCTGATCGCAAATTGAAAACTGTGAAGTGTTATTTGGCGATCAAATAATGCCAGCGACGCCGCAGACCAAATATTCAATCTCCGCTTTTTTTACTATTTTCTCGGCGCCAGACGTCAAAGTCAATCAATCATTATTTTTTATAAATTGGTAACGAAGTCGTACCGTGGCTGCGGTAATGTTGGCAAATGCGACAATATACTATGTAGATACGCTGCGGTCCATTCTAATCCATCCAACACTGCTCTCCGACATGTATCCTATGCGCCTACGTTTTGCCACCGGAAACGAAAATAATACGGGCCCGAATTAACATATGCAGGGATTACGGATGTTTCCTTCAATCAAAATGGATTGACTTATGCCTAACAGCGGTTTTGAAAGCAGCCTCTGTTTGTTTTACCCTTCACCATGCAATGCGGCCTATCTGATTGATCCATGTTTTCCGCATCAACATAAGTTCCTCCCTCCGATTTGAAATTGGCCGTGTATGTACGTAGGAAACATGATTGTATCTCTGCAAACACATTCAAACATCATTCAGCGGTGAGGGCTTGAAGAGCTCTTTCGACAGATAATTTCTACATTGTTTCTATTAAGGAGAAACGCATATACGTTTTTGTATCATTTTAAATCGATAAAGTTATCGGTTTAATTTTAATCGATATTTATTTTAGAATTTTTACGATGCCTAAGAGTAATGTAGAGGCTGAAACCAGAATGAAAACAAAGGACTATGATGCGCTAATGGTTACCGTACTTAAAAGATGGGGAATTCCCGATAAGAAGAAGGTCTTTAGATGGATAAAAACATTACACATGACAGTGTACAAATTCCACTGAAGTGAAATAATTTTACGTAGATAAGAATTATGGATAATTATTGTGAATAAATTAGGTGTATCTCTAAATTAAATTTTACGGCATGTCAAAAAAAAAAGATTCCTCTAAATAGAAATTCGAATCTCTTAATTTTATCTTCTCATGTAATGTTTATTTAGTAGAAAAATGTATATTTACTTCGTATGCAAGTTGTTGAGTTGAATTATTAAGTAATTGCGTTCGAAATTTTCGAAATAACATATCTAAAACTTTGTAACAAGAGTTTGATGTATTTCCTGGGGAGATATTGAGGAAATATATTCATAATTTGAGTCAGAAATGCGTAGATGTATTAAATTATTATAAGCCATTGCACTGCTGTAGAATTCACATTATAAACAATGTTTACATTTACTAAATATCATGCGGCAGAATATCCCAGTCTTGCATCATACAACTTCGGACGACTTGTCATTAGCAGCTTTTGCGATCTCCTTTGATCCCCTTGGGCCAGTTGCCCTGTTTCCCCGCCCTAGTTACGGCCCTGGGTATGCGAACATCAGGAGCCACTGTATTCCATCTCCATGCCATGAAACTTCTCTCTCGCTTCCTCTCTTTCTTCCTCCACTTCCCAACTTAGCTCTCCAACCACCTTCGGACTCCTAACTTCCGTTTAATAACATCCACCCTTTATACCTTCCAACGTCACCTCATCCCTTAATCCCATCTCTTGTATCCACGCATCATCCCCTCCCTTCCCATGCTTTGAGCGAAAATTCCTTTCACATGGCACATCTCACCTCGGCTTCCTATACTCCCCTCCACCCATTGTGTTACACCTCACTGCTTTTCCCCTCTCTTTCCTCAAACTACCTGATTCGTTCCCTTGGCTGATTTTAATGCCTCTTCTCGTCATTAGTGTCCTCCCAAATTCATTCGCATCCTCCCACTCCGCCCCCTCACTTTCTCACTACACCAAGTTTCCCTCGAATTATTTTTTCTCGTTTCTTTTTCGGATTGTTTGAGGTGAAAGAGTGAGGTCCTTGATGAAAGAAGAAGGCTTCGGATGGGGAGGTGGATTTTGAATGGATCTGCGGAGGTGGAATGGCGGCACTGATATCTCGCTCGCCCGAGGATTCGGCGTTTATATCGGCACGAAAATGTCTTTTTAACAGTGTCGTAAAATTTTGCGACGCCAGTTATATTATTAACTGCGGCGGCTGAGGTATCGACGTTCCTCGGGCGTTACCGGTGCGATTCGAACGGGATGAGGATTTTTACCCAGCGTGTCGTAAAACTCTACGGTTCCGCTCTCTGCGGAGTACTGCAGCTTTTGTCTTTTTCGTGGCAAATTTATCCTCTGAGAGCTATTAAAATGTTGGCATGCTACGATGCATTGCCATTTTTTGTTGCGACGAATATTTTAGACGAAATTGGGGACATTCTCCGAAGAAGTTTCTGCAAAGGCGCATTGGATGGATAAAGGGAACCGGTAACTTCAACATACGAGTAATAATTATTTGCCAACTAAGAAACGCAGACTAAAAATTCACACATAAAAAATAGTCTGTTTTCAAGATGATTACAATTCTTTTGTTCCTTTGATTCACATTATTACGTTAGCTCGTAAAATTGAAACTGAAACGTTTTCTTCGTTACTTCTCAAATAATTTATTGCGTTATGCCTCGATTAAAAAACATGACTGCCTAATTACATTGTAAATAAATTTGTAATTTCGTATCTTAAACTGAAGATGAGCGAACAGAAGTCCTCAGAGGAAATAAAGATTTGAGTGTGGAATTTTCTAATGTTAGTGTAAAGTATTCCTTCTCTACTAGAAATATATCAGCTTTCCCTCACATCACAGTGATATATTCAGAGAATTATGAGGAAATGAAACACCTAGATGGAGATGAGTTGGGTTGGAGCTAAAAAAAACAGTCCTCGAATTGATAACCTTGATGATTCGTATCATTCCCTTAAATTCCGAGGCTGATATTTTTCTTCTAAAAAATTCTTCATTATGCCCTAAATACTAGAGATTTACCTTCTTCTGGCAAAATATACCTAAATCTTCTAATACTTTAAATAGCTTTCGGAAATATGCGGAAGCATTTTCCTCAAATTGAGATTTACGACTGAAATCCTTAAAATTACAACTCCGTCGAGAGCGATGCATAATTTGAACGAAAAGGAATCTCAAGGAGTAATTCATAAATAATCGGTCTCTCTCTCGGGGACACGCCTCTTGATTGATATACTCTGGAAATTCTCTATGACGTGACACACAGTCATAAATCCCTCCATTCCGGTCTCCGCAATTATCGAATCCTAGCGCCATTCCTTCTCTTCTTTCAAATCCCATAGAGTTGCCTCTCCCTAAATCCTCCGATAAAAGACTTCTCCGCGGGAATCCATATACCCTTCTTCTAATCCAAGCCGCACTCTTTCATGGGAAATCCTCCACCCGTCTCCAGTTTTAATGAGCGATTCTCCACCTTCAAATCTTTCCCTCGCTTTTCCGCTAAGATTGCGCTTCCCCTATCGATTCGGCCTTATTCTTTGCTTCTACTTTTATAACGATGTTAACCTTCAATTACGTCACGCATCATTATAATCTTTTGAAAGTTACTCGAAAAATTGTACTTTTTCCACAACTTTTTTTTTTATTCAAGCAAATAACACTCGACTGTTTTCTACTTCTAATCGTCATCTTCTGGACATGACCGTGCGTTATTAGGTTAAATTAAACGTTGTGGAAGAAGTACATTTATATGTAGTACATAGCATACATACATAATTTTTCGAGTTTATTTCTGTTCTGGACTTCCGCAACATATCGCCCAATTCTGTAAATATTATTATCTTTTTCGTATCATACCGCTTTACATTCATATCTTACCGTATTTCCATTCCTGCAATATTGTCTCGATGAATAGAGTATTTTTATTTATCTTTCGATACAAATCAGAAGGATAATTTATTGGAAATATTTACTCAAAGATTTTATCTACAAATTCAAAGTTAAATAGTTACCACGGAAACATTTATAAATACACATCGATGCATATCGTTTATATTTTCTGCCGAGATTAATAGTGATTCCCCAAACATAACGTTATTATGTTTATTCGTATTAACTTTAGGGTTATTTTAATTTAATTACATTATTTTTTAATAATTCTTGTGCTTGTTCTCATTAAAATGTGATTGGAAGGATATCTTTTTATATTTTTAAAGTATTTGAAGTAATGAAGTATAAGAGATTAAATTGATAAAAAATATATATTGTACTTTTCCTCTAGCATTTATAAGTTACTTCGCCATCTTAACGAATGAAATATTTTTGTTTTCACCACAAGAGAGAGATTAATGTATATTTAATTCACCATCCATTGCATTCTGGAGTGGCTGGAGGAAAGCAAGAGCCTCCTTACCTCACTTCTCATCTTGTCTGATATGCCTCATTCCACCTCTAGGACTTTAGGATACTGAGGGCTTGAGGGCCCAACTACCCTTCGCGCTGATAAATGTAAAGACAGACAGCCCCCACTTCCCCACCGTGGGAATTTTCCCGCCCTAATTTTCTTACCCTCCATCCGGTATTTTTTCGAGGGCGATTAATTACTCTCCCCGCTCTTCTAATCTCCCCGGAACTCCTCTAAAACTTCTCTCACCTAACCCACCTTCTCTATAATTTGCGCCATTCCTCTCCACGGTCGAAACCCATCTCTCAAACGTTCTGTCGACGCCTTCCTTCCCTCAACCCCTTTATCTTCTCCTCCTCTTTCATTTCCTGAGCTTAATATCTACTCCTTTAATAATCCTTTTCTTCGTTTCATTTGCTTTTGCACTCGTATTCCAAAATTCTCACCGCAAGACGTTACTCACGAGAGACATTTCGTCGAAGGAAAGCTCATCCTAGATGTTTCAACCCAGAACAATCACGACTGATACTTTTCGCCCAGAGTATTTTATTCAAGTGATATTATCCTAAGGGATGTTTTTCATATCTGTATTTCAAAAAGCGTTCGATGTTATCATTGTGTCGGGTGGTGATTCTTTATATCTCTTCAGCAAAAGATATACTCTCGGTAATAATACACATCCATCACTTAATAAGGGCTTCAGAGATGACCCAGCGGCAAACTTATGACACTACACATATACTTTGGAATGTAGAAACAAGCTCTTTGTTTACATTTACATTTACATACGGACCCTGCTAACCGCCACTGGCGCATGGCAGGGGGTGTGAAACACCGAAAACCTATCTACCTTTGACTGCCGTTGGCTTCTCTAATACTTCGCGGAAAAAATGACCAGAAATAACTATCTGTCCTGGCAACTATTTCCCTGTAACGCTTCGTCGTTTTGTCTCGAAGATCACGTATGCTACAAACTGGTATGACAATATCAACTACCTCCTCCCTGAGATCCGTAGTGATAAATTTATGAAAAAGCTTCCTACGGTAATCAAGTCTTCTATCACTAAGCGAATCCCAACCGAGGGATTCTATCATAGCTGAAACACTGCTGTCAAAACTGAAATCTCCCTTAACAAATCTAGCTGCCCTACGTTGAACCATCTCAAGGCTGGAAGTTAATCCCACTTCGTGCGGATCCCAAATCGCGCAGCAGTACTCAAGGAGAGGTCGAATTAGGGAGAAGTACGCTATTTCTTTTACTCTCCATGAGCAACCCCTAAGGATTCTACTAGCTAAACTTTGCATCCTATTCGCTTTACCTACTACGTTTTGAATATGCTCTTTAAAGGAAAAATTACTACTGAGCGTAATACCAAGATATTTATGATGCTTCACGAACTGCAACGGATATCCTGAAATATTATACGGCATGCGAGAAACATTAGCGGAACGTGTAAAATTCATGGCTACGCACTTCTTTACATTCAAAAAATAACTGCCAATCCCTGCACCAACCAGAAATAAGATTCAGATCGTTCTGTAAGCAAATAATGTCATCTGCGCTTGTAATATCACTATAAATAACAGTATCATCTGCAAATAGCCTAACCTTACATCGAACATTATCCACCATATCGTTGATATAAATTAGGAACAGAAGAGGACCTAATACACTACCCTGCGGAACACCGGATGTGACGTAAACCTCATCAGAAAAAATTCCGTCCAACGCAACTCGCTGCGATCTGTTTCCTAGAAAACATTTTATCCACTCAATAACTTGCTGATTAATCCCATAAGCCATCAATTTATGAATCATTTTTACATGTGAAACTCTATCAAAAGCTTTTCTAAAATCTAAAAATATGGCATCCGTGCTAATACCCTTATCAGCAGCCTTAACTAAATCGTTCACAAAAAGGGCTAACTGGGTATCGCATGACCTACCCTTACGAAAACCGTGTTGACATTCACTAATTGCCCCCTTATCACCTAGAAAACGCATTATAGAACTGGCAATAATATGTTCAATTATCTTACAAAAAATTGACGTTAAGGATATGGGACGATAGTCTTCCGGTTTCGAGGAACGCCCTTTCTTAGGAATTGGGGTGATAAGCGCTATTTCCACGACGTTGGTACAACGCCTTCATCCAACGTTTTCTTATAAAATACGACAAGATAGGGAGAAAGCTCGTCCGCCAGCGTAGTAATAACCAGCGAAGGTATACCTTCCGGTCCGGGCGCTTTCTTCTTGTCAACCTCTCGCAACAGCTTACCTATTCCATCCACTGACAACTCGATCGGCCCCATCTTTGAATCAACCCTGACAGAAAAATCGTTCGTACGTCCATTGTCTAAAGTAAAGCTTTCCTGGTAATGTCGATTAAGTAAGTTCGCTTTACCTACCGAATCACTAACTGTTAGTCCCTCATCATTAACAAGACTAGATACTGAAGACTGACCTCCACGAGATTCTCGGACGTATGACCAAAACTCCTTCTGGTCGCTTCCTAAAGACTCTAAAAGGGTTTTAGATCTATATTCCAGGAACTCATTCCGCGATTCCTCCTTAACCAATTTTCGTACCTCCGCGTATTTCTGACGCTCAATTTCAGAGTCACCTCCGATCTTCTCTAGTCTCTTCATCCGTGCGTGTAGAAACCTTTGCCTCCTATGCAACGCCCGCAATTTAGGTTTCATCCAACGTGGTTCCTTACGCTCCCTCACGGTTTTAATAGGGACGAACCTAGCTAAGCCTTCCTTAAGTATACGAAGGAACTCTATCCAGCTATCCTCAACGCTGTTACTACTCATAAAATTATAAAAGTCATCCCTATTAACGTTGATATAATCCCTGAATTCCGAAAAATTCGCCTTACGAAACATATAAACCTGCCGGGGCGGCTTGAGTGATTTTACTATATCCGTTTTAATTACTGCAGTAATAATATCGTGGTCTGAAATTCCTTCTAGTATATTTATCTCACCAAAAAGGTGCGAATGAGACGTAGCTAGTAAGTCCAATACACTCCCTCGACCTTCGCGAATCGTCCTCGTAACCTTCCTGTTAAGTTGATCTAAAGCATGGATCGTAAAAGTATCTATTAATTTCTGCGATATACTCTTCTCCCGACCTGAATATGAACTCGATAAATTATCCCAATTAATATGGGGAAGGTTGAAATCCCCTCCTACAACAATGATAGGATCCCTCATTTTCTTCCGGATGATCTCAAGAGATTCAGCTAGTTCCTGTAAACATTCAATGTTACTATCTGGGGGCCGATAAAACGAACAAAAGAGTACCTTCCTTCCGTTCCGTCCAAAAACCGAAATCCATACCATTTCACTTGTACCGTTACCTAGAAAGTCGACGCGCTGACTCTTCAAAGATGCTTTTACAGCGATAAATACCCCTCCGCCTATCCTACAGAGTCTATCTTTACGATGTACAATATAATCCGGAGGAAATATCTCACTCGATTCAACATCTTCGCTTAACCAACTTTCTGTTCCTATCACAATATCCGCGCAAGTGATTCTAGTGAGATTAAGAAATTCGGCCTGTTTCAAAGGTATGAAGACATATAGTAAAATTACACAACATTCCAGGGATTTTCATAAAATAATTAATATATACCATTACAAACCATTATAAAAAAAAGATTCGGAAAAGAATACACTAGTTTGGGCTCATGGATAGCCAAATGTCGAGCTCGTTCGTCTTTGGTGAAATCGGTTCCTGGTGAGGGCTCATACGAGCTAAGCTGTCGAAGCATTCTTAACAATACTACTACTACACATTTTTAACGAGAAATTAATTAGTAAAACTTCCAATTGGAAAACAAATATGATAATTTGCTCATTTTCTGAAACTAATTACTAGCAGTAATTAAAAGAGTTTCCTGAAAGATATTATTGAAATGTTATCAGGAAATATATACATTTGGTTAAGCGAATTTTTAGTGAAAATTATTTGATGAAATTCGTCTGAGTAAATGTTCCCCGAGCTAAATTGTTCTAGTGCAAATCATGTCATGGGAGAAACATCTTTGGGCGAAGTTTCCCTGGAATGAATCTCCTTCTTTGGGCTATTTTGACCCGTTTGTTACCATTCATCACGGTTCATTTTTCTTTCATGCGTCCTCGCTCTCTCATCCTCTCTCGATATGCCTAGGAAGACGAGCAAAGACTTACGCACGTATGCGCGAGACGGAAACAATTTACAAGGGACGTGATTTCGCAGTTTACGACCCAAAATGATCCTTTATTTTCTGTCTCTATGAGATTAATTTGCCGTCTCACGTTTTCTATGAACTGTTCAGACATTTTGAAACTCATTCCGACATCTCTTTCCCTCATAAATTTATGATCACAGTGCAAGCGGTAGTTTATTTATGGATTATTTATGATTCGTCAAAGAGAATTTCAAGGCTCCATTTACTTCTGTGTACCAACGCAGGAATAGAATTTTTATGCTCTATCTAATGCAATATGAAATAAAAGCGCTTCGAATTGGTGGTTCTGGGTTTAGAGTACTGTGATAGCAAACTGAGATCCCGGCATCGAACCCTGTTAGTGGCAATGCTTCTGTTTGTCGCAAAGCTTGGAGGCGTGTACAGTCAGAGAAATCTGTGAGCACTAAATTTTTTTTTTAATCCCGTCAATATCTATTGTTATTAAAATATTTTACTATATTCTAAAAGAAACATTATCAATAGAATCATTTTATTTTTAAATGCTAACCAAGAATCTTTACTTAAATATTATTTAAAAATTCCATTCATTCACTGAGTTTTCTCTTACACTTTAGTAATTCCTTGCATGATTCATCATTCAATTTTACTACTTTACATCTAGCTGACTCACTCTTTGTATTCATTTCTCAGCTTTTATTATGGAAGATGTTTCTCATGCATATGCTGCGTTTCCAATTCGCCTTTGCGATAATTCGCATTAAGAATTCACTGTTCTCGTTATAGCGTCGCATGTATCCTTTGAACGCTCATGGTATAATCAATTAGATTTCAAAGGCAGACTGGGAAATAAATAATTGAAATTTCGTACTCGTCTCTGATCTCAGAAAGAGCGAGAACGTCCGCTCGCAGATTTTGAATGCAACATTTGGTCTTCCTTCTGTTTAATTTTCCTCTACCCATGGGCGAAGAAAATTCAAAAAATACACTCAATGGTTGGCTCTGAAATTTTCGCTTCAGTGACAGTCACCAAGACTAGGTGCGATTCGACTTTTATTATGAGCTTTGGGACTCGATCCACACTTACGGTCTATTACCCTCAATACTAGCAACATTCTGCTAAATGCTGCATTCCACTCTGATAAGCCGACTCGTAATGTCATTGGGCTTTTTCATGCACCTGCTGTTATCTTCTCGTCACATAAACGATTTTTTATTCCTATCTCTTCTTCATCCTGAATCACTCTTCGGTATTGTGAGTCGCTAACTCATTTTTTTCGAAACTGAGCGTACCCAGTGTCAGAGACAAACGTATATCGGATCATTCCAAACATGGCGCTGTTAAAAAGAATTCGTAATCATTTTAGAGGTCTTCCCATTACTGCTAGGATGAAACACATCAAAGTAAACAAGTTCTCTCTCACGGAATGAATTTCGGGAATCACACTGAGAACATATTCGTGCAAAACAGCCTCGCAGGTTTTTGAAATTTGGATACAACGCACCTCTTGAATCACGTTCCGAAAATGTTCAAATGAAGCACTTTTTTAGAATTACTTCTTTCTACTCCGTAACGCTGCACATACATCCACCTAATTAAGACGTGAAATTTCATCGCCGTTTCCAAGCATTATTTCTCTTTCTTTCCCATAAGCATATCCTCAATTTGAGATTTTCCTCTTTTTGCTTTAACACAGAATCTATATCTTTCCGTTTCGTACCCTGAAAAGTTAAAAGTCTTATTTTATATCGAAATCGGAATATCTTTCTCTTTATATTATCCCTTGATCTCCTCTTCCAATGTATTTTGTACACTGTTTCACTGCATACAGTACAAGCAATGCTTGGTAAGTCTGACAGATTATCTGTTCCATTCGAGGACCCATTTTTCTTATCTATCAACAAGTTAACAAGTCACAGCAGCATATGATAATGAATTGTTATTTTTTTATGAAAATAAACATCTAGAAAGATAAATTATATACGTTCTAATTTCTTAAGCATCGGATAATTCGGTATAATTAAGCTCTACATCTGAGAGGAATAAATAAAAATTAACTATTTAGAAATAATCATTTAAACTCTCCGAGAAGATTCGATGGAATGATTTTTAATGCAAAATCTATAAATTTAGCCGCATTTTCCGTCAACTAATTATTTTATTCTAAAGCTGAAGGTTTTCTTTTGATATATTTTGACCTAATTCAATTTTAATATATATATACACACACACATTAATGCACACATATAAAAATACCCATAAATACATAGGTATACATACCCATATCTATAAAATATACTTATGGATATTCGCATATATTTACTCTACGGTGGTGGTCAAGTCATTTCACAAGACAAAATTTCAACAGATTGTGTAAGGTCGCAACGCGTTTTTAAAACGGAAAAGTTAACCGTCAAGTTGTTAAAAATGAGATAATATTTGCACGTACTCAAGTAGAAAATCGCTTAGCATATAGAGGAGGCGCTATCCCTTTCCCCTACATTATTTTTACAGCTACGACCCACTTATCTCTCCATCCGGTCTAACAACACAACGCCTTTTTCCATTCCAATATCCCTCTCATTTGCTCATTTCCACCTCTTTCCCATTACACTCCCCTTTTATTGTCTCCCTCAATATGGTCCCCCCATTGCTTTTAACATTACAGACTACCGCAGATACACCCTCGGGCGAACATCACGCCCTTACCCAGTCACTTTCCTCGCCAAATCCCCTCTTAATTCTTCATGTAGTTCACTCGTGCGCTTCCTCCGCCTGTCAACCCCATTCTGCCGCTTTCAGGACACCGTTGCATCCACACAGTGGAAAACGAAGTCTTTTCGGGGGAGGACTGTATATGGGCTGCAGAGTGGGGTCGGTAGAGACAAAGGGTGGCGCAAAAGGGTTAGATTGGTCTGGAGTGACGCATCTGCTCGTTATTAGTCCCACCGACTGCTATTCCCGCCGGATTGCGTCAACGGAGAGAGAAAGGGGTTTCTTCAAATGAGGCATTGCCCCGCGCTGAGGTTACTCTCGACCCTTCCAAGAGGCTGAGGAAGTCGACGTTGCTAACTCGATCTCTCAGGGAGACGCGGGTGAAAGTTGGAAGGTGATGCGAAGATGAAATGTTGACGGAATGACTCAGTCGGAGTAGATTTTGGGAAATTTGATGGGTGCTCGTTGCCGGGATATGGTTGTTTTTAATTCGGGAGATTAGCTGTGGAGGTAAGCGTTTGAGAGGCGCGCTTGCTGATTCTTACGCAAAGAGTGGCACTCAGAGAATCTGTGGTTAAAGTGAAGTGTATATGCGTAATTGAGTGATTATGAATGAGTAGAAGAGGGTAGTGAATTCTGAGAATTTAGTAGTATAAAACAGGGAAACTTTCATAAAAATGATTATCTATTCTATATAATCTATCTAAATGCTATTCTACTACTACTTTACTATGATTTTAAGGAGATTCTAATTCCTTTCTTTTTATGTATTTCGATTAATTTTTTTTCTCGCCACTAGGAAATGATCCATCAAAAAACATGGGAAAACTTTATGGTTCATTATTTTTACTCTTCCTTAATCTATGGTAAACTAATATACTTTCAGTTTTCCCGATTGCTATTTTCTATGGTGATCCTCATCCTCTAAATTCCACGTCTCCGAACATTTTCTGGTTTTTATGAGCTCCTTTGTCATTTTTTAAAAACTCCATTTCACCAAGGATTACGGCAAATCTTTCTATTATTTCTCCGAATAGCCTAAAATGCGCTACTCCTAGGAGAATTTTCTACAATGTCCCCATACTTTTACCTGAATTATCAATATTTCTAATATCCATGAGTTCATCACCAAACAACTGCCATTCAGCTTTTACGAGGTTAAAATTCTAGTAGAGTATCGCAGATGACGATCTTTAACATATTTAGTTTTAACTCTGGAATGTTTAAGAAAATTTGAATTAACATTATTCACAACGAATTAAATTGAATTATGACAGCTATTGATCAAATTACTAACAACCTAACAGATAAAGACGCGCCAATCTATGTCATCGGAATGCGAGATCTATGTTCGTGTTTTCCATTGAATTTTGATACGTGAGAAACTACAACCGCTCAGTAGACATGATGAATAACATCCTTATATAAAAATTTTCTACTGATTCACCTGACTTGTAATTACCTAGTCAAACTATACGGTACTCATTGCTTTAAATTCTTCTGTAATGAGAAGAATTTTATCACTTAGTCCTAGAAAGACTGAGCTAATTATTGTTTCTGATAAAAGGAAGGGTTGGTTGGCAACTCGCGTTTCCTGGTACAAACGTGCATGTTGATTTGCCTGAATCCAAATTTAAGATGCAAATTTTGCATTAACAAAGGTCTAGCAACGTCAGAGGTCAGACACGTGTCTAATATTTAGAGCAACGAACATAGCGTAACAGTCTCAAGCGAATCAATGTTACGCATCCCTTGTGTTCTACTAGTAAGAAGTGAGCTCCAATGATATTCTTTTCTTTAAAAGGCGCAAGAGCGCAATCAACAAAATATCGAATATTTTGTAAAATAACGGATACAATAATAATAGTTTTCGGAACTTCTTACTTTGGCAGATTCATAGAGTTGTGATAAAATTATATGTATAGTTATAAAGAGACATCTCCTGTTTTGTTGTCTATGCGGTAGTCGTGAGACAGTGAGCAGTATATCTAAAAAAAATTTAAAATATACTTGTATAATTAGAGGCAATATATTCATCTTGTATATATATTTTTTGTTCGTAACTAAAATTCTTAGAGAGGTATATTACAATTTTGATAAAAAATTTTCTTTCTGTATTGCTTGAAACCAATAATTTTGTTGTTAGCTGTAAATGGCTCTTGTAGCTAAGAACTATGAACGTCATCACAAAGACACTTGGTTACTGCTTGAGCTCACCTCATGTTTAGTAGCATAATCTGTGGTTAAATAATTGGGTACTGTTTTTACATTTTGGCCTCTTTCTCTGTCCTTGACTACATGCCGGGCATTGCTTGTACGATACGCCGTAATTGTTCCGCCTTACTTCTCTCATCAAGAGACACGGAATGTAAACGTAAGCTTAGAGTTTATATCCAGAACGAGGCAACATATTACGGAATATCGAAGAAAAATACGCAAGGTCAAGGATTAGGAGGGGAAGGTAATAGTAGAAATTTTACAGCAGACTTTAAGGTAAATATAGAATTTTCAAATGAGTAATGGTGCATATTTACATGTGGTTATATTTGAAAATTCTTTTGCTTCTAGACGAATTACAGGCGCTCCTGCTTAAGATGTTATTCCACTTATGACGCGATCCCGGTCTATATCCCATGAATAACATCGTAAAAATATCGCTTGAGACGATCTGCTTCCCGCTTAAGACGCGAATTTTTTCCCGTCTTCATTTGTGATATAAACCGGTTTAACCGAATGTCCGCCTCATTTGATAGACCAAAATTTTTTTACATCGCCATGCTCTCTCTTCTGCTTTGCTCTAACGTAGTTCTCTTTGATCCTCACGATGACTTAATTCGTGAGAAGAAAAAGAAGATATGGCGAAAGACAGCAGTCTATATTCCAACTTCGGAGCCGAGCTCCAAGATAAGGTGAGAATTTCCATATCCGTCTTGTTCTATAAGAAAAGCTGGTTAAATGGTTTAATATGAGGTGTTTCCATTGGTCGAAAACTCGAGTTCTAAAAATATCGAATTTGGCAGTGCAGTGTTCTGTGAGGTGTGGAGCAGAGAGTGTCTCTTGCTGAGATGAGGGTGAAAGCAGAGTGACTTGAGAAAATCGTGTGCCGAGGCAGCCTCCCACTGAATTGGTGTGTAAATATAATTTCTATTTTAGAATAATAAGAAATATAATTTTTGACACGATGAAAAACTTATGTTATCGTTCCTCATTGGTTGCATTAAGTATGTAAATTTTGTTCGTTTTGAAACTGATCAAATAATAAAATTCACAGTATAAGGCGCAGTGTTGAGGAAAACCATCACGGAAAAATAAATTAGCAAAAATGTACCATACTTTTCCTTTTCTATGGTGTAATGGAATTTGTAACTATGTAAGTAGCAATGGCGCTCTCTTTGTGAAAAAAGCAGACCATTCTTCAAAAATATAATGTAAGGCCTCACACATCTATAAGAGGTTATAACGTCAACCCGCTTAAGACGCGGCTTTCGCATGGTCCTCTGAAAATGTCTTGATCGGGATTATCGTGTTCCTTATTCTATAGTTAGTTCTTTCGGTTACAATTTTATCCATCAAGTATCAAAACGCTATATCTTTATATGAAAATGTAGTATCAAGAATCGTCAAGGAAGCTTAATTTAAACCTGAGTAAACATGGTGTTCTAGAAGGAACGATGTATGGTATAATTCAGGCCGAGGTAGCGAGTGTGTTTAGATAGGAGGCGTGACATGTATGGGAACAGTGAGTAGAATGGGGAGTGAGAGTGAGAGAAATGAAATATCTTACGATGGAATAAAGGAGGAAGAAGGTGTGGTTTACGGAAAGGTTTGGAGGTATCGGGGAATGGATGCAAGGGTAACCAGGAGAAACTATATATCCATGCGACCTCTTTCTCTTCCCTGCTTTTCTCTCCCCTCATACTGCCTACCTCACTCCCGTCTCTCATGTTAACCCTCTGTTCCGTGCAGGAGAATTTAATTAATGGGACACCAACCACACCGTGTGCACTGCCAGCGTAGCTCCACCTTCTCCATCTAACCCAACTCCCTTCCCCTCCGCTCTTCCCTCATTCTTGCCATCTAACTGGCTCTTTCTGTTTCTTATTATTAACGTATGCTCTCATTGTAGTGACACTGGGGGCTCCGTGGATGAAAACCCCATTCGAACCCAACCGCACCGATAAATGGGGCCAATCAGTCAACAACCCTCCCTTGCTCCTACCCCATTTTCTCAACCTTATCCACATTTCATTATCCCATCCTTTGGTCTCTCGCTCTCCTGTCTTTTCTATGCGACTTCCACCCATTCTGTGCTATCATTATTCTAATAAATGTTTGTTCTAACTTCACGGTAATTACCGTCAACCCATGTTAAAATATTTATTCCTATTATTTGGACAGATGGTTTGAGGACTTTCCGGAATGAGATAATTTCCAGAAGGGGGGAAATATGAGTGTTTAAATTGACTTCTCACTTCCAGGCTCACAAGACAAGCAGACTCTTCTCGACGCAACCATACAGCAGTTTCAATCCCAAACAATGACTTCTTTGTCAGTTCCAGATTACCTCTCTCGAATGGAAGTACGAATTCGTTTTCATGGACGAATCCATCCTCTCATGCTCTGCTCACGTCAAATGAAAATCTCATATTTTAATTTTCGCCCTTCGGAGGGATAATCAGAACACGGAATGCCTATCACGTGGCAGCAAGAAACATACAAGGCTCGTGCTCATTGCAAGCATTGTTTCTATCAGAATAATCTCATCCTCCAGCCTAACAAAGTAATGAGCAAAGTTCACATCTGTTTCCACGCGGTTCACCGCCCACATACAGCATACGAGATGATTAAGAAACATAACGTTTCTTTTGCGCCCGCGATGATTGTGGGGAAATCGCATTGTTTCCGCCCACTCGGATGGAAATTACCCTTACGAGGGCGAATAACGTCAGCGGCAGCAGCAGTTCTTAAATGAGTTCAAGTTCGGAACTTGCTTCGGTCGAGGTATGAATCATTCTCAGCGAACAACAAACGTCACTTTGCATCACGCGCCAATGTGTATATGTCATTACGGGGTAATGAAAACGCCAAATTTCAGTCACGAAACAATAGGGGGTTTGATAATCATGCGATACGAGATGAATACGCTCGGCTCGGAAACATTTTCGCAAACAAAACACACGCACAATAGCAACGCGCGTTAATACGCGTTAGAATTTGCATTCCGGGACGTTTTCATAGTTGGCTACAAAGACCTCCACATAATTTCTTCCGCTACCCCCTTCCGCCTGCCTTTAAATAAGCGATCATCGCGCTCAGAATGTCATTTGTTTCGAGTCGCAGGATCCCCCGTTACGCGCCCATGCGTTTCTCCATCGGTGAATGAAATTCCATTTAAAGAGTTTTGCAATTTCCCGAATTCTCTATCCTACATTATTCATTCCGCGCCCCATAATTTATTTCCGAGCAACAATTCGGTCTGCCTCCATCTCTTCCCTCAATTTTCGCCACTTTCCCAAACCGTTTTCCGTTCCATCACTGTCGCATCCAACCTTCTCCTTCTTCGCCCACAAGATCCTCTTTATTCTTTCTCGGAATATTTTAGCGCGAACATAAGTGCGTATATTGATCAGCCCGAATAATTTCAAAAAGGTCCTCTTCTCACATTTGATCCCGGAGCATTTTATTTTATTTCACCTGCTTTATCAGAGGTATGCCTTTTTACCCGCCAATCATTAATTCCAGATCATCTTTCCAATTAGCTCGGGCGACTTTTATTTCTCGTGCAAAATTAAAGGCGCAGCGGTAATTATGACGCAAACTTCATTCTTCATCCGATCTTTTCTAAACGTCGGTATTTAATTCTCCTCTCTGCGTTAATTCCAAGTTCCACCCATTGTGGCGTTTTCTTACTTCTCTTTCGAGCCGCCCTCTACCTTCGCAACCCACTTTCCATTACTCTTTCACTTTCCGCAAAATCTCCTATTTCATTTCGCCGCCCACGCATCTAATTTCTTTCTCCTGTCATCGTTTCGAGCCATCATTCATCTCCTTTACTCGGCCGTTTTTTTCTGCCTTTCTCTTCTTTTTCTCGACGCGTTGAGCACGCACACGCGCGCACAGCACCTATTCCACGCCACGTCATCGCCCACACATGCACGCCCTCTCCGGAGGCTGCGGCATTCCGGTCCAGAGCCACGTACTCTTTATTCTCTCCCATAGCGCGTCAGTCTTAACTCTTTCCAACGCAACTGCCGCGCCTCCTTTCACTTCCGATGCTCTTCATTTCACTTATTCCACCACTTATCAAACACAGTCCTTTGCTCCCCCACTCTTGATAGTGATATTCTATATCATCGTCTTCACGTTTTCCCAACTGTCATCTTTTTTTTACACAGCTTATTTCCCTCATTCTCGTTGTTTTTACTTTCACTTTCTCTATTCGTTATATTCTGCAACACCTCCATTTCATCTTATTTTTATCAATAAGTTTCCATCTTTGATCCATTTCTTTCTTCCATTCTTTACCAATCATTTTTATTCATATATTTCTCTAATATTTCTTAATCGAGACCAACTATCAGCTATATCTTCTTTTATTATTCTCATTTCTTATCAGTGTTACTTCATTAATTCTACTTTTCTTTGACTTTTTTTTTCATATCCTCATTCCTCTCTCATTTCCACTTTCTTCCCCATACTTTCACCAATCTTTCAAGGCAGAGATCCGCCTTATCTTTGTTTCTTTCGTTCCATCTCGTCCTTCCCTTCGTCTGTAAGACCTCTCTGACAGCGAACCCATCAATCGCGCTAAGGTGTGCGAGCGCCACCTTCCATTCTGCCTCGGAGACAGAAATGTATTATCTTTCTCATATTCCGCCTCCCATGCGTTGATCTCCTGCGTCCCCACCTTTCCAAATCCAAAGGACGGAATTCCACCCGCAGTGGATTTTTTTACCTCCATAAAATCCTCTACCAAATGTATTCAGCCCAATGTATTATTTATTTTACGCTTATTTCTTTCATGAATGTGAATGTGAGGCCTTTTATAATGAGGTTTTCCATTATAAACTAACTGCATGGCTGTCATAAATGATGAAAGAACAATTGGAATAAATTTTTCCATGTAATATTCTCTCCTTTGTCGCA
The DNA here is from genome assembly GCA_036926295.1 of Pachydiplax longipennis. Classification (NCBI taxonomy): domain Eukaryota; kingdom Metazoa; phylum Arthropoda; class Insecta; order Odonata; family Libellulidae; genus Pachydiplax; species Pachydiplax longipennis. The sequence continues at coordinate 4,602,585 of JAVFKF010000013.1, read as the reverse complement.
ATATATATCTTTTTCGTTTTTATCTTTCTCCAACTCAATCTTTTAGCGTTAACCAACTCTTTCCTTCCTTTCTCTTTTACCCTTACATTAACTGCGGAAAGCTTTTCAATATGAATAAGAGGATACGTTTCTCAACAGAAATTCACATCTTTTAAAATACTGAATAACCTATTTAGAAAAAATTATATTTTATCAATACCTTTAAAAAAAATCGCATGATTCGTGTTTCTATGGCGAATTAATACTTTCATACATTCAAGATTTTTTAAAGGATAATTTTTAATAAATTTTTAAAGTTCACGTTCAACGAATTTAAGAGAGAGCAAGTTCTTAAAATTAGTGAAAGAAAGATTAGATAAAAGAGGGAAAATTCTATCATATCAGTTCTCTCTTTTAGACTTTAAAATGGAGAAATTTTCATGAGAAAACTCCGTTATAAACATTAATACTTCAGAATAAGAAACAAAATGGGGCATATCGGTTAAATTAACTTTCCTGTGCTGTTTGAATTCCGCTTATTCCATGATATTCCTTGTTTGAAGAAATGATTTATTGTATTTTTAAGTGTAATTATTTATTTAGAGATCAAAATTTTGGAAGATATTTTCTTTGTGAGAGGTGAGAAGAGGACAATTATTTTATTTTGGTATTAAAAAAATATTTTTATGAAATAATGGTGTGAAAATCACGGCACAAATGAAGAATGATTCATATATACGGTATTTTGATTGATCAATATCATTATATTATTAATAGGACCAATGCGTAACTATATCACGGTCACACCAATTGTACTTTATAAGTGCTTAACCTATATTTTTTTTCTTCTATGTTCAATGTACTTGTCAAATGTGAATGATCATTTTCATAGAAATTGTCCTTCAGAAGTAAAATAATAACAGTCATATGCAGACTTCTTTCTGTGGCTTCCTAATCCGATTCAGCAGAAGCTGAAACCTAATCGTTAGCTCGTCTGCATCTGATGGAAAGAGTCACAAGTTTGATCTAAATTTTCCAATACAATTTGATGACAGTAATGGCTTTACTACTACCACTTTAATACTACCAGAAAATTATCACCAATACGAAAATTAATCCTGATAGTTGTAATCTTTGGGTGATAAGGAATGAGACAAAGGTATAGCCGGTAAGCATCACTTATCTATGTCAACAGTTACGTAACGTTTGATTGAGTTTACTTAAAATTGTGGTACACGACCTTTGTCCTTCCCTGGGCCACATATGGAATAGTATTCAAGCCTGCCATTGATAAAATTTTTCGAACACGCAGAAATAATTTCTTTTGTGATAATTGTTTAAGACATCAATAAACACAGTTAAGACATCAATAAACACGAAAAGAATAAAATAGTTATAAATTCTCCAATTATAGTACTTCAAAAATTATCTACATCTCGTTTGATTGACAAATAAATTTAAAAATCTTGGAAGAATAATTACAACACCGTATTAGCTAAATCTCTCCTTTCTGCAGTTTTATATAATTATCGTATCATCCTAGAGCATATAAGTGGCTGTTAAATTTATCGATGGATAACGTAATTTTAACAAAAGAATTGAATTTTTAGATAAACGGTCGTGAGTCACACTGATAACAGTTGAGGACTGCATTCGACCCGCGAACAGCAGACTCAAAGAGTGCGAATTTTCATCAATTATTTCTGATTAAATTTACATGATTTCCACATATGATTTTAGCCAAATAATATAAATTAATGATCAAATAAATAATGTAATACAAAATTAGTGACTACGTAAATAATATAAATATCCACAAGTCTTGAAGAATGCCCGGGTAATGAATCTCCAAGTCTTCAATACAGTAATCTTGATGATCTTTGTCTATTACTGCTCTAACTGATCAATCGATAAACATCCACTTCATCACGACGTGTATGCCTGTTTCTCCAGATGCCTTCTCTTATGTAGATGGTCATCAATAACCCATTCCTAGTAAATCCTTGTGCCGTTTTTGCCCTACATCAGAAACCGTTTCTAGAACTTCTTAAGTAGCTGTAGTCCGCGGTCTGTTGCCTTCACCCGTCTGCACATTCCTTCTTCAGCCGCTGCGCGCACAAAAGTGCCAATTACACTGATAAACGAGCCAACTCGCCACTGCAGTCCCTTTGACACTTCCAGAACTGTTTCTCGAGTCCTATCCTTGATCCATCTCCACCGTCTTTTATCTATCTCCTTTCCCCATTCCCTTCAAAATTAAATCAAAATGAGAACGGATTCGGCCGAGTTGTCGTGACAGTTTGGAGTGCTTGAGTTCTCCCCGCGAGAAAATATGGTTCACCAAGTCCGCATTATCTCCTCGAAAACAAACATTTCATTCCGCCCCGTGCCATTTCTTCGCCACGTCTTGTTTCCCGAACCCATTCCGCTCCCCATCCCATCGCCCTTTCTCTTTAGGCAATGAGAACAAAAGGCAGCCGTATCGCGGTCGTTCGGACAATTAAAGCGTCTCTTTCGAAAATAAATATCGCAGCCACGCTCTCGGATGTGTGTGCATTCGTCACGGAAACGTTTTTAATCGCGGAACAATAAAAGGGAGAGATAATATAATTAGGCGACGCACACCGACGAAAAGGGGCGGCAATTAATACCCTCAGTGGAGGGAAATAATATTCCGCTCGGATCAAGTCGTTTGTTTACACGGATGATAATGATAGCAACGGGAGTTTACTCGGGCAAACATCGGAAATATCTTCTTCGAATTTGGTGCAGTCCGTGCGATGCGGTTGTAAGCTCCGATTGTTAAGCAAATCAGGGGATCAGGGAGGATGATTTTTAAGTAAAGCGTTCATTATCCGATGCAGCGTTCCAGATGCTCTTTTATTCTACGGGCGATAAAGGAGGAGCGGCTCGTTTGCCGGAATACAATGACGTTTTTGATGGTGAGTTTTGACGGTAGCAAGCGCGGACTCGCTCAAGGGTGAAATAAAAAAGAATACTGGCATTAATTGGCTCGCTGGAATATTTTTTACTTTCGTTTGTTTCCCGAAAGAACTCGAATGCGACCTTAATATCTTCGGGCGACTTTGAATAACACTGCAGCTTGTTCCAATTATGTCCGGTCTGCTGCGGTTTCCCAGGATTTCCGCGCGCCCTCAGCACACGCATAATAAATAATTAAACCTTCGTCGAAGCTTTTTGGGAAATATCTTGCGAGCGAATGTAAGGCTTAATGAGGAATGTGCGGATGTAAGTATGGCGCTGATATTAATGAAAATTAGAATTCGAGCCCGCGCATCAATGCACCTAATTATCCGGAATAATAGCGTTCGTTAAATAAAACTCGACGTATTCCGGCAATAACGCCACAAAAAGCTTCATTATCCACCTTACACAGGACGGAAAGGTCAACGTTTGTTATGGTAATTACCTCGCTCTATGCCCGGTAATAATTCTAGGAAAAGAAGGAATCCCATTCATAAATTTTCGGTCATAAATTTAAAATCGATCTTTTTTCTATTTTGCAGAACAAAATGTAGAGAAAGGTGACGCAATTCACGTGTTTTCCTTGGAAATTGGACGGAAAATGCGTAATTACCGTATACAAACACACCTCTCCAGCACTTATAACCTTCTACGTTATTAATCACAACAGATTATATATCCTAAGGGCCTGTGCGAATAACTCGTGTGAATGTACAAAAACATAAATCGAACGTTTTGATCACGCATCACTTGAACGCAACGCACGAAAATAAAAATTCCAATCCCAATTCGACCGAAATCTATACGGAACACCTCACTGGACAAAATTTTCCGAATTAATAAAAAAGAAGGGCCGTGAATTTTCCATGGAGTTTTTCACGCACGGCCGTTTGCTTTCATTTTCCATCCTCTCCCATCTGATGAAAAAACGGGTTTTCGGGTGTTCCCTTAAATTTTTCATAACCCATGACAACCGCCGTTTCCCTCCCAAAACCTATTTTGCCACTAACACGTCCTCTCTCTAGAGCCCGTTTGTCCGCGAAATGTAAAACTTAGGAAGGATCGAATAAGCGGGATCTTTTTCTCTCATACGCGAGGGATTCCTTCCTTTCACTTCGACTCATCCTCGGTAATGCCGTTCGTCCATCTGTTCCCTCGTGGCCAAGGCCAGTATTGTTTCTGCTGGGAAAAAGGGTTTTACCCATCCGCGTCTCATCTGCAGGCCTCTGCGAGATGGGGAGATTTGCTTCCTGGAGGCAAAGATACAACGGGTCCCAATCCCGCACGGTGTAAATTCCGGACGTAGATAAAAGGAGAAATTGGAAGTAGCAGATAACGAAATACTACGAGCCAGGATCATTCGCGGTAAAGCCAAGCATATGGCTTCACACCAACCTCTACGTCAACCAGGACATATTCGGCTTTAAAGGAAGATGGAACGTCACTCTCCTTCCCTAGGAAGGCCATCCTACCTTACAAATATCCCGCCTTCCCGCATCTCTTTCTTCCAAGTGTAGAACGGCTTGGAGTACCGCAAGGTTCCCTTCTGGATTCTGAGGCGTGAGGCTTTAAAGATATATATCTGACGGAGAGGCTTTACTTCACGTTGTAGGTCGACCTTCTCTTCTTGGGTATTTTACGGTGCACTCCTTTCCTTTCCTTTATTCTCCCACTTGTCCTTTCTCCACCTCGCGAATTATTCTTTTTCTTTTCTTTGCCTTTCTCTTACCCCAGGTCACCACTTGGTCTCCTTTGCCCTTCAGAATTTGTTTCCGTCTTGCTCCATTTCTTCACGTATTAAATTATTCACTCAATTTTGGTGAATTAAACCGCGATACTCCGTCTTATTTCAAGCTGCACATATCTTACATGCGATTTGAAAATTTCCGTAGTTGGATTTTTTCTCAAATCCGAGTTTTGTGGCGTCCAATCCAATACAGCTTGAGAAAAGAGGAAAGCTGTAAAACATCATGATTTCTATTAGTTAAGCGAAATTTATTTCGATTAAATACGGTATTATTGGTATATACTGCGGTATCTCTGCTTTTATGCATTCAATGATAGGCTTATTTCGATTTAACTACAATGACTCCCTCGTAATTGAAGAACTAAATGTTAGTAATAAATACAGGGGATAGAGAGATAAATTTATCTATATTAATTATTTAATTTCGACCAATTAAACTTATTGATCAAAATACACTGCGTTTGATACGCGGGTTTTATAATTATCTTAATTTCTCAAGTAAATAACAAGTATATCAAGCAGGCAGAGTAGTGCCCATGAGATCTTCCTCAAAATTCAGATTGAGATAATCAAATTTACCACTTCTCCTCTTCCTGCTCGAGTTCCTTATGCGTCAAAATGAAAATCTTATGGTTTCCTATCGAAGTAGAATCCTGAATCCCCCTTAGTAAAGATATCTTTCAACCCCTTCTGACTTATCAATATCCCCCCCATTGGTATTTATATTATGCCTCCGTTACCGAATTTCTCCCCTTCTCTTTCCCCGACCCTTCTCCCTTGTCCGAAAACTTGGTTGCTATGGAACCCAAAAGTGCAAATTTATACGCAACGAGGAGAACGGGAATGAGTAATTGGACTCGAGAAAGCTAAAACTGGTCTCGAGAATGATTATCTTGTGCGAGGAAAAGAAGGGGAAAATGAGAAAGTGGAAACTTATAAACACTTAAAGACTCACAGGAGGAAGTTTATTACAAGTTGCTAGCATCGATCCTCTTCTGCTCCAAAGTTATCAACGCAGTGGTGTAATTTCATATTACTCGATCTATACGGAAATCCTGTTGCGTGAATCAAGTTGTTCCCTCAAGAGAGAGAACTATTTGGGCATAGCATGTATGAGTGCTGGAGTCTTCCGTGGAAGAACTATAGCTGTTAGATATTTTAAACCTCAGCTATCTACGACTATGCGCTATTGACGCGTCTCTCTTATCTTCATCCCCCTTCTCATTAGAATGAGACATATCTGACAAGCCAATGCTGCCACTTACGGCTGGAGAGCTATGTGTTTGACCAATATGCGGAAGTACTTCGCATTGCTATGTGGTTAACACGATGGAGGAGCTATTTGAACTACAAATACCTAGCATCTTGACACACCCCCTCGCATATCTCATGCACAGAGATTACGCTGAAGCATCCACGTCTCGTGTCAAGCTATGTATTGCAGTAACTTCTGTTGGAGGGAAGACAACGCTTTCTCTCGAGGCAATAATCCCTACGCGTATTTTTGTCAACCTTCGGAAATCTGTGTAAACTATCACAACTTAGGGATTCCTATCTTGAATAAGATACATTGAAAAGCGAATTTTATTCTGTGAAAATATTTTAGTACGTTAACTAGATAATCATTCGATTTCCCAGGATAATAGATTCATTTATCTACAAAGTATTTCTCTGCAGAATTTTGTTACTTATTGCAGATAAACTGATGACATCGAACTTATAACAATATAAGAATTTCCCGACTTTGGATACAGATTCTTTTCAATACTTCATCTACTTCTTTTATCTAAATTATCTAAATATAGGTCTTATGCTGAATTTTTATGATACTCTGATCTGAAAATATTCTACTTCTATCCACAACAATCTTCATATTTTATATTCAGCTTTCATTGCCCGATTTCAGTAAGATTCATTTATAATAATTCATCGCGAGCATGTTACACGACATTAATTTTTAACTAAGTGTTTCTAGATAAATATATCTAAGGAGAAGGTATTGATGTGTGGATTGCATAACACCTCGCCATTCGCTTTATAATCTCACCAAATGGGACTCACGACGTCAGATTCTTTGCCACGCTAGGTAGCGAGAATTCTTTCCAGAAAAAGTTTTGTTTCCCCAGAGGTAGAAAAACGAACAATAGGAGCTTGCGTACCCTATAGAGGTTTTCAGGCGGAGGGTGCAGCCGTAAACACGGATTATGTTCATTTTCTAAGCGTTACAATCTCTGGAAAATAACACGTGACGCAAATCTCAAATTTTTCGCGTTGGAATTTTCATTTGCTTGTCGCGAATCGGATCCGCATTAAGCGGAGAGCGCTGCCGGGAGTGCATTGATTTTTTGCTGCGTGATTTTCACTTGTTTCGCTGGCGTATTGAATGATTTTTTGCGGAGTCAAGTGAATGCCTGAAGGAGTCGATGCATGACACGAATTTCACACACGCTGCGTCGCGTGCTGTACGTAATTCGCCTTCCTTGCCGTAGACTTCAACACAATCAACGATAATATTTCTCTCATTTAGAGATCCCATTCTCCCTTAAAATAAAACATTACTAGGATATTTCCACCGTTAGAATATGTCAAGTTGCGGAGTAAAACTCAACAAGTATCGGCCACTAGTGGCTTATCTCGGAAATTGACGAAATATAAACCTCATATACATTAAAAATTTTCTGAAATGGAGTCAATTCTCACGCTGAAAGCATTATGGTGAAATTTGCACTCTTTAGACATCAAGATAAGCTTTCACCTCTTTAATGTACGCTGTAGATGGAACTGAACTCCAAAACGTATTTAATGGTATACTAACAGCCCCTCAGAGAAAGATATCTGATAATGTGCTGCCTTTTTGAAGCGAAACCTATAATTTACGGGTCAACTTTCAGTGTATTTGCCTTCCCTTTATGTTCTGCATTACCTCTATTTAAATCTGCTCTGACTTACCATTAAAGAAGTGTTCCGAATTTGATAAAGACACGTATCTCATATTTTGATGCCCGGCAAAACAGAAAGATTTCCTAATTAAATTCTCTTTCTGAATCTAATCTACTCAATACATCCTACATATTTACGTATGGAGTGATGTTTTAGATATAAACAGCTCAAATGTATGAGAATTGGCATCTATTTCTGTTAATTAAATCGCAATAAAACAGAATCCAAATTTATACATTGGTCTCCGCAAAGGTCTAAACCGAATTTAGATCCACAGAAGCATGATTTTCAAGTTTTAGAATCACAAAATAGGTTATGCTTGGCCTATATTTCTATAGTTCTATCCCATCCACTAGCATGAACCTTAATCTTATTGATAGTTTCCGACTGTCATTGGTAACCATATAATTTACTTATTGAAGTGGAAATTCATTCCTCTATTGAAAAATCACTCGGAAATCCATTGCCATTGAGGTGATGATTTTCAAGTTAAGTTTATTGATTTATTTGTTTTCGTCATTGGGCGACTTTCTATATATTTTTTTGGTTCCGGGATAAAATATTTCATCAAGGTATAACTTCATTTACTCTTGAAGAGGTTCATGGTCTTAAAATATAAATGTACCTGCCAATATTTAGTTACGTTCAACATTGCAGCCGTATCATCTTGAAATTTCCTACCTAAGATACAAACTATAGTATACACACACACACTTATTGGCAGCTTTTTCAAAAATTCAATAGTAAACAGAAAATCACACATTTGCAAATGTTTTGAATAGCAAATACGATGATATTTCAAGACAATGACAGTGAGAACTTCGATCTTAATTAAATTTACTTCACGTTACTAATCCATACATTTGTCACGTTTAAATTTAAGTTCCTCTCAAGCAAACAAAATTTAAAAACCTTTTGAATTAATAAAAGCCTCACGCAGAATTCAATGGTTGACGAGGCTAAGTACTATCTTAGTATCACACACACTTCACTAGCTTTCATGTTGCTAAAGCTAAAGAAAATCCTGAGACAAAAGTAAATGAAAGATATATTTTTCTATATCAAGTAGCAAAGGGCAAATAAAGATATTTCGAATCATCAATATACTGTCGCAGGACTAATGCTTCAGCTCCTTAACCATTGGCAAACCGGAAAATTCACAACTATGTTATTACGTAACTATTATACATATAACATGTTTACGGACGTCTACGAAATTTTCAGTTCAATACTTCATATAAATATTGCATATCTTGTTAATGTTTCCTTTTAGTTTACTGCAGCAATGCACTGATAACCGCAAAGTAAAATGCTCTCATATTTCGCTCTTTTCATCTCATTTTTCCCCTCGGAAAGGAATTTCCGAACAACCTCATAAATCATTTTATCTGCAGCATCTTTCCCAGCGCAATTCTCTGACGTTTAAGAAAAATCTCTCCGGGAGAGAAAAGGGTATAAAAATTGAGGCCCACCAAAACGTGCTTTGGCCTGGAATATTAGTTAGACGCAAAGAGAAGATAACAGCGAGGAAAAAAGCGAGATATCCAACGCTGCAGAAAAGTGAACCAGCTAGAAATAATATCTGAATGAGTAAAGATACGGAAGTACTCCTCGTATTATTTATACAGAGAGAAACCTCAAGCGCGCTCGCAGCACCTGTTTTGGAACGTTCATTATTCTCAGGAAAGAAGACTTCTTTTTCTTGGCTTCTCGGCTTATAACACCTCGTACAATCTTCTCTCCCTCCTATCAGTGGAAGGAGGAGCAAATCATTTCCTTAATAATACCACCGCAAGGAGATTCCCTACTGCAGAGAAGAAAATTAATACATGTTTTCCTAAAGAACCGTGGTCGTCCATCGCCTTGAGAAAGGAAGGAAATACAAAAGGATAGTAATGTATCTCCGAACACGGTGGGAGCACAATAACGGTGAAATCTCTTCTGTTCTTATCTTACTTATAACCGTAAGAAAGGGTCCACTAAAAAGGAAGAATCACGCGAAAGAAATATTATCATGCAGATAGAGGAAAATGATGTCACATGAGGTGGCTAAAGAAGATATTCTAATGTTTTAAACGAAATGTCAAAACTGTGAAATGATGCTTTGATGGCGTAAATGCTGATATTTTAACTGTTTAGCATAACTGTTTGGTTATGGAAGAATATCAGAAGAGCGAATAGTGTCTTGCCGTAATGGTGAAAATAAAATTATGATATTAGAAAGACGATTAAGTCAAACTTCAAAATTAATCGGGCGTAACATAATACATGTGAAATATTGTAATTACAATTAAAAGGTTACTATTTATAGAAATCTAAATAGATGAGTGTCTTAAAACAGATCAAAGATAGCGTCCATCGATAGCAAGTCCTGGAATGAGAAGCGTTATGATCTATTCATTATGCTCTATCTAATGCGTTTTGACAAATGTTATGTCTTCGAAGAAAACATCGACATTTCATCCTCGTTACATTTTAGAATTATAATTTTGCGTAATGGAATAGAATTTTACCGTATGAATAAACACTATATATAATATACACTGTATTACTGTAACTTCAATAAGATCAGTATGTTCATACAACACCGCAAAATGAAATGAAAAGTAGGGATCAGTTTAGACATTGCAACGTCATCTTGAAGCTGAGGTAGTTGCTTTAGAAACAGTTTTTAAGGCTGTATGTGAGAAGAGCGAATTTAAGATTTATGGATAATGCAGAGACATACCAGAGCGGCATTAGAGTTAGTATTTTGGAATAACATCGTTTGAGTTTGGTTGTGTTCGGTTGTATGAGGAATGATTTTGAATTGTAAAAAAATGCTTAGGTAAATTATGATTTGAGACAGCTGTATCAATAAAGTCGCTGAAAATTTCAATGAAACTTACGGTGTTTTTAAACTTTAATTTATTTTTTCATTTTGAAGTTTCCATTATTTAAGTTATTTATGATGAAGGCAAACCTGGATAAACTGACCGAGTCTCGGGTCTCTTGATTGCTGATTCTTTAGAGAGCTGGTGAAATGGGAAACCCATAGATGGATTGTTTGCGTTGTACATAGATGTATTCGACGGAGTACTTCAGCACTGTAATGGTAAAGTACCAGATGGAGAGGAAAATTGTCATCGGAATAGAAGAGCAGAGTGTAGAGAAGAGTGGCGCAAAAGAGGTTTGAAAGGTGAGAATTGACACGGGGTAAAGTTTTAGGAAGGGAGATGGAGGTGGGGAATCGAAAACCATGAGTGGGGAGAATTAATCTCTGGGCACAAAAGGGAGAACCTCCGACTTTCCATTTCCAATTTCCACGACCCTTTTCCCCTCTCCAAATCCATTGCTGCCAACACTTCCCTACATTCGATCCGCCTTTCCATTACCTTTTGTATTCCATTCTCATCTTTCCTCCTTTGCTAGGCGCTACTACGATGTTACAAAACAATCTACCCACCGTTTCCTTTCTCATTTACATGCATCTATAATATGCATTATTTATACGCGAATATATACATGTAAATTAACAACACCGAAGGGAATACTATATGTATCTTCCTTAAGAGCTACGTCCAATTTTAAAGCAATGCCGGTGTATTTGTATTTAATGCTAACATACCTTTTCACGTATTTTTCGGAGTATTTAACATCGTCCAGAACTGTGTGAGATAGAGGTTTTAAGCTCATAAGGAAAGAAATAACACCAAAGACTTGGTCTTTTAAGTTTTTAAATAACAACTTTGATGTCTCAAGAGTTACTGTAGTAGTATTTTTAAAAGGGTTCCTACAGCTAAGGTCATTTCGCACATATAGGATCCCTCCGGTAATTGAACCCAAGACCGCTTTCACAAGATTTGAACGCCGAGCCTTTGAGCTCTGAAGGAATTTAAATTGTTATGTAATAATTTATGAAACCATTATTTTAGAACATTTCAGATGTAATTCATTTTTGAATGCTAATTAAATACCTATTTTGAGCGTAACTCTAATTTAGGAAGATGATGCATGTTTCAATTTTAGTAATTTCCCTACACACACAGAGATTATTATATACTTCTTTAGTTTAATTTAACTTTTCAACTTATTATTCTTGGATTTACTCCTCTTCAATCTCTCGGAACCCTCTCTCAGAATAGCACAACCCTCCACCTCTGTGTATCTGCTATGTTCAGCGCAACAATCCATCCCCTCTCAAAACGTTTAGCAATTCCTACCCAAGGCTATCATTGATTTTAGCTTCTAATTCAATACCGATCTTATTGAACGTCACTTTAGCTTATCCTAGACCCAATTTCATTGCACCGTCCGAGTTTCTTGTTTATGCACTAGACAGGCATTTAGAGTTTTCAATCCTCTTAATCGGTTTTTCGCTTATCCTGAAACACCACTCAGTTTCCATTCCGTCCGCCATACTAAATATGATCTTTTCTGTGTTTATTTATTCATCATCGCGTAAATATGTGGAATGTGTGAAAGGCAGCTGGAGAACATAACTTATCACCGGCTCTACGATTAGCAGATGCATTAAAGCTTTTCCGGTTTTAGTTTAGTTTCGTTGAAAATTTTCACTAGAAAGATTTGATAAAGGATATTGCTATTCCATTTATGAAGCAGAAACAACTGTGTTTTTCTATTACTTTAAAAAGTTAGTAGGGCATATACTACGCTCCAGGTGGGATGAATTACGTATTTGAACTATGTTTTGTCCTTGAGTTCATTCATAAAATGCTAATGTGAATTTTAATATGTATTTCCTTTAGAAACAGTATATTTTTGAAACTTTTGGGTTTTTAGGGATGCCTTTTCTACTAAAGTATAAGGAAGCAATTAGGACACCCAAGCTACAACTCAACTAATAACAATAAATGGACTCTGTTAGGGACAGAGATTAAGACAAAGTCCCATCTAATATTTAACCCACAAAAGTTTGGAGTAGTAATAATAATGTATGATAATTTTTCGATCCCAACCCGTTGATTTTTTGGGCTATCGGTAGCAATGCTAATTTATGATGTAATAATAACTCATTAAAAAACGGCAGCACCCAGGCATTCAAGCCTTATCCTTGATGCGAATTCGTGGTAACTAAAAGAAACTGTGCGCCGTAAGCAATCCAAATTTTGCTATGTAAAAATGTATCTCGTTTCATGTTTTTCTAATGTTACGTATACGTGCTTGATTTTCTGAGATATCTCATGCTTCTACGAAGTATTATAGCAAAAATGTTAACCACTCGAATATAAATATGGATAATAATAGCCTTATGAATGATTCATAGCCTCGACTTTTCTCGTGGAACCTCATATATTTATTCTCTCTTAATAAGTTTCCCTCTTAAATAATACTCCCTCTTCATAAATTTCGAAGCAATGCTGTTAAAAAATTTGGTAGTAGAAAGATTACCAATATACCAATGTAAAGTAATAATACTTATACTAATTTACCTCTTTATTTTAGATATTTTCACTGCTGCCACGTTACCATGCTTCTTTGGTAAGCTTTGCGAAAACCGCGGTTCTTCGAAATTTATTAAGAAGAATTTAATGATCTTTCGGTAGGGTGATAATAACAAACAACCATACAATTGCATGTTATTAATCTATCATAACTACTAATATGAAAGGTACGTTTTGTCGTTTCACGACGTTTGAGTCAATGCGCACGCTTACCGTGGAGGGAAAGGGCTGAAAAATATTACACTACAACACCCAAATCGGCTTTATTTATACCATCAATCAGCATTTTGATATTTTTTCATAGGTTTCCGTGGTTACTCGCTAATATTTACGTAGATTTTCTTTGTATACTCCATCCCTTTTCTTCTCTCTCTTCCAAGAGACAAGGATATGTTCATGAGCTTTCCCCAACACCCTCAGCAACTCTCCCTCGGGAGCACATCGGGCAACACACAAATGCCCTCTCTCCCGTGAGAAAAACTGCAAAAAACACGTTCGTGCCTTTAAAAAAGCCCTCTCTCCGGCGTACCCCTTCTCTGCCTCCGTCCACGTACCTTTCCTCCCGAAACCCTAACCATCCTTTCCTCCAGGTTAAAATGCATCGCCTTATTCCGAAGAAAAAAAACAACGCTCCGCCTCCGTAATCTCCCTCGAAGGCTTCTAACCCTAACCCGAAAAAATCTTCTCTCTCTCTTTCCACCCACGCTTTGCCCTTTTTCTCTACGTGAGGGACTGTTTTTCCAGCATAGGGGAGCATTATGGCTGACTAGTGAGAGAAGGAGATACAGATTAGGCAGATAGGCGAAGGTGAGGGAGGAAGACATTGGAGGAAAAGGAGCGAGATAAAGAAAGACAAAGTGGTTGTCACCGTAAGGGAAGTAGGAAAGGTCGAGTTGATAAAGACCATAAAGTATAGAAAATGAGGTGAAAGGATGTTGAGTCTACAGACTGGAGGGTATACCGTTAGAATACTATCGCGAGAGAGAGCTTATCGTTAACGAAAATGAAACTTAAAATAAGCGTAATTGATCCGTTCTTGGATGTATTTTTAATTCTCTTTCGTTCCAAAAGAAATGGAGACTGTATCTCAATTGCTCGTTACGCGGCGGTTTGGCATCTATTATTTTTTCTTATGAATTAAATCAAGTGTCATTCACATGGTCATTTGCTACATATGTAGATGTTCACCACTCATAGCGTGGTGAGAAAACCAAGGAAATAGTAACTCAATTATCATATTTCTTATAAAGTTTCATCCCATCTCTTGGGGTTTTAGGCACCGGTGATGTAGAGGTTCAAACGGGACTCATTCGATCATTAAGTATCATTTCATAAATTAATAAAAATTAATTATGCGACAGAAGGTGCTAAGAATGGCATACTTGAGAATAAATGTTAAATCTTTCATATACATTTACAGGAATATTTGAATTACTCTACTCCGTTCGAGATCATATGTTTGGAGCGGCGAATGATTTTCTCAAGTACAGTTTCGTTTTCCTCCTACATGAGTTTTGTGTTAGAAACGTACCATTTTAAGCATTCTGAAACTACGATAATCCATCTTCAAAAGTAATTTTGTAGGCCATTTTTGTCTCATTTTGGCTCATATTACGATTCCAAGGCAAATGGTAAGTATTCTGTTCATTAAAACGAGTCAAATGATAGAGTGCTAAAGGTGTTGAAATTTATGGACATGTTTCTTTACTAAGACCTCACATAAACATCTTTTTTTAAAAAGAAACCAAATATGCAATCCTTCAAATGAAATACTGCGCGTAAGAGATTAAAAACAAAGATTTTATCCTTTCCCTCCTAAAATCATTCCATTGAAATTAGTAAGTTTGAGATAAGAAACCAACTTGAATCCTTGTGAATCAATTGTTTTCATTAAAGGCAAAGAATTAAAATTTCCATTTTAATATTTGCTTTATTCATTAATCAACCTTGCCCGTCAATCAACATCATATCAACAAGCTTTTGAAGCATGCGTTCAATTTTTTGTAGTCGGTAATGAGTAATTATGTGGGAGTAAAATACATGGGTGGTCTGAAAAGTTTCCGACATCGCCATTTCTCGACATGTTTTCTGAAAATTTCAGAAAATTTTCTGAAGGTTTCTGAAAAATCTGGGGTCGGAAACTTTTCAGACCACCCTCGTACTATGTAAATTTTAATATTGCAAAACTATCGTCATTCCAGGTCGTCGTTTTGCGATCTTCCTTCTCACTTTAATCTAAGGATTAAAACGATTACAATTCGTTGATTACATTAGAATATTCAATTTTAGTTTTCAGCAATCAAACCAACTAAATAAATGGTGCGCAGCATAGTTAAGCAATAATTTTGAAACGTTAGCTAGGATATTTTTAAATCAAATGCTGCGTAGCATATATTCTGCATGATGGAAAAAGATTTATTTAAAGCGATCGCCGTTTTCCCGAAAATCCTTCAATCTTTGAAAATCGATCAAAATTAGCGGTTAAAAGATCCATAAGACACCGTTAACAAATCTGAATTTGGCTAAGCAATGATGAGTGATGAGACGGGATGGGAACACTCGTACGGAATGAAAATCAAAGACGGCTTTGGAAATAAGGAAGGGCATGAAGAACAATCTCGTTTGGGCACAAATGAGGTCGAAAAAAGAAACCATTAGCCATTTAGTTTTTTTTCTAACCAACAATCAGATTGCATGCGCATGGCCCTTGGAAAAAATGACATTGGAAAGTGTATTGATGGCGGTGTGAGAACGTACGTCATTCCTCATGGGAATCTCAACGGAAGACAGAGGCGACGTATGACTAATGCGAGTGGAAAGGGATATGAGAACGAGGAATTAGGTCAATGAAATATATAGAGGGATGGTGAATAAAGCAAGGCACTTCCCTGGAGAGGGAGAGAGAGAAAGAGAGATGCGGCGGAGATAAGACCCAAAAAAAAGAGAATACCTACGGAGGAAGCGAGAAAAAATGGGAAAGAAGCCCCACAATACGTTAAAGGGGAAAAATCTCCGCTGAAGATTCAACAAAAGGTGTGAAGGAGGAGTCAATAAAAAACACTGCGAATGAATGAATGGAGAAAAAGAGAAGAATCGAGAGAGTAATTGTCATCCGGAATAAAGGAAGTTGAAAGAGAAAGTGAGAAAGTATGGAATATGGAGAGAAACCTAACACATCCGTAATAAGAAAATTACGGCGGAGAGAGCACTAATGAATAAATAGTTAGCGAAGTACTTAAAGGCGAAGTTTATTACTCATGTTATCATTATTGCTATAGAGATACTTCAGTAAAACTAGCTAACAATTATTTTATCAGAGAAGGATTTCCTCAGAATTTGGTTACCGAATGTTACAGTGAATATCCACTCACGTATTCATGAACTAAATACCCAAAGACTACAACAACAACATGGATGCTGCCCGTTCTCTAATAAACTTTATTTTACTTTATTACTTTATTTAAACTACTAACTCTGTGATATTTTGGCATCTTCATTGACTGGAGGATTTTTAGCCTATGTTAGATTATTTTCTATTATTCATTTTGATTTCAATAAGAATTTTCTATTTAAGCTGCGAAGTCATCGTATTGTTAAATAAATCATTCTCATTATTGTATATACTTCCATTTTGCTCGGCTACTTCTCATTGATTTAGATTTTAAAGGCGTATTATATATCGATATGATATGATGCATCGAAAGATAGATGGATACATTTGAATTGTGGATTTTTTATCATTAAATGAATTCCGGGTAGTCATGGTTGCTGGTATTTGTTAATGTAAGCTTACGAATCCAAACAATCCACCATTCTAGTAAATTCTTCGGATATCACTTGATTTTATGGTATATTTATTCTATATATTTTAATATTTTTGCAGATTTCACTGATTGTCGTTGGTTTTTCATCTCTACACAATCTTTCAGCTATTTTCATTCATAGAATTCTTCAAATTCCGAGAAGTTGTTCTCGGTGTAATTGAATCATATAAAATTTTTATGAATTCATTTAATAGGTGCGATTTTAGACATCACTCACAGAATAATGAAGTGTACATAAATAAATGGGGAAAAGAATTCTTTCCGAAGCGCAACTAAGCTTGAATTCCTTTCATAATTAAACAAAGAAGGGGGCGTAGCAGAATGAAGAGACAAAAGCAAGATTTTGAATGGAGATTCGGAGTAAATTACTTCAGTTATGAGAGGCGAATCGGAAAGGGTCGCAGTAAAGGAGAAGATGGTGAAGAATCGCGAGCGAAGAGAAAAGGTTAGAGCAACGCGGCCTGGAAAAGCATGACTAAAAGGTTTTTCCATGCAGAAAGAGTACGGGATTAAATGGGGTGTTAACAGTTTTCCCCTTCTTAACGTAAGGGAAAGGTGTAGAGAGAGAGAGAGAGAAATGAAGGGGAGCGGAAAAGAAAAGAGGAAAAAGAGTGGGATGAGGAAAGGAAAATGGCAGCCTTGGGAATCGAATGGGGAAATGAGGCAGAGAAAGGGGCGACTCCGAGGGAAACAGATGAAAGGGTTAGGAGAGATGGAGTGTTTTCCGAAGGAGGAGGCGAAAGATAAGGAGGAGAGAGTATCGGGAGATGGAAGCGGAGAGAATGAAAATGAGCGTTTTTTTCAGCGAAAGAGGAGAGGTTTGGCGTGCGACGAGCAGAGAAAAAATACGAGGGGAAGAATTTAAAAGGGAACTCAAAAATGGAGCCGTGCGTGGAATACGAGAGTGAAGAAAAATGAAAGAAAAAACTTCCCTCTTCTTCGTATGATATATATAAAAAAGGACGGAAAAATTCGAGGAACAAAAAGTTTTTTTTACAAATTCCGGCGCTCGCCTCCTCCCCCGGGCAGCACCGCTTTTTTACTGCCTCAAACCATTCCCGCCCCCGCACCTTGTTCGGGAATGGGAAGAGAGCCAAACAGCCTGGACCGAGGGGGAATGGCAGATTGTGAAATTGGAGCAAGGTGTGAAAAGAGGTTTTGGGTTGACGTGTGGGATTATGTGATTTTTTCTTTTTCGACATCATCCGAGCCGTGGCGGCAGGTAATGACAGAAGTGGGAGGAAGGAAGGCCAAGACCGTAAGGGGGACATTGGAGGAGGAGTAGCATGAAGCTGCAGCGATGCAGGTAGGGATTGGAAAAACAATGGGTAGGAATTTTGAAGCCGGGTTCGGTGGTCGTGGAAGGAAATGAGAGGAAATGCATTCAGATGCAGAGGCGGATCGGGATACGTTCGTCTGGGGCGGCCTTTTCTCTTCGGTCGTTGACGTTGAACAACTGCTACTATATGGGTGCACCCAACACGTGTGATTAACATATGACGTAACGGCTTATTTCCAAGTTCCTAGTTGTCGTCGAGCGAAAGGCCAGAGTTGAGCGATTTCTCGCCGCCACGATTCATTCCGACATAAATTTAGTTAAGTACATGCATTAAGTAATGAAATCAGAAAGTAGAAATTTTTGAAAATTAATTTTTGATATTAAGTAGATGAAAAAAATTCTGAGTGACTGTTATTTTCATGTAGCGCGGTTTTCAAAACTTCATCAGTTAGGAATCAGAAAAATTTTGAAGTTATAATTTATAAAGTGAAAGATTAATGAGACAAATTTTTCTTTATTCCAGAAATAATTCTTTTTCCCGCAACATTTGTGAGATCAAGACAGACTTTCACTATCAGTCTTGTGTTTCATAATGAACTTCCATGAAGTAAATGCCGATGTGTTTACTTTTCTTTCGAGCAGTAGGTAATATATTGAAAAATGTAACTAATTTTCTTCCAGAAATATTCATTTCCATTTCTAGCTGCATTTCTTTTTATTTCAAACCTATTTTCATTATATTCTTCAGTAATAAAATTGCGAAATTTATCCATAGGTTTTCCTACTAGATATATATTACCATATATTCGATACCGCGAGAGAATGTACTTTGTTCTACGTATGAATAATAATATCATAATACACGTATATTGATCACGCTTGAAGTATGTCATAATTAGTAAATAAGCTGGAAGAAAAAAGAATTATGTTAGAAGCGAGTAAAAATGCATCAAATTAATCAAAGGTCCGATGGTAAACATAGTAGGATGGAAATTACGTTTTGAAATAGAAGCATGAATATTCTATTTTACAAGTGACACGATTTATCGTGGACGGTGAATTTCAATAGTAATATTTGAATAGCCAAGCGATGGAAATAAAAGAAGCTTCGTTTGCTAATATTATAAAGGTCAAGGAAAATACGTTAAAATGTAAGAGTTCACTGTCATACGAATGTAATTTTTGGAAATCTACGTCCCTTCTTTTGATGAGAAGCTCGACGAATCATTTTAGATTTCATCTGTGGAGATGAAACTTACATTCTCAATCTAAGGAAAGATAGTAGAATGTTTCCGTGACTTGTTTACGTATTAATGTCCCATTTCTGGAGCGGCGTAACTGACCGGCCTTTGAGAATGAAGCCCAAGAACATCGTAATAACGGAGACAAAGCTCCAGCGGGAATCAGATGTAGGTCATTTCATATGGAAAGATGATATATCCAGCCTTTATTTCCAACTTTAAAGAAGATGAAAATTGAAATTAATTTGAGATAATTTTCTTTCTGATTCAAATTATTCTCGTTGAGATAGACCTGAACTTTGCTCACATAACAATCAAGAAAGGGAATATTATTTGACTAACAACCAAACGAGTAAAAACTATTTTCCCCTTTACGCATCTGACATGATTTCGAATACATATATCGGACTCCATCTATTGGTAACCTACAAACAGAAGCTTATCTTATCGTGTGGAGGATTCGAAAACTATTTAAGAATAGCATTTCAAAAAAGAATGTCGTAATTAAGGAACATTGCCTTTGTACGGTTAATAAAGACACAAAGTGCTAAAATCGTGTTTTATCCGCTCGCCGTTTTCATAACACAAAGTACTTCATCATTTAACCCATGGCTACAAAGAAAGTGTGTCATCACAAATGCGCTGAAACAAGCGCTCCTACCCAAGTAAAGCTCGCTGAAGAGGGAAATTTTAATTTTTTGAAGATCGGTAGCGGAAGAGGTCGAAGACGTTGGAACTAAAAGAGGGAAACGTCGATGACTCTGGAAGAAGAGCAGCGGTCTCCTGCGTTTCAACGAGGTCCAAAGTCACGAGTGGAGAAAGGCAATCTAAAGAGAAAAAGATATTGTAAGAAGGGATTTAACTACGGACGAAGGCGAGGAGTGGAAACTCGGAATGTGACGCCAGCACCAGACTTGGAATAAAAAAGAAATCAGGAAAGGGGGTTCATTAAAATATAACGGATGGAGAGGAAGGAGGGGAATGGAATAAAGTGGCAAACGTTAAAGAGAATAAAGAATCACACAAAAGGAGCGTTCTTTCGCGAGGAATTTTTTGCAAAAGTATTGCGGAGAAGAATGGATGGAGTGGTAGTGTAAGTAAAGGCCTTTTTTGCCAAAAAGGGAGAAGTCGTAAAGAACAATCTTAGAGGCGGGATAGGAATAGGAAGAAACGGGAAAAAAGGAAGGGAACGCTGTAAAACGAAGGTCGAAACAATAACTTTCCCCGAGGAGTTGGGTAGCATGGGGCTCGCAACGCGGAGTAACTACGTCGGCGTCGGTTGCAAGTAACGCAATGGGAAAGGAACGCATTGCTAAGATGGATGAATAGAGCTGTAACACGGAAGAATCTACGTCCAAGTGGGTCTCATCTGCATCCAACCCCATTTTTCGATTTATGTGATATTTAAGAATAAACTTTATTCTAAAAGTTACTGAAAGAGTTGATTTTGGAGATAAATCTCTTAAACTGGAGGTAAAAGGTTAAATCATCTTTGCGAAAAAAATAACGTAAGAGAAGAGGGGAAAATCTGTCAAAAAGAGGGACTAAGTGATAGAAAGCAATGAACCAAAAAATGAACGCCTATAATAATTACCAATACTTTTATGGAAGAGGGTGTTGGTCAGTAATCGGGTATCTCTTTTAATTGAAACATCACATTTACCCTAAGATAGCTCACATGTGGAGCCATCAAGCTATTCTTGAGTAGCGTATTGCCTACATTAAAATAGCTTAGTTTCATAATTATATATAAAAAATGAATTCATTCAATGAATGAAGTAAAAGAGATTATTTTTCATTTTGTAACTTCGCAGAATGAACAATATTGAAGAACAAGATTATTTAAATATAGCCTTTGATTTCAGAAAGTTACCAAAAACCGACCAAACGAAGAAAGAAGCCTCAACTTCCCCACCTTTGGGGTGAGTTAACATAGCTCAAGAAGGTGTGCACCGAAGAAATCCGAAGGAGAAACATAGATGAAAAGCGAAAAAATGCAATTACAGCAAACAAACTTAAAAATCCCTTTACCTAAAATATCTCTCGACACGGCATGTCTGAATCATCTGGTAATATCGTTTTAGTTCAATTGATGATAACAGTCGCTCATAAAATGGAACACCCTGGATCATATGTTCAGTTTCGGCTCTGTCGAACATTTCACAGACTCATTTCTCCTAGAGATAATATTTTAAATAACATACCCACAGTTAATATAATCCACATATAATCCAATTTAATTTATTGCATCTGTAATCTGGATTATAATCTATGTTGACATGTATACATGCACTGAGTGATATAGATACGAAACGCAGAAACTGTATCATTGTATGTTGTATAGAACGAAGAAGATTAAATCGGATTCTTGACATAAAACGAAGACGAGACGTTGAAGTAAGGAATAAAAAATGAAGACGAAGGAATTAAAAAGACCGCAAAGCGGAAGTACCTAATGGAAGCCCGAGGAAAATGTACAAAGGAGCGACATCTGAGAAGAGAAGAAAGAATGTGAGGAAGTCAGGAAGCTCCGAAAAGAACAATAAATAGGATGAAGAATAGAGAAGGGGCGAACAGAATACGAAATGGAGAAGATCGCGAGAAAAGAGACAGTAAAGAAACATGAGAAAGAGATAGGAAACATGAAGAGAGGGTAAGATATGGAAGAGGTGGATAGGGGAGGGGAAGTGGGTTGGGAGATCTGGAACGCCTTAAGAGCAAACGACCCACAAGGAGAGGACTTACACTCGCGGAAATGACGTAGGCAACGGATTCTTGAGAGCAGACGGAAGACAAAGAAGCAGAGATCAAGGGTGGGTTGGGTGGGGGGGAGTGAGGGCGGGGGTGGATTTTAAAAGGAAGGATACGGGAGAGAGAGTGGGGTTCACAGAGATAATGGCGCTGGATGAATAAAATTCGAACGTTCGAAACGTCTGCGAGGGAGGAAGTCCGTTGATATCCCCACCATTGCTCAAAGATAGTCCGGAGGAGGGATGTAAAAGTCCGTGAGCGATGTTACTTTGAGCTAGTGAGACCCAATCAGGAGTAATACATGGGATCTTTCAGCAGTACATTTACGAATTAGTAAAAGTCCAAAGTAATTGAGTCCATTTTTGTTAAAACTTGCTAGAACGAATCAATAAGAGGTACCATCCATCAACCTATCCTACGCCTGGGAGCATCTCAATGGGATGGAAAGGGGTACGTGCAAGAATATTTAAATTTAGGGAATTTACTCGATATATTTGAAGATTACTTTCTCTGAAGAAGATATTATGCTCCCATTGAGCTGATTCTGAGACAAATTGCCTTTTTTAACAGCGAATCCACTGCAGTTTTCAGCACAGCGTTCTTTTAGTATTTCATAGGATCTACACATTAGCTGCTGATTGATTCTGATCTTTAAAGGAAAGTATTTACAAAGTTAAATATCTACGTTTAAATCATCCAAATATCGTTATCACTATCCTCATTTTTATCTTTTTGAATTTACTGTAGTTAGATATGAAATAATTGTATCTATTTTCCAAACAATGATCACGAATACAAATGATTTAGCCAACAAGTAACGTTCGTGAATAAATTTTGCTTTTCTCGATTCAAGTTTTGATCAATACTCTCAATATATTCTTTATTATACAAATCATAAGAGTAATAGATCCTAGTACTGTTCTCTTCAAAGCTTCAATCTCCGTTGATAATATACGATAGTAAGAGAAAAGATAGGCTTATTGGAAGCCTTGTCAAATACCAAAAGGCGACATTCAGGGAAGATATTTACAGGCGCATACTTCGTGTGTGGATCCTTATGACGATTTACATCGGCTGAACCTTGATATTGGTCACCCACTACCTTAACTAACTTAAAAAGATTTTGCAACGAGTAAAACATTATAAAATGTAAACATTTCCAAGTTAAAAGATACATATTTCCTCAAACATTTAAATTCAAGAAAAATTTGCCTTACTTTGAGTTGGGTTTTATACGTCGGTTGGGAGACTGGGTATGTAAATACAGAGATATCTCGGCGTTACTCTTTAGCAGAGGTATCACTCTAATTTCATTAGCTCTCTAATAGAAATGGTACGTTTTCACACTCTGTCGGTGCTGTAATCGCGAAATACTACTATCAAAACTGTTTTACTATGTAATGGATGACATTTTCCACATTTATGTATCAAGAAGAGGAATATGTTTTGAATGATTAGAACCATAAGAGTGAGAGCTAATGAGTTATCAGTTTAACAGCTATAAATCCGCGCACCGACCCTTGAACTAAGAGCGCGAATTAATTTTCAATTCGAGGTGGCGATGGAGATCGTTAGTTTTCGAAATTCATGCCAGCTTAGATATAGTGGAAACGTTCAAGCTGATTAACGCTTGCTAGTGCCGCCCCCACCTAATAAATACCGGCTTAATGCCGACTGGAGAGAAGGATTAGGCGCAAGGAAGCGTGTAAGGATATATTTGTCGTCGAGAGCGCCACGATGGGTTTCAAATCTGCGGGTTTGTTTGCCGTGCGGGCTGATGGGAGGGGATTATCCGCCCCAATGGGTACCAGTGAATTATTCCCAACGTTCGACAAAAAATATCGAGAGGAAGAAAATGAATGATTTTATTGGTGGGTTTCGGGCAAGTTCCGATGGAAGAATACACCCGTTCCTCGTGGAAAATGCTACGACGCATTCAACCCGCATTGTTCTGATCTTTTCCATTTTCTGTGTGAGTAACCGATGAAGCTATGGGTAAGCGCTTCTACCTACGCTTTCAAATTTTTGTTCCGGACTAGCTGGAATTCAATGGGGTGCGTGGGTGTATTAAGGTTCATCAGTACCGAATTGTACAAGGAGAATCACGATATTGAATTGAGACAGTTTCCTTGCGGGCCTTATTCAGCCAATTCCTGTGGCTTCGCGTTCCAGATGTGAAGTCTTCCATAATTGTTGAGCGCGTTCCTTCCTTTGTCATTGGTGAGGAAATGGATGATGGAAAATTTTTACATCAATCCTTTTTAAAAAAAAGTACTCTCTGTATTATTTCTACTCGAACGTACTACAGCATTACATTACAGCATTTGTAATAAGTGTATATAGTACAACAAGCATATATATGTGTTCTCTACTCAGAAGTTTTAAGCTCCGAGGTAAATAAAGTGAACTGCGTCAACTAATGACAGTTATCCGTCACAGGAACGTCTGAAGCCAGATACAGCGAATCATTTTTCGGAATGACACCACATTTGATAATATAAAATACATACCAATTTGGTGCAAAATGATAGCTTGAGATGCTAAAATATAAGTTATGACTGCAATTATGTCACTGAGAAATTGTCATTGAAGGAAAACCATTTATTTATAGTCACAAATAACGGCTAATTACTTTGGAGCATAAGGTTTAAGCGAATCATTCACTGTAGTAATAGCGTCATGATTAATACACGTTATAATACTACATAATTCTCTCGCGGGGATATTTTAGGTACGCGTGCCAAAGGTTCGCCACGTCACGAATTTCGCGACAGATTCATGTTACGGAAGTGTCTGTAGGTATCGCATGTGCTGAGCCATAACAGTAATTAGGTGTCATTCTATAGCTCAAACGAATAGAAAACAACCTGCCCGGAAATTTTCACACGTCCTCTATTCGTAGGGATATGCCCTGCACTCTTTAAGTTCTTCACCGATGCATTTCATGAAAGGAGTGAAATTGCAACACGGCTTTTCATGAATTAGAGGCTTGATCCTATAGTCCTACAGCTGTATTTATCAGAGTTAGGACCTGAGTCGAGGTCAAGGCATGGAAACAACTATGAATAACCTTTACGTATTCCGATAGCCATGCCATCAACCTCAGAGGTCAAAAAACAATGAGAATGATGATTCCGAGAAGGCGTTAATCCCGGACATTCAGTTGCTTCTAGACCCTATTCTCAGAAGAATACGTCTTAGAAACGTTTTCAAGCATACTTACAACACATTTTGTCCTTTTCGTCGTCGTTGCCTCCTTTCTAAATCCGTTCTCATGACTTGCCCATCTACTACTCTCTACTATGTAACTATAAAGACTTGGAAGGAAGATGCAACAATACTGTAATTGATAAAGGAATCCCATCTTCAAATGATATGAATGAATATGCATAAGAAGGAATTTGGAGGTGTAGTCTAAACTTCACCAACTGGTGGTGTAAAAGGCCGTTTTCGACGCAGTCAGACAATAACAGTATCGCTTAATTTTTTAAAGTCTTACGCAAGGAATCGTAACCGTCGACTTGGCGGAGGAGAGAGGCTCTTACTCGTTTGGTAAGTAAGCTCGGTTGCTTCTCCTAGAGATTTGATGTTTTATAAAAATGGAGACGGCATCTCCGGTTCCTTGTTCTTTTAATCGCCGCGCGCAATGCCATGCAGCCTGTATAAAAGACACTTGCCTCTTTTCACGAGTAGAAATATCCTGGCGTTGTTTTATTCCTCGCCTCGTTCTTCCTCCACGCCTCTCCAGCTTCCCCTACCGTCTTTAAAGGAAAAGCTATTGTCCTTGGGAGATGAATGGAGAAAAAGTTCCATTTTTCCGGTAAAATCCTGAGAATATCTGCAGGCAAAAGTTAGGCGGAGTGAGAGTCTGGTGCTAGCGGAAAAATCTCCTCATCGATTCCAGCAAGTAACCAACCGCGATTTGAGAAGAGAATCGCTCGCTCATATTTTGTTTTCCTCCTGTTGTTACGTATCGATGCTCTCATAAGGCGATGGTTTAGTGAGGAGTGTCATTCCGTTTTAAACGTTGAATAAAGATCTTTTCAAGTGGAAAAAATTTCCATCCGAATATCGAGCGACGACAACACCACGATTTGGAAGTAATCAATCTCTCAGTTGCAAACATTGGAAAGGCGCAAAGCGTCGGTGATGATTGCGAGGGACGAATATTCGATCCGTGGAGGCCTCGGGGCTCATGTGTCTGCCCCTCGACATCCTCCCTTCGGCTGAGACTCCGCATTAATCTGCATTTAATCACTCTTCATCACGAACGTGGTGTGAGCCTAGCACGCCCTCCAAGGATGTCACGTGTCCCTTAAGAGTGTAGGAATGTTACTGCGGATGAACTTCGTCGCCGTATCCTGTCGCCTGTACGTTCCGTTTCTAATTTAAATCTTAAAGTTCGAATTTAGAAGGATGGAGAAACACGAGCATGGTATGAAAAATCTTGTCCCAGCGTATATATCAAAACTGCTCGAAAGAATGGTAGGTGCTCGAATCCATCCCGATTTTAATTTGCTAATGGTCTGCCTTTTCCGATCCTCGCCACTACATGTATTCCCAGGCCGTGATGCATCGGTGAAATTAAACTACTGCGCCAGTTGAAGGAAAAAAACCCTCACATTTCATATGGAATTTTTGTTATTTTCATTTACCTTCACGCACGCAAACGGGAGCCGGTCCGTAGTTTATACTCGAACCGTTTTTCCCTTTTGATCGATGGATTTTCCTATTAAATCCACATTTAGCTCAGGCATCTTACAATCACCAAATTCGATAAATTAAAAATATAATAAACGCCCCGGTTGAAAGAGGAATTACTAGTTATGTCAGCGTTCAAAGTAATGGAAGCAGACAAAAAGAATCGATAAGCGCTAGTAGGTATGGCGCCGGTGGGACGAAGAGAAGCGGTGAAAACGCTGAAATTGGCTCCGACGTCGAAGAAAAATTTTCCTCGAAGAGAGATGGAAAGGAAGTAAAAACTTGTAACGCGGATGCTGGAAAACGGGGACGAAGGAATAAAAAATAAAATCAGGTGAGCTCATTGGGAATATTAGCTCGAGCATCGTCTCGTGCATACAAAAGAAACCTATTCCTCAGCGTTTATTTGGCGTATGTGGAGCGAGAGAGACAGATACCTGGTCTCGGGCCAGGAAAGCGGCGGGTATTTGGGAAGGGGATAGGTACAGGAAGGAAGCGGAGGGGAAGGCTGACAGAAAAATAGCTTCACCATTCCAGAGATCCCATGAATGGGGAAACTGTCTCCGACGACGGAAAGAGGGAGGCAAGAGGAAGCGGAAAAAGAAGGGATGAACGGGTGAAAGAGGAGATGCTGAAAGTAGTGGAAAGGGTAAGACGGAACGGGTAACTGCCCCGTAACCGACACGGCGCTCTTTCCGTCCCCAGCTTCAGGATATCCCTCCCCACTCGCGCAATAACGCCACCGCGGCTAAAAGGTGTTTTTTACGTTCTCATTCCACTCCATAAGTTATAATACACAAGCGGGTAAATAGCATAAATATTCCCCACCAAGATCAAGGCCGGGAAAAAGAACGGCTCGCTGCGATAAAGGAGTAAATGAAATAGGAATTTTTGTGAAAAAATATGGGCGACGCGGGGTTCCGTCCGGGTAAGCATCCCCTCTACTTTCAGCGAGAAAGCGAAGCCGTTTGATCTGCTCTTCGATCCCTTACCCGCCGAATTGGGTAATAGAGATATGAGGACGGGGAGAACGGCACGGACGGAGAATAGCTCCCTTTCTGTCCTCGCTGCAGCTAATACGGGGAATGGAGAAACCCCAGGAAAGAAGGAGAAGATGGAAGGAAAGGGAGTGTGTATGAGAAAATCAGCTCCGCGAGCAAAATGGCCATGCGCCGTGAGAGGGTTTATGTCGCGGAGGAAGAAAGGGTTCGTGGACCCGCACCGACACGGTGGAGGAAACAAAGTCGGTGTCCATTCGAGCGGAAACTCCTGGGCAGATTCTATTAGGGTCCCTAAAGGCGCATAAATTCTGTATGGCAACGGGAAACTGCGAGTATGGCGGGAGTGGGAGAAGGGAAACAAGGGTGTTTGTCCAATGGATCAACATATAATCGGGAACAATGGAACCGGTTGAGCCCGTGTTATTTAAAGCTCACGTCTTTGCGATCATTTTGCACCGGATCAGTTCTAACGTAGGTGGTGATGCGGCAATATTGAAGCGGCTGTTATTCTTCATTCTTCCCTTGTTTTGTTTTTTCCGTAGCACTTCCGCGCTCACGCTCTCTTTATTAGAATGTCCGGGATGATTCTGGAAGAATAATCGGGGCGGAAAATCGTTTAATATGCTAACAACTTCTGGACGAAATTTATATGGAGGAAACTCTTGGATAGCCTAGGGGAAATAAAAATAAACTTTACGTATAGTCTAGCCTTGTACTACGACTTTTACCTTAATGGCACACGTGAATCTGTACGTATCTCGTATAAGGTTCAACTTTAGTTACCTTACTCAAGAAGCCCATATTTTTGCCATGATGGGTACTTTTCATTTTAATATCTCGAGGCTCGAAATCGGGAGTGGAGCTTCACTTTTTATCTCCCATGGCTTCCCAACAATTCTGAACTATTTCGTTAAAACGTCCTCATTAAATGATTAAGGAGAATAGTGAGGCTTTAAATGCATCGGCGCCTTATACGGCACTCGGTGATAACGTTAAGATCAACCTATCGGTAGGATTGGATGCACTTTGCCTATATAAGCCCTATCTAAACCTCAGTATTAGAAGCACACGAACGGTCACGCAGTTCTGTAATAGTTAAGCTCATCTCATGCAAGGCTACAAACGAGCAGTCTGTCATCCAAATCTCGTCTCTAGGATTTGGAAAAATATAATTCAGCATTACCACGTATTTTTACTCAGATTCACATCGTTGGCACAAGGATTTTACACAATCAACACCATTTACAAAGATTCTGCTAAGTTGAGCTTTTCTGACGAATGGAATGAATTTAATGGTTATGAATGTTTGAGACTATATTTTAGTACCACAGGAAGTATATTTAAGGTTAAGTTAAATCCCACAGTTTGTTACCGAAAACCCAGCGCTCTATGTTATCTCCTATTGAATTTTCCATAGCTTATAGAAAGAGAAAATCATTTTCATCTATGTTAAAATTCTTTCTTTCATCTAAATTAGATTTGTAAAAAAATAAATTGGTAATTACACTTGACTGAATTCATTTCGTGAGGTATTCAAACTTTTAACAAACTTTTGGAGAATTTTTTCCGTCTATTCATTCATCTCTGCCTCCATTAGTTTCCGCTAACTTCTCGAAATTCATCATTTTGGTACATTTTCAAGCTCTCTTTTGTTATGTGAGACCAATTACATCCAATGAATTCTAATAAATTCCGACGAGATTAAAAATTTGAGCCCAGTAAACTTCTCCAAAAGACCGATTTCACAATAAATTCATTACTACCGTACTACTCGGAGGAAGTAATTTTGCATCAATCCTTCCGCCCACGCACTATTTACGTTATTTGATATGATTGTAATATCTGTTATAATAAAATATTGCTCTGTGCATATGTTTATAGTCAGTTGAAAGATTAAAATCTTCGAAGCATTCCTCACTATTCACTCTGTTTACGTGGATATCGTTCTCAAAGTTCCTCTCTTGTTTTTAGAAACTTTGTCGAATAAAAATGTAATTTCACGAAAACCATAAAATACTCGGAAACTCTTGAGAAATCATGAAGTCTTCTCTGTGCAAAAGAAGTACCACCATGAAATTATCTGAGAACTATGTTTGAGCCCTCGATAAGCACTAACAAATTCACCTAAACTCTGTATAATTCCATAATTATAATTGCGATTAACACGAAATTCAAGTAGGAATACGTAAAATTAAAATGATTAATTCCGCTTCTGAGACCCCTTATTTCGATAAAATTATATATGTTCACATTTTAATATGAATATAGCTTTAGGATTTTTATTTTGGTTTTTAGATGCATTAGCTTTAAAAATTATCACAAAAACTATTTTAAAACATAGCTGGTACTAATATGTCCAAGAGAAAAGGAATGCCGCTTTCTACCAGTTCAGTGATCATGATGGTTCATGAGTTCAAAAAGCATACCGTGAATCGATTACTTATCTTTTTTCACGATGGGAGCCCAAATTTAAATTAGGATGAATTTAAAATTGGGCTCTTTGAATTGAAAACATGATTACTTATAGTAGAATTTTGACCATGGCTTCAAATAAAAGAAAGATGTCTAAGTTGATTGTCTTACGATGGCATGAAAGAAGCACAAAAGAGTTTCAGTCTCTCCTCAACTGTTTTTTTCTCGATAATCTATAGGAAGCAGGAGAGGTCATATCAGTAGTATTATTTAATTCCTTTGAAAATAAAACAGGATAGATTAAACATATTATGTGAGAGTAGAGTTACATTGGAGGAAAACGCCAAGAATGGACATCAATAAATGAAAGCAGGTTCAGTTTTACTGAGAGTTACAGAGGGTTGTTGCAGTGAGGGATTCATGGAAGCTCATTCAGAGTAGCTAGTTGCTCCTTCAGTAGCCAAAAGAAATTTTCCCAAGAAATAAGGAAGTTATAAGTTTGTATTTGTATGTGTTTAAATATATTCTGAAAACAGATTCTCTTTGTACTTTGTGATGGATATTTATGTACGTATGACAAAATATAAACGGAAGACGGAAAATATCTCACAACTCTAAAGTCCGAATTCCAAACTTCTTTCCTTCACCTTCTTTATCATTTTTACTTTGTTTGAATTTTTAGTAGTCATGCGACTCGTTAGTTGAGTATTTGACCTATGGCGGCATTCAGATATAAATAACATGTAGTGTATCATATAATAATGTAAGAACACAAACTTTCCTTTACTCATTTCGGTTAGCCTCGATACTGAACTCAGGAAACGAAATTCGTCGAAGATAATTTATTGAAAATTATAATTGCATCTTCAATGGTTAAAAGAGGACAAAATTAGGACCTGCCCCCGATAGAACACGTCGATTCAAATGATCATTACTTCAATGATGACCCAAATTCGACCAACTTAAAACGAACTCCGTCCCTAAACTCCCTCCAAACCCATAACAATCACTCATTGATGAGTTTCACGGCTGCAGAAAAAGCAAGCATTCTCGGCTGACAGTAAACATTTTCGAGAATTTCACTTCCGAGCCCACGAAAAAATGAGGTCAAAACTGCAATCACGGTCAATATGCGAATATGACGAGCCGAACCGAGAATAAAAACCCCGCGGAAAATTTCGCTCCCGGAGCACAAACGAATCGACGCAAACTGATACGGTTCCATTTAATTAATTAACGACCTCTCGGAAACCTTACGACCCCGCAGTCGCGAAAAATGAAGCGCTCGAGACAAAAAATGCATTGCCTTTAATATTGAAAAACCCGGACGTAATAACCGATCGAGAGCCTGTCAACGAGGCGCCGAAGAATGCGCAATGGGTTTTAAATTAAAAATTCTAGCAAGTGCGGGCCACGCATCGGGCGAAGCGACGGCTCACAATTAAAAATTGATTACCTCTCTCGAGAAGTAGACGTTGTTTACACTCCCGTGAACCTCAGAGGCAAGGGAACCCATTTTTTCGCGAAATTAAAATTTTTCGTAATTATGCGGAAGTCAATTTCGACTCGAATCCTGCGACGAGGATAAAGCGGGAGAGAGAGAGAGAGATTTTTTTCCAGTGTTCTTTTCCTGGTAATCGTCCGCAGCGTAAAATGTAGCCCACGTGCAATTTGCGCTTCCGGAAAAAAATAGCGTGCTGAAACGTCGGAGTTATTATTTTTGCGAAAAATATAAGTGTTTCTAGTTTTTGTCTGACGCAGTGCTTTCGAGATTTTTTATTGATGTAGGAAAATAACGGCCGCGTTCGAAATGAAAAAGTTTTTATTCACAAAGATGGTTCTGATTTGTAAACTGGAGTGATTTAATGCCCCTCCGAGAATTGCTACATTTCCATCCTCTTTTATTTTCCATTGATGTCCGTTTAAAAGCACTCGGTTGTCGAATCATTGACCGAGTTAAGAAACGAGTTGAAATTCCCAATATAAGTTTTTATTTTTAATCCACTTTAATCTCTTAGGTGGACTACAGTTTTTCTCTCTCTTAAAAGCTTTGACGAATGATTTTCGGTTATTGAATGCCTATTGAGGAGCTTGAGTACTCATTAAAACGTAGATTGATCGGAAAATATAAATTGTTCTCAGATAAGTAGATATTTTCATGGAAACGAGGTTAATTTAGACTCCTGTGAAGATTTACTGTGTTCCCTTTGGATTTCCTGGAGAGCCTGAAGGATTACAGGTAAAGCGATTTTATAAACCTATGGTCTTAAGCGGGCTTAATATATATTTGGGTTCTGAAGCTAATATAATCGACTTTCTGACTGGTCATTCCATAATTCAAAATTTTATGACTGTCTCTCCACCAGCTTCACGAATCGATATCTACCGCAGGAATAATCCCGTCACCGTTGCTTGGGTAATAATAGCTTGAATGAAAAGGCATCGATAAATTTCAGCGGAAATTCGAAATGGCTATATTTTGATGGAAGAAAAAAATCATTGTAACCAGCCTTAATTTCATTTATATCAAGATATGCACACCGCTATTCGTCTTGTTGTAGTTGGTTTCACTTGTAATGGAAGGTAAACTTAATCCTATAAAGTATATGTCACAGTATTCATGTACATCGAACATGATTTTATAATATTAGTTAAAATATTTACTACTTATTTTTGCATAAATGAAATTTTCAAGCCAAATTCACGTGAGAAAAGTCATGATTATATGGCATATATAAGACGAATTGGAGCACGGCTGTATTAAAACGTTTGTGTTTAAAAGATGAATAAGCCGATTACATATTGGATTATAACTATATCCAAGAAAAATACTGATGTAAAAATCATGGACATGACTGGGATTCGAATCCAGGACCCCTACTTTCCGATTAAGTTTTGATAAAAGTGGGGTACATGGATTGGAATCCCAGTCATGTCAATAATTTTCAACATTTGTTTCTCCTTGAAATTTTCCACCACACGGAAACGAGCAAAGTTTAATACCTTTTCTTTATCCTTACAACTCTATATTATAAATATTTAAAAATGTTAAGCACGTTCCTTATGAATGATTGAAAATTTAACATTTCTATAGTAGATTGGATAGGGTTTTCGCATCGCAGTTTTACAAAGTTAAAAATATTGAAAATTGGAGTAAATGAGCCGATTTATGCATACAGTTGCTGTAATATTTAATTTATGGTAAAACTTTACGTCCAAGTCATTCTAAAATTTTCCTCAGAAATAATTTTACGCTCAATTTCATTTCGGGTTTACGTTCTTTCATGCGACGAGTATAAGCCTTCCGAAATGAATCGTTCCTTACGGCAATTCCAATCTAAAATTGTTAAATGGCGCAACGTGGAAGACTGTTTCTCCTCCAAACCGATCCCTGTTACGGTAAGCCCCTCCAGGAGCGTGCATCTGTAATTACATCATCTTTAAACCAGGCGCGATACATCTCGACAGAATTTAACGTAGTATAGGAAAGCAGGCTTAATTCACGAGCGATTGCATGGAAGCGGAATTCCTATCGCTATTCCTCTGGTAGCATGATCCTCTCTTTACTGGAGCAATGCCGACCGCTGAAAAATTCAAGAGTTATACCCCGCGCAATATCCTCGTTTTGCATTCCCGCGGCTTTAAGATAAGCGTAAATAAATAAGGCGACGTTTTTCCTCTCCCTCAAGGCTTAGATGCGCTTAACGAATCCTTCCCTAAGTAACGTACGAGGAGAAGATGAAGACACAGCCGTGATCAGAGACAAAGGCTTGATTCCCGAGGGAGGAGGAAAGGTTCCACGAAGAGGATGCACACGAGAAAATTGCCAGACGACGAGATATGAAGATAGAGGAGGGGAAACCGTGACGGCAGAAAAGTAAGGAGCCTCAGCTAGATGTCTTGCAGCCTTCCAAATATAGTCCTGGATTACGTTCCTGAAATGAAGGAAGGGATTTTTTTCTTTCTTTTCTCTCCATTTCCATCCTCCTTGGGATGTGTATGAGGTAGACTTTTAAAAAAGGAAAGGAACGAAATAATTGAAGCGGAGGGTCTAAGTTACGCGGAGAGAAAGAATGGAAAGGACCGCTTTAAAGTGAAAGGAAGATCCCCTCACATATCTTTTGCATACGAATAAGGTTGATCAGTTCAAGTCCTTGGGAGGTAATGGGGATATTTTACAAGGGTTTTGGGAAAAAAGGGCGCGGCTAAAGGAAAGGTGAAGAGAAGGTGAATTTCGTGGGGATATAGTCTTTAAAATATTGTGCGACGGAGTATAGGACGATGCAGATAAGCAACGCTTCGAATGCGTGATGATGACTTAGAATGTGTTCTGTGAAGAGAGAGAATACATGTCTTAAAATATGAGTGAAAGACGAGGTGGTTAATTAAACGCCTCTGGATGGTAATTTACCAGTAGCACTGGAATATACTGTGAAGTTGTGTTCGAAATAGCAACTCATAGAGTGTGAATTACTTTTCATGAAAATGAAGTTTTCTACTTTTTATCTGAGTGAAAGATTTCACTTAATATTATGAAACCTTTTCATTACTTTTCCGTTCAAGCCCTTTTTATTAATATATCATATAACTCATTTCCCTCGTTTTTAAACTCATTCGTTGTCTTCTTCTTTCCTGCAGTAATCTCTTGATTGATGGTATATTTTTGATATGCTTATAGGTACAGAAAAGACAAGGAGGTATCTTCCGTTTACTTTTGTGTTTTAGACTTATTCATGGCTGTGATTGCATGAGAGTTTCTGAGTTATGAATTATGCTAAATAATAGCATTCATTTCGGTTTCTCTTCGTGGAAAGCCATGAAAAGAGATATTCATAAGGTGATTATGCTGTACTTTCGTAGACATTCTCCTCTTCTGGCATTCTGAACTATCTGGAGGAAAGGCAAGTTATCTTACTCCTTGTCTTGCTTACCAAGGCTCGTTTCCACTCTAAGGCTATTTATATGTAGTAGTTGAGAGTATAAGACTAAACAATCTTAGCTTTTAATACCCATAATTGTCTATTGACCCTGATTTCTTCAAACAATGAACTTTGTACTCAGGGCTATCCTATCACCAGTCTAAGGGAATACTATTCTGTGACAGTATCAACTGCATTAATTTGTCTTCAAAGGATCATTTTCCCCGTTCAACACCAATAGAGGATCGTGTTATGTTTTATATCATTCTCGATGTAAACTTTCCAAAGCAAGCACAACCGTAGATAATCAATCTAGTATTTCTCATATAATATATCATGATAGATCGGGCTTCGTGGAACGACATTTTAAAATGTGAAGAAGCACTTAGTATTTCCTAAAATCTACGTGAAGACTTCTGTGTCTTCAAACTTTTCCAGTATTTTTCTCTGATTTTTCTATAAATTCTTCATTGCTCGTTGCCCTGTAGGTTCTCATCTATGCCTTTCAACCATCTTTTCCCCGTTCCTCCTCTTCCTCTCTAATAACTAAATGATATGCAATCTTTTTAGTTTTACTTTAATTCGTCCTCTTCAACCGCCCTCACCAACGTAACACGTCACTTTGACGCTCGTGATATTCCTCTTCCCCTATAAAAGATTTGTAAAGGAAACAAAATTTATACCCAGAAACTTTGTCACAAGCAAAAAACGTGGAAAATATTTCATCAAGCATGAAAACAGCGATACTTCTTTCGAAATGAAAGGATATGAAGGGGCTTTCGGACCACAAGCTGGAAAACCAAGGTCTTCCAAACGAAACCTCGCGCAAAAATCCCGGAGGAGTAGACACCCGATGACATTAGTTTTCCAAAGGGACACATTCTCCGGCTTTGAGTTTGTAAGACGTGGCACAAAGAACACAGCTCTTTGGGAAAAAATGCTTTCAAGAAACGTGTGGCCGAGAGTATTGATCCGAATTGTATGAGTATGTGTGAAGGAGAAACGTGAAGAGGAAAAGGAGCAGGGCAGCGATGGCGGCCGATACAAAAAATAAAATCTTTTCTGCTATATTAATGCAGACGCGTATAAACGGTGCCTCATCAACATTAGCCCTCTTTGCGCGTTTTTCTCTCCCAAAAAAACGAGCGGAAGTATACGAGCAGAAAATGCCGAAGGAAAATCCACAAAATCCGTCGCAGATGGGTTGAAGGAAACGAAAGAAAAACACATTTACGAAGGGAAATTAGTGAATATACAAGAAGTGTGATGAAGGAGACTGTCAAAGAGATAAAGAACGGTATAAATGTCATTTTTTAATTATAATTTGGACTATGAGGGAAATGGAATAAAGATCGAGACTTTTGCTAGTAAATAATTAGTCACAAGATAACTCGAATTTACTGTTAAAACAAAATACATGAATAAAAGCACTTTTTGATCGTTATACGTGTATTATCGTACTCGTATAGTATTCTTTCCTTGAACAGAGTGGAAAGTAGATATGAATTTTCGTTGAGAGAATTCAGTAGAACAATAAATAAAGCATTCTCGAATTTTCTGTCCTTACCAACGAAGGCCCGTTGGATCCTCAACCCCTACGCACCACCACCACAATATGAAGTTTGATAGAAGGAATAAAGCTTAATAGGCGAGATGAGGATAAGAGGTTATTCGCCCTCGTATATTTCATGAGTGTACAGCACAATGACCGTGTTATCAGCAAGAAGTGGCCATATAAATTATGTATTTAGCCATCACTCATGCCTCGGTGGCTGCCATATTTTCGTGATCATGAACTACTCTGTGAAAAAATTGAAATAATTCAAACTTTCTTCTATCCTACAGCAAAAGAAAAATTCTCAAATTTTAGTAAACAGGTATTAAATTGTATTCTAGTGACACAAAGTTGGTTTACACGAATTTATTTTACACTTGAGAGTTACAGACTGCAACCATTACGTCAGTTAGCTTCTCCTTCGATCAAAACTTTGTCTTAGCATGGAGCACCAGCAAGTTAAAGCCGAAACTATCTAGTATTGCACTATGTATTTGATTGCATTACCAAACTTCAAATACTGTAAATCAAATACGGTTCCGGATGGATCACTCTGAAGAGAATTAATACGAACAAGGATACGTCACAAAAAATGTCACAAAATACAGCAAAGGAAAACATTTAAATCTCAATAGAAAGATGTCCTTTGATGAAATATAAAATAAAGTAGTTTATCTATAAAACGCTCTGTAATCCTATCGATTTTCCTTCTATAAACATGATTTCCTCACGATTATAGGTGTAGAAAACAGTTCAGTCTAATGCTTAAGATAGTTTTTTTTATGAATATATAATGTTAAATATAATTAAGTCAGTGAAATAAACTCATACAGAAAATATCTACCAAACAATATCTTCTGCACAT
Organism: Pachydiplax longipennis; assembly: GCA_036926295.1. Lineage (NCBI taxonomy): Eukaryota > Metazoa > Arthropoda > Insecta > Odonata > Libellulidae > Pachydiplax > Pachydiplax longipennis. The sequence goes on along the minus strand of JAVFKF010000013.1, from coordinate 4,564,942 downwards.
AAAAATTTTAGTTAGAAGTCATATTAAGTTTAAGAAAGGAAAACAGTAACAAAGTTTGGTTTCTATTCTAAATTAAATATTGTACGATTTCGCATCCAACCACTCAAGCCCGTACTCACTTATTTCAAGAGTTGAGAAGGTAAATTAAAGGTCATATATCCACCATAAAATAACATATTTTATTCAGGTGCTTTGAGAACCTAAATTATTTCTGCTCATAAAGAATGCATACGCCAATTTTTTCATCAGCTTGCATATTTTCGCTAACGAGGAAGCATTAGGTTAATCTTCATTTCCCGTGAGTTCTTTCGAACGTATTGAACACAGAAGGAAAAATTAGCGAACAAGCGAGAGGAAAAAAGTTACTATTAGGAAGAGTGAAGAGAAAGTTTCTGAGAAGCGTGGGAGCTACTAAGTAAGCAGACGTACTCAAGAAAGTGAGTTAGGACGGAGTGACTCTAGAGAATGAAAAAAGGAGCTGAAGGAGATAAAGTGCGAGATAAGGATGAGAAGAAGAGAAACGGGGAAATGGAGGAGGAAATAGTTGAGGGGAATAAATTTAGGGACAGCAGAGGAATCGAGGAGAATCTAAAGAATTTGGAAAGGTGAATAATTTAAGTGGCGATGAGGGAAGGGAAACCCGGCAGAATGGAGAAAACAGAAGTTATTTAGATAGGAAGGAGAGTACGTGAGAAAAATTTAGCATCTATATACGACATATCGTGAGAGTGAGGAAAATTTGTCATCGAAAAGAGATTCATTTTTATTTTGATGAACGTGGTAATAATCCGAAATCGTGATCGCATATCAACAAATTTGTGGAATATAAAACGTTTAGTGGGTAATTAAAAATAAAGTACAAAAGTAAATAGTAAAATTGAATAAATAAAGTGAATAGATATATAATATAGAAGTATATAAGGTAAATAAGTAACTAAAGTAAATTAGTGCGTTGTTTTATTTAACTTCAGAGTTCCACTGGATGTCACGCTGGAAGACAGTTTTGTCTCGCTCACTATAACAAAATTTATCTCTTATATTCTTGAGATGATTTTCAAACTTAATATGAAGTTGAATTTCGTCTTGATGCAATCTCGGGTATTTTAATTACCGGAATAGCAATTTAATGCTATCTTTAATGAATAAACCACTATCAAAGAACTTAAATTAAAGTATACCCTTTATTAAGTAAGAAATGAAGTGATCAAATAAAAACTTAATGTGCATTATAGCAAAATATTAGCTGGAACCGCAATAGATTCAGGAACTGGCTCTTTTCTAATATTTGAGCGACAAATATACAATGATTATTTATGATTTCAAATATTCCAGAATTAAGAATTTCTTTCATTAGTTCCTAATATCATTTTATTACTTTGAGTTATGATTAATTTCTTTCCTTTCCATGTAACATGAAATTTTTAATCGCTAGGACATCGATGTGAGTCTTCGCAAAATTTAATACGTATTCTAACATCTACGATTCTATTACATTCGTTTTCCGCCAAATTTCAAGCGAGGGCTATTGGAAATGATCGGCGCATTCAAAACAGGAATGAAGTGAGTTTCGGTAAGAATGAGAACCGCGACACTAAGAACAAGAATGTGAAGTAAGCGGATAAAGAACAGTGTTAAGAGAGAGATAATAAGAAATATGGAGAGAGAGAGAGGAAACGGAAGAAAAAGAGGAAGAGAAACCCGGGGAAGAGAGGAACATACGAAGGGGAATAAAAGAAAAGTGGGCGATGAAGCTAAGTGTTGAAAACTTGAATATGCGAGGTTCAGAGGAATGAGGTGGGTAAGGAGAGAAGCAGGGGAAATGAAGAGAAAGAGAAATGAAAATGGAAAGTGGTGAACGCGGGTGGCAAGGAGGGAAAGAGAAGAAGAGAGATTAAGGCAATAAGCGTGCGAGAGCACTCGTAACGATTCGGGGAAGCGTGAAATTGAAGAGGTCATGATAAGTGTAAAAGGATTAGCGAGAGAAGGGAAGCCTTAGCGGGTAATGAGAGAGTTGGATGTATTATTCTAATTCCGATGAAAAAAATGGGACGGATTAGGGAGAGAAAGGAGAATAGAATGCCAAGGAGTAGGGGATCGATTCGCTACCCAAATTTTCAAAATATTTCGATAGGCGTTTCAGGAATAGGAATTTCATTTGAATTATTTTGAAAATAAATTTACCAGCATTCTCTCTAAATGAGGATTGATTTCCTTTGCTTTTAAATACATTATTAGCGCATTCCTCAGAAGATTAGATTGGTCCTTATATGAATCCATATGTATATTTATAAGGGTTCCTAGGACTTTTTTCAAGCTTTTCTGTCCTTTAGTGAATCATTTTCTCCCGACTATTTTAGAGAAATTTTATCATTTTCGAAGTTGTAACCTATTCAGAGAGGTATAACCTGATATTCAGTTTTAATATTATAAATATCTCTCCCTTATTTCTTCTCCATAAATCACTAAATTCAATTTGAACTTACTTTTTTGAGTTTAATAAATTAGTATAGTTACTATTACAGAATGATCCTCTAGGATATTACACTAATTTCAGCTTAAAACTCTATTAAGCTGAAGAAATTATAAGGTGCAGTATTTTTTAGAACCATAATTACCATTTTCCATTACTACAACACGTAATGCGATGTCGCACAAGAAACTCCCTTTTAGAAATTAATACTGCTCTTCTGTTCAAATACGAAGTATTTGTTCCTGCGTAGGCTTAAAATTAAATTTACGTTTTATAAGATAAGTAAACAGCCACTGAGAGAAATTCAACATAATTTCATCCGTCGCCGTCAGCCGAATTTCTTGGAATGACATAATGAACGTAAAAGAAAGCTTTGCAATTTCCTCACAATCAGATATCTCACAAATGAAATTACTTTCTTGAACCCATCCCCTCTCTTCACCCTTCCTTTAAATTTTTACTAACTGTATTTAACTCTACGTTTTCTTACATGAAGATGGCAATTCAGCTGAAACCACATTTTTTATCTCTTTAAATTTAATCGCGTGGAAATTACAAAGCTTATCCCTACCTTTACATGCTAATTAGTCTTTCAGCTGATGATGTATGAAGATTATTAGAATTCCTTTCCAAAAATACGCTTCCTTCGTCATGACTGGGAAAACGAATAACATTGGCTATACATACAGCAAAAGCTTCGAACACTGTGGCCAATGGAGAGGGCAATAACAAATGCTGGGGTAAGGAAATACGTGGTCTGCATCCAAATCTCCAAAAAGGGAAGAAGGAAAGGGGTCGTAAGGGTAGCTGAATTTCAAGCAAAGGAGAAAGAGAGATAGAGAAAAGAGGGAGGAATGAAAGAAAATGACCTTTGAATTCTATAATTAGAGTAAAAACTTATGACTTTTAACAAAATTGAGGCAAGAATTGTAAAAGGTCTGAAGAGAGAGAAAAAATCGGATCTGCCTCTGGGGAAGTAAAAAGCAACGGGGGAAAAAATCCTCGGAGAATAATGTATAATTAAAAATCTAATGAGTGTGGATTTGGGAGAGAGGCACGTAAGAATGAGTGGGGAAGAATACCTCGATGTGGCTCATGATAAGATAAGTGCGGGGGAAAATCATCTCATTGTCAAAACGAATAGCGGCAGAATGAGTGAAATCCAGAGGGGAGAGAAAGATAACGAAACGGAGGGACGCATTGTGGCAAGTTTTTGAAGCGCTCTCTAATAAGGATACAAATTAGGAGCGTGTAATTATAAGGGATTCTTTTTGAGGGGAGTGACCCGTATTTAGAGTGGTATCTGGAACGTTATTTCCGAGGCGGAAGGCTACGTTCGTTTCGAATTCCCTGCAGCAACAATAAGCTTATCCTGAGAATTAATTAAATTACGCGGTGGAGTCGAGAGGAGCGACAAGCATCGATCTCCTTTAAAGTTAAAATAATAAATGATGAGGAGTGTGAGCAAAATGTGTTACGGCAGGAATGAGAGGGGCTAATAGCGAGGTATTTCTGTGAAGAAGGTAGGAAGTTATGCTCGTTCGGAGAAGGAACTTTAGGCGATCGGAAAGGGAGAGAAGGGCGGAGAAGAGGAAAAAGGATGGGAATACCAGAATCTTGGCGTAATGAGTTTCTTCCGTCCATTCCTTTCCGGTTCACTGCCCCCTTTTCCTTCCCCACCCTCGAGCCGAACTCTCCCATATTTTACTCCGTCCCGTTCAGTTTTTATAATAGAATTCTAAAAGGGTCTCCACGAGGCAGGCGCAAGTCTTCTTCTTTATGGAGAGCATGACTTCCACTAATTGCGTGCGAAGGAGAGAGCGGTGGATATTACATTTCCAGAAATTAAAAAAATACACCCCTTTCCCTTTCGAGTTTCTCGGACCAGTTTATCTCCCGCGTATCCATCCCATCTTCCATTACGTTCTCTCGGGAGGTCCACCCACTCGAATCACTCGCAGATATTTTTCTCCTCCGCTTTCTTCCAGACCCTCGATTCTATTATCAAATACGTCCTTTCCTTCTCGCCAAAAATATCATTTTGCTCTCTCACCATTTCGATCCTGGAAGGAGAGATGCGTAACGAGTGCACGGGGAAAAAATGTGTTATTTTGGAGACTGAGGATGCGAGATGAAAAAATGTGAATAACGCAGGGCGCGATGGTCGGAAGGAGAAAGCTCACAAAAGGGCGTCGAAGGGCGAGCTGGGAGTGTAACTCGCGAAGAGCAGTGGGAAAATGAATGAGGGAGACGGTCTCTCTCCTCACTTGTTTTTTCCTTAAGTTTCTCCTCCGCTGCCTTTTTAATAAGAAAAGGAGTGTATTCCGAGAAGTGCGTGGGATGATAAAAGCACGCTTAAATTTTTTCCCTCTGAATGAAAAGTTTCGGCGTGAGGTGTTCATATTTATTTTTCGTGAGAATTATAGGGAAATAAATAAGCGCGCTGCGTGTTTATTTAACTGCGGATGATTTTATGTCACCATCATGGGTTGGCAATCTGAGGATTTTTTTATTTGTCCTAGCCGTTCTGTCTTTAGGCAATCGATTCATTCACTAAAATCCTTGTTTTAACTTGAGCGATTATCTGCCTTTACTCGACTTCTTCTGTAATTTCTGTTTTCAGTTATCCTCCCAGTACTTTATTCTTTAGACAATCTTTCCTATATTTGCTTCGAATAAGTTGCCTCTTCTTTGCGTCGATGTTTTCAAAGGATTTCTCAAAATTTCAAACAAAACAATGTATCTCCGTGTGTATCGACACCAGAATACTCAATTAATAGTGCTTTCGCTTTCAGTTAAAGAAACCTTGGTGATAATAAGTGGGGTCGTGATGTACAAAGTCGCCATCGTGTAATAAACGGAAAACTTTTTGAATTAATTGGCAATGTTTCAAATTGTGGTTAAGATAAGCCAATGTAAGGCGGCATGGGAGTCGATGTGCTGATGACGCACAATGAATTCAGTTGGCAGGTATATATAAATTGAATTTCTAGTTCAAATAGGATCTTGAAATCGTGATAGGGTGCCATCAGATATGGTACGGGCAACGACTTCTACACCTCAACCCAGAAGTGGGTTCCCTTTTGCTGAATATAACTCCAAATGATGATGTATTCTGGAATGGAGGAGCCTACATTTTAAAATGATTTAACCGAACTCTACTTGATTAACTCTCTGTGAGAAGGTGTGACATTCGGCAATCCTTCTTTATCCTTAACATTTCTGTAGACGTTTTTAACAAATTGATCATGAACACCATGTACGTAAATATAGACGGTTAGAACGCTGCATCAAGCGGTTCTTAGCCCAAACTCTCGTCTTTACCATAGCAATATTTACCTAACAAGCTTTGGATTAAGAATAAAAAGAATCCAATGATAAAGAAATTAAGTGCAACATAAACTTAACTGGTTTACAAGATCATAATGATTCATAGAAGTAATTATGCGAAAATCTTTTCGTCTTCTAAATTCTTTACTTACTTAATAAAGTCTAACTATTGTATATTTTTTAATTATTCCCGTAAGTATATTCATAATCATGTGGTAAAGTACTATCATCTCAACTTTCCAGTGAGAGTGAACACAACTTTTATTAATTCCTAGCATTTGCTACTTAACTGTATTAATTATCCCACTGATATGACGATTGCTATAAATTTCTTGCAACTAAGAACCTTCACTGAGCTAAAATAAAGTATTGATGTAGAAGTTCTCGGGCATTAAAAGCGGCGACATTCATGGCTAATACCCATCGCGTTTTAGCTTGACATGCCACTGACGATGCTCGAATAATATTCGCCGAGAGAACTAAATCACGAACGAATGCGCTGTAGGAGGAAACTAATTCCACAAAAATTATCCTGTAAGAACTCGAAACAAATTGACGAGCTTTTCATTCCGCGCCGTTCCTCCAAATGGTATTCCCCCTCCAATACGAGCCCTCCCTCTTCCTCTAATTAAAGGAAAAACTCAGGGAGAGAACCGCAATATGCACGTAATCGTAAATTTGGAAGCCTCATTTGCTGAAAAATCATAAAAAGAGAGCATCCCTCCTTGAATTTTAAGTACACAAACAGGGGAATTAAATAGAAATGGAAGGGGTCCGGTACAAGAGGCATAAAAAAGCATAGCGATTACTTTTTTCCCTTGTGGGATTGTGGAAATCAGCATTTCTATTTAAATCTGGGGAAATTTTTCAAATTTAATTTCGTACCGTAAAACTCCTAGCGACCATTTTGTCCTTCGTGGAGGAGAATGTGAGCGGTCCTTTATGAAATGAATTTAAGAAGAGATGCCGGAAAAGTTACTCTTTTGATTTCATTATCTTGGAAACCTCATTTTTGTTTATGAAAACGTACGAATATTTCAAATACTCCATGAGCGAAATTTTCCAAGAAACCTTAAAATTTGAATTAGGAATGATTCTTTCGTTAAAATTATTATTAACTCCTGTCGCTTTTTTCCATTTGTTTGTTTTTCGCTCTTGAACATTTGTTCATAAAGGTATCCGATCAGATCAGTTATTGTTTATTTTTATATGATTAGTAACAAGATATAATTTTAAACATAATGATTCCATGTGCTCTGTATTACAATCATGTTGTAGCAATACTATACATCCTTTTTAGATTTTCATTCTTTATTAGCCCTGATAAACGAAAATAGGAAAAATGATCCAAGATGTTGAAAGAGCTTATTTCAACTGTTCCAACATTCTTGTTCATTTAAATTTGTATAATATTTTAATACCGTGACTGTTTCACTGAATAAGGACTTTAATGATAGAAAATAGCGATCTATTGGAATAACAAAATGACGCAAGTAGTGGCTATAGATATCCTTAGGTATACATTTATTTCCGGTAACCAGAGTACTTCTAAATGAAGAAATCCTTGGCTAAAAGAATCATAATCACTTGGAATAGAATAACTACAAAATATTGCTTTTTATTCATTATTAAATTACCAAAATTAAGTATATATTTAATTAGAAATTGTTTAAAGGAGTCATTACCAGTTAAAATAGTTTCGATTGATGGAATTAACACTCAGCTACACTCATGTTTATCACACGTTTTTGCTTGTGGTCCATACCAGATATATGTTGTTGGTATTAAAATATCATACTAGATTTTTTTAGACCATTAAACATAATATTTCTGGAGGATTATCATACATTTTTTCCGAGAACTATAGAGGATATATTTTATGTGAAATATCATATCCTAGTTAAGGGAAATTGAATGAGATACTTATATACAATATCCTCTTCGCAATTACAAAATGCTTAGATCACTTAAGTTGATTAATTTGAAAAAAATACAAGTAAACTTACTCGAATAATAATAAGTGATTCGAATTTGAGTTATTTGAATAATACGATCTAAACCTATTTGATTAAATTTACCTAAACTTATAAATTTAACTTTCTCACAGTATTTACTTAAATACATACGAAATTCTTAATAGAATTCATAGCAATTTCCAAAATATTTATGCAGCGCCTAATAATAAAGTATTTCTCGATTAATGGCCTGAGGATAAGGATCCATATTGCAAGATCTCTCAACACAACCGTATGCAAGATGGCTAGAATATTAGAATTTTTTCCTTAAAAAATGTTTACCTGTAACACATATTTCGTCGGCTTGTCATACGCAGCTACAGCTTGTCACGCCGCTCGACACAATTCCATCTATTCCCTCCTCTTTAACTTATCCTTACATATAGGAAGGAAACCTAAAACTATCATAGGAGAAGGATGGCTTTCATCCCATTCTCATATGAATGAGTCCGAGACATGCCCCCAAGTGAGACGATGAAAGAGCTCCCATACCTTTCTTACGTCCCCGCAGGCAGAGGAACATTAAATAAACAAGTTTCCTCGTTTATTTCCTCTTTCTTTCAGAAGCTCTTCGGAAAAAATGACAAAGCTTTTCAAGGCGCGTGGGAGAAGAGAAATCAAACAACTCGGAGTGGAGGATATATGAATATCATCGCGAAAAGGATCTGAAAGAACAGTGGCCAGGGTGTCCTTCGAAGACATTGGGTGAGTACCTATGTACAACGCCCATAAGATGGATAGAAGGCTTCGGGGGACGAAAGGGTAAAGGACCTTGCTTTGCGGCATCAGGAATCATTCATACCCAACGAGCACTTGCTAGTCCCCAACGCGGCATCCCTCCCCTCGTGAAATATTTATTCGCGGGACGTCAGGGGAAATTTCCGCATCCCTTTTGCTCTCTAAACCACCCACACCATCCCCGCTGCGACGCACACATTTTCCTGAACAACTCACGAGTCTTTACGCTAAACGAAGTGTGGTGGAGGAAGATTTAGGCGCGGTAAAGAGGTTGATGGTGAGAATGGGAGTTCGGGACCTGCGTTATTGGAGTAACGGTGTCGGAGGCGCGGGTAATGGGGCTCACATGAGGGCGACGTGATGTTGAAACTCTACGAGGTTTCCATCAGCCGAGGACTAAGGAAACTCCTCAGGAAGAATGGTAGTGGTTCAAGTTAAGGAATGACAATTTGTTTGTCCATGCGATAAATTCTTAGGGTACTTCTGCCTTATCTTGAAAATTAAATTATTTTTATTTATTGTTTCATACAGGGTAGAGGAAAAGGTATCTTGTATTTCTTTTGTCGCATTCTTGTTCATGACTGTTACGGCTACCGAGGGGTATATGTTGCTAAATAATTGCCCTCTCCAGGGTCATTGTCTCAATGTTAACTGTTGAGGAAGAGTAGTACTGCATAAGCCTTCTGTGATGTGATGCGGCATAAGTAGAGGCACAATTAACTATCTATTTAGGAATCGGGAATCAGAGAAATGGTGTTTGACTAGGCTTTTAAGGAGAATTTCAGAACTCAAGAAGCAATAATTTCCCTGATTTTACTTTCAACAATATGTATAGAATAAAATGTTCTTGTTACCGTATCTCAATGAGTGGAATATATTTCTATTTCTCCGACTTTAGAATCTGGATTGAGAAAATATATCTGTCATGCACCTTTGCGTTGATTTTAGGTGAGTTGCTGATGTATGAAGGATACTGAATAATAGCAGTGGTCTCATCTCATCAAATACTGTGAGAAGACAGAGAGTTCATACAGTTATTGCCCTCCACTTCATTGGAGATATTCCATTCATAGCACTCTCTCTTAATCGAAGAAGGCAAAGGTAAAATACTATGTTCTTAATCTTACCTACTTGGGTGGTCTGAAAAGTTTTCGACATTTCGCCATTTCTCGACATTTATTCTGAAAACTTTCTGAAGATTTCTGAAAAATCTGAGGTCGGAAACTTTTCAGACCACCCTCGTATTACGCCTCATCCTTCCTCTTTATGTAGCTAAAGTTGAAGGAGATGATTAACCACCTTGCATTCGGACTAATAATATCTCAGACAAATATTTTCATAGTATAACGTCGAAAATAACAGATGTATGCTTTTCTTTATGAATATTTTCCTTTGTTCTGTCTGTCTAAAATTTTAAATTTTAAAGTTTAAATTGTAAGTTTTTATAAATAAGTAGTAAATAGATAAATTAATAGTAAAATTGGATATTCGAGGGATAAACGAAGGAAATACAATAGATCTCCGATGTTATAGAGGCATCTCTACGAGATATATTCCAGAATAAGTCCACGTCTGCTATGAGTGAGTTAAAGCTCGTGAATGATTTTAATAAGAATTTTATCATCATGATGTATAATGGAATTATTTAAAATACTTTTTGTAACTCTGAAGATATGGCTGTTCCAATTTCACCGTATAATTAAGACTAGATTCATTTCAGTCTAAAATATTCAGTGAAGGACCCTATGAACGTTTTATCTGAGTTAATAGCTGAGACGCCCGTTGATTCTCAACGGTGAAATAAAAATTTCTATCTACCATACTATTTGTAGGCGATTTCGGCGAGAATACACAGCCAAAATCAAAATTGTATATCTGTACTTCCCTAACAATCTTATTGGGGACAGAAGTTGATAAATACCAAAATCCTTGAAACATTCTGGACTCTCAAGAAAACAAAGATAAATCAATGCGAATAAAGAGTCGCGGAAATTTATATTTACTCAACGAAAACGATATTTTGTGGCTTTATCAATTTTAAATCACGACGAATATTCACTTCTCGAATTCATGCACAAGTAAAATGTACAAAGAATGAATCTGAATGAAGCTGAAATGAGAAATATAAAAAACTCATTAAAAAATACAGTTATAAGATCACACGGTGAACGAAGTGCCGAACGCAACGCATAATTTTCTTAGCACACCTCGTTTTGTTAAAAATTCTCCCAAACTGCTTTCCTTTCCGTACCGGCACTGAAAAGTGTCTTATTGTCTCTCCTTGATCTTGACAATACAATACAATACAATACAATATATATATATATATATATATATATAAAACTGTACTTCTTTTCATGGAAAAAATAGGTCTCGTTAAGAAACAATCCTACATGATCGAAAGTTGTACCCAGCGATTTGGTATGGTACAGAAAAATGTTAAAGTGTTATGTTCAGGTGTTGATTCGATTATAATTAAGGTTTCAGCCTGTCGCGAGGAATACAATGTAATATCAAGGAATGAATTAATTGCTTAACAACTACTCTTGGGTAGCCACTATTCACTCAGTGATACTATGTATGCTGAGTCATAATTAACTAACAATACAATTTAAAGTGCTGCATGATATATTGAAAATTAAGGGCTATAAATGTACTATTAATGAGTCGAAAACGAAATTTTTATGTGATTTAACTATTTAAGCTCAAATTATTGCGAACTGCAGTTAATAAGGAAATTATTCGAAGTTTTATTGATTATAAATTTTTCTTAATCCAAACGCTAAAATTACCGAAAATTGTCTCCCATTCATATATCCTATCATTTAGTCTAACGATTATTTTCATATAGAAAAAGCTCCGTGTATTCTTACGGGAAAATGCGTTAGCTCGGCTTCAGCAATTGTTTCGGTCGTCAAAGGGATTGGTTGTTTATAGCCTCAAAATTTCACAAAATTTCCGTTTATTTTAACCGAAGTCTCGCCATTTCGACCCGATAACGATATTTCACGACTAAAATAAGAATTTTCATTCATTTCTCTTTCTTTTGGTGCTGATCTCGATTTCGTAAGCCTATTACTTCTAATTAAATTTTGCAAAATAAATGTAGCCTGCAACCGATAAAAGCAACCGATTTCTTATGAGAACTGTATTTCTTGTCTGGGTTCGAACTAAGGCCGTTCAGGTAAATGAAAAGTAGCCTATTATCTGCGCGGAGAGTACATTTAACAATCCTGAAAGTTTAAAACTTGTGCCATTTATGGTTCTCGAGTTTTAGGCGAACATGCATACACACACACCTTATTTTATTATATTAGATTTTGAAAACTTGGAGAATGGGAATGAATAAGTAATACCTGAATACAAATTATAGTAAAAAGCTATGCAATCACAATCTTTTCTGAATACCCCTTCGATACAAATATGCGTACCCTTCTCTGAACTGAACTTCTAAGGGTGTAAATTATTTAATGTAAGATAACTTATAGCTTAGAAACGCAGTATATAAAAGTAAATATCGAATTTTCATTTTAGGCGCACGCATAAACATAGTACAATAAGTAATGCTTTTACCATAATGAGAGCCTTGTTTTCCCTATCACTTATCCCTCTATGAATTTTCTCTGGGATGACGCGTACCACAGGTTGGCAATCACTGTCCTATTAAAGAGTTCGATTCCTAAACTTTTAATTAATTTGAAATAAGACTATAGCTCATTAAATAATACTTATAGCTTTATGTTGACTAGCTGAATTTTTCGTTGATTCTCAATGTGGAAACTAGATTACAGTAGTACTAAATGTAGTATTTGTGCCGAAGAGAATCTATCATCATCATTGGACAGTTATGAGCAGCAGTTTATCAAAATCGGATTAAAATTCTCTTAATTTAGATTCGAAGTTTATAAAAATGAGAATCAAATAATTATTGAATTTCTGTCTAATTCTCACGTTCGCACTATGGTTCCTTTTACTTTACTATTGAAAATTAAAAAAGCGATGCAACTTTGCATGCAACGGACGATCATTAGATACACTAAAAGTAGTCTACATTTATAAGAATAGAAAACAATAATCTATGCTAAAAATTAGAAACCATATTTAATTATCTTCTTTTGATGATGATCTCGACTTTGTACGACTATATTTTCTCATCTAATTTAGCTAAAGAATTAAAGCCTGCAACCGATGAAAGTGACGTTTATGTGTAATTCTTATAGAAATTAGTAATTATGGGCTCCTTGGCTTGAATCTGAGCCTCCTTAGTGATAGAAATCGTTTTTCCAGAGGTTTCTAATTCGTAGAAGCTCAATGCAGTTTGCCTTACATCTCTTAATCAAACCGTTTCTGATATAGACGGAAGTACACTACGCGAATTATATATCATCATAGGTGCCCCTATATTTAAATAAAAAGTAGTATCTTTTCATTTATAACCTGAGGCAGAATTCTATATAGAGTCTATATTTCACATTTTATGCCTATTAAGCTTAAAAAGGAGTTATATACAGGATAAATTTTCTTAATCTCAGAAACATTTCTTTCGAAATTTCCAAATTATTTTTTGAGAAAATAACTTCTCTCTCAATCTATATTTATGAGCACCACTTTCCAAACTTATCTGAAATTTACATTTTCGCTAAAGATAGAATGCTCTTCCTGATATTTCAAGCACCTTTCCTCTGCTCTCTTTTCGATCTTATTTATTCTACGTTTCATTTGAAGAAGAGGAACTCCTTCAGCGCAGCCCAAATCCTCTCCATCTTCCATTTGGACCACGCTGAAGAGACAGCAGACTCGCTGGATTCGGGCAAACTTTATATTCCAACGGAATAAAGGCCTGCGTTATTATTCACTGGCTTCTAAAAGGCAAGATTCCAATTCAATCAAATATAAAGTGCGAAGTTCTGGAAAGGTGATAGGATTGACTACGTATTTGGATCTGTTTCGTTGATAATTGAAAATTTGATTGATGATACATTGAAAAATGTATCTCAGACGTATCTGATGATAAAGAAAAGCTGATTGTTGATCCCCATTGAAAATAAGGAAATCATTTCTGTACTCCACCGGAAGGTTTGTCGCTGAGAGAATTTTAAGAAAAACTAAGTTTCGATGCATTACAGTGCATTAAATATGCACCGTGATATTTAGTTCCAATCGCATAACTGATTATCTTGTGATCAATGCTTCTAATAGCCTGTATCATACTTTGAATTAATACGAACAAGAGTAAATTTCATGAAGTAAACTACCCGAATAATGCATGTGGATTTTTTACAGATTTTCGAAGGATTTTCGATTCATTCTAACGCGTATCGAAAAGAATTTTCATCTTCAGTGATACTTCAATACATTCTTCATTAAACCCATTTTGAATACAATTTCATATCAGTTAGAAAATATTGAAAGCTTTATGCTGACAGTACTGAATCATTCTAAACATCTACTTCAAATTAGCCATTAAAAAGCCAAAGGAAATGAAAATTAAATCTTTCAGGTGACTATGCTCTTAGGACGTCTTTGCTTGTAATTTAAGAATATAAACCCAATAAATTCAATAAATAATTTAAAATAAATGGGCAACCTATTACCCCATGATATATAATTTGAAAATGCTGAATTTTAATTTAGTATTTACAAAATTAAAAGCTTTAATTTTATCACCACCTGATTTCAACATTGCGATTGTAACATATTACAATATACAAAATTATTTAAAAATATTTTTGTCTACTTCAAATATTTTAATGGAAAAATCTAAATCTTTTGCGGGAAACGAGATGATAAATCAGGCTAAAAGTGTTAGTGAAGGCTCGGGTGGGAGGGGTAAAAAATTATGTTAAGGAGTAGAGGCTGGTCATGCAGATGGAAAATCACGCCCTGGAGGCGTTGGGTGGGGAAACGAAGCGTTGGTAATTGCCCTTACTCCGAAGAGCGGCAACCGCACTTTCGGAAAAAAAGGCCTCTCTCTTGCTGTGACCTCATGCATGAACGATGGAGGTCGGTTTCCACGTTAGCCTACCAAGATAGTTTGTTTGTACCATTTTTTCCCTTCAAAAGAAATTATATTTAGAATTTTCCTGGGGATTTCATTCGTTCGGCGGAAGGGGGATTTTTTCTTTGCTTTGATCTCATTCTAGCTGCGCATTTATTTGTAAATATACGGGTACGCATGAAATATGTGGACTTGCTTGATATTTTGGCAACGTAGGCGTAGCCATGTAGATGGAAAATCATTATTTTTTGTTTAACATTCCCAAATTAATTCTCGACAATGTATCAATGTATGTGGACATATGAAAGGATTTGGATACTATATATAATATATATTACGATGCGCATTGCTCATGAAATATAACCTGAAAATCTCTTTAAGAAAGACTTGTGCCTACCCTCTTGTTTTTTGGTCAAATTATTCCGGTAAGCTAACTGATCCAGACATCCCTTCGTAGTATACAAACATATTTTTCAAAATTAAGGTTTGAGTTTGAATTCATCTAATCATTTAGGAAATTCAGGAATTTTAATTCCTTTAGCACACACTTGTTTCCTGTTGAGTAAATGGCATATTACTTCAACAAATAGTTCAACTTTGACATTTATCCAATTATCGGGCAGATCCAACCACAATAATACCATTTGGCATTTCAAAATGAAAGAAAGAGAGCATTGGAAAATCGAAATCTTTATTATTCATGAATATTGCTTCGATTTCAAACATATTAATAATATA
Source organism: Pachydiplax longipennis (assembly GCA_036926295.1). Taxonomy (NCBI): domain Eukaryota; kingdom Metazoa; phylum Arthropoda; class Insecta; order Odonata; family Libellulidae; genus Pachydiplax; species Pachydiplax longipennis. The sequence continues at coordinate 4,549,653 of JAVFKF010000013.1, read as the reverse complement.
TCTCTAAGGTTTTGTAAATTTAGAGCATATTAAAATGGTATAAGGTATAATTAAATTTATTTGAAGGCAATACGCAATTATATAAGCAATTAAATGCTCAAATTCAGCGCAAGCTAAATCCTACTTTAAATATCAATCGACATTGAAAGTTTTCCTATTTTTGCCATTAAATATTCATTGAATTATTTTATATAGAACCGAACTTTGTGACAAATAACCACTTTATAAATTAAAAGATGCCTGAAATATCGATTTTTTATTTTCACTTCATGCAATCCAAACTGGCAACCATGCGCTTAGCTGATAAAATATAAATAATACGACCAAATTTAGCATTTATCAAATATTTGATTTAACTTTTAATGCATTTCATGAAATAACTCTCCCGTCATAAGAATCAAATGAGCGAATTTATTTGCAAATTAGGTCGACTTGCCCAAGGGAGGATTTTATTTCCACTTTTTTGCAAAATTTAGCAAATGATTCAGTTTATTGGATGTTGGAATGGCGCAGAATGATACAGATTTGAATATTTAACTTAAATCACGAACTTTGTCAACATTATTTACTGATGGGTGGCTTTTTCGATAGTTTAATAAAAATCAACAGACGATTTCTTCCGAATATGCTAAAATATTTTGAAACTGCCTATTAACATGCTGATAAAGTTTGATACTGCCGTGTCCATGAAAATGTATCTAATAACCATACCTGTATTAAAAACAGCTTCTGCCGTACTAGAAACTTATTAAAATTAATTTGTTGAGAGTAATTTTAGTTCTTCATCTTTTCATCGAGAAATCAGTCAAGTGGTTCAAGATAATCAACTGCTTGAAATAGTGGAAATAGGTGGGAAAGATGTAAAACAGAGCAAATACCCATGGTGTGAAAACTCTTCAATCCTGTTTTGTGCAGGTTAACAACAATTAATACGAAAAAGAATCTTTGGAGAGATGATCGTCGCCTACGAGGATCATTTTTCGAGCAGGTTCTTGTCTTGGCGTCCTGCTAACTATTATCCGGACAGGAAATACTTAAGCCTAAACAATTACCCTGAGGGATGGGTCCGTAACAAGGGTATTCACGCGATGTAGGAGTCATAATGCCAAGTGATCTGCCTCTAAATCCTCCGCTTAGTCACCATTTTCGCATTCAAGCGAAAGCCGACGTCCCATTTTCGTGCTTCTGGGCGCGGCTCATACCTTTCCAGGTCTAATCAGATCCATCAGTTGCCCTTCCTGTGGACGGAGGAACTGAAACCTTCATTACCTACGCCCACATTCCATCCTCCGTCAGACTGGCTGAGTCGGAAAACTAAACCCGCTTGAGTTGAATTGCCTCATGTCGTCATGCAAAACGCGCTGATGTCTGTATTTTACCAATGATTGGGACCTCTGATGCAGTTTGAGACGAGTCCTTGACTATGAATGAAACCGGAGAGACAGGGAAGCTCAAACCCGATAGAATAGAGGGAATTCCTTACTTTCATCAATGCATTACAATTGACAATTCTCAGGGCACTGACGGGATGATTTATGTGATTACAAGGAGAGCTTGACACTCCAACATCAAAGCGCTTTAAATACTCTAATCTCAATGATCGAAATTGAATTTAACTACTAACTATGCGTAAAGGATAAATAGGCTTGATTTATCTAAATGAATGAATTTCTTTCAAAATTAAATTTACTCCACATGTGGCATATTTCACCTGCTCTTTTCATTAGGTTTGTGGTAGATTTCTTTTGGCGATCCACTAATTCTTCAAATTTAAAATTCTCACCTAAACAGGATAGTGGTTCGGGATACACATTCGGTTTTGCCTGTCCTATTGAGAGATTGTGATTGTTTTAACTGATTTTTTAACTTAAATTTTGATTTTGTCGATGAATTCGTTTTCAGTAAGCTAAATAACGGATTTCTATCTGACTTTCCATTTTGGAGAGGTTTTTTCGGAAAGCATATTCCCCCGTGTCAATCATAAAATAAATTCATTTAAAAAATCGAGAGCGATTTCCTAGTCGAAATAAATATTAAACCGATAATATGTTCTTTCTTCTGACTCCAAAAGGTCAAACGACTTTCGAAGCTCAAATTTAAAACTTTCACCAAAATAATGGTTTTTACTCGGATGGAAAATTGAGTGAATTCTGTAGTCTCTTTCCAATTTGATCGGTACATGAAGTGTCGTGGAAAGTTTAGGCAATGCAGTTAATTTTGACTCACCCATAAAAATACTCTCGAGTTAGTCAACTCTCTGACCGTATTTAGAAACTTACCGACGAAGTTTTCACTAAGTAAGACATTCTACCTCCAATATTTGGGGCACGTAGTCTTGCAGAGTGGTGCAGTATTCGCCCAGATCTAAATATAAAAGTGGAGCTGAACTTTACCCCTGTCTGGAGCACTTAACAAGGTCACCAAAATTCCAGCAATGCATAACCATAGTTCAATAATTTGAAATTTAAATTCCGCTGAAGATAAAAGATATAAATTTACCGCTTCTTATTTAAACATTCAGAAAATAATGCATGAAAGGGATAAGATTAAATGGAATATGTAAATTAGCATAATGATTCCCACACGTGTAATCAAAAATTTTACTATAGAAAACTTCAAATTGTCTATCGCATAATTAACTCGATTCCAACCTTCATTAATCCATTGACGTCATTTGCGTTCCATAGTTCATTTTACGGATGAATAGTCAGTAGCAAGTAACAGGATATAATCATCAGTAGAATTTTCGAGTTTCAATTCATCGAATTTATTTAATTGAATTGATGCCAAATTAGATGTGTTTGATACTTTGTTTGCGAACGACTGAAGAAAGACTGCGAGCAATTTAATGTTAATCCAAGTGTAATTTTACTTAAAGATTTTTTCGATCAAGTGGAAATTCTTTCTTTCTCGGTCCTCTGATAATGACAGTTGATGGTGGAAAAAAATCCATGTGTTTTCACGATGTTATTTAGAGCTTGATGAATAATTCTATAATTTTATAGTAGAAAGGCATAGCTGTAAAAGGTATGCTCTCGTCAATCAGAAAGGTTCCTTTACGTCGGTGATTTTGTCGTTGGTAGTTTTTTGTGATTTTAGGAGACGAATAAACTAATAAAAATTACTAATACTACATTTTATATAACAAAAATCTCACAATATTATATATTAAATGAAGAATAAGATGTGTTCACTTTTCATAGAAAGTAGAATGTCTCGGAGCTTTCTTTTGTAATAGTATCACGATTAGATATAGTTCTTTAAATTTATCGATACCTCCAAAGAATGGTAAGCTAACCTTTTTATAGCATAGATATGCAAAAAAATCTTGCAGCTTCTGAAATGTTTTTGTGACATGACAGAATTTGCCGTCCATTGTTTTCGATTGTACCTAAGTTTTTGTTAAACTGAATTTTTTATACCTATTTATTCGTTGGTTAATCAAATATGTAGTTAAAAACTTTTTAGCTATCTTATTTGGTGGAATTTTAATTTTCGATAAAAATAATTGCATCCCAACTTGAATTAGAAACAAAACCGAAAATTAATCGAATCAGTGTTTAATATTTTGATTGAATGACTTGCTTATTTTATATTTCGAATTGATTCAGATCATGAATAAACAAAATCACGGAGCTGATATCCTCTCCACTCATATGACTCTTACTCATGTTTACAGAGTAAATTACTAAGCTTCGAATGCCCCTCGCTTTTCTAGAAATCTCCTATTCAACGTAGTAGCGCACTAATAACATAGCAAACGATCACCTAAGCGAGTAAGGTTTGGAAAATAAATTTATTCTGTGAAATAGTCTCTTTCATGCGGAATTGTTGCTGGGGAAACTAAAAATTTAGACAAAAGTTGCTACTGGCTCCCAAACAAGTTAGGGGTGTGAGAGGAAGCACCACTTCGATGGGTTTTCCCTGGTGATAAATGAAGGTGAGGAGAGAATGGTCGGCAGTAAGTCCGAAAGAAAAAGGGATCGAAAGGAATGAGGGCTGAAAAAGGAAATAAAAATACGAAATTGCCCTCACTATGGAAGAGAAACTGTAGCGGAGGGCAAGGTAGGGAAGCTGAGCAATTCTGCTCGCTTGTTCCATTAAGTAAAACAGTTCCGTACAAGAAAGTCCAGCCCCTCATGCAGGAACTCGCTTCTTTCGATAGAAAACCTCCCGTAACTCAGAGAACAGCTCCTTTCCTTTTTCACTCTCCAAACCCTGGCATATCCTTTGCCCGGGGCTTTTCCATGGGTCAAGATACAGTTTCTTGTCGGTATACGTATACATAACAGAGAGAGATGCTTTATGATTTTATTGACCTATTGCCTGAAAATCTCCCCTTTCATTGGGTCTTATAAAAAGAGGAAGGCTAGGCTTATCGTGACTCTCTTATCAAATACTTCGAGATGTCCTTGCTGCTACTTTAGCACTCCTATATGTTTACCACATAAAATTATTAAATTGCTCTCAATCTCATTCGCACGAAACATATACCGCTGAAGACGATTTGCTACCCGCTTATAAGATAGATTTTTCCGTCCCCAGATTCACCGCTGCAGCCAATCATCCGCTTCACTTGAATGGCCGAGAGTCATTCACATTTTCCTCTCTGATTATCTGTCTGGAAAATATTATAGAATTCATTACAAAAATTGAGAAACAAATGAAGATGCTCTCTCTTCGAAACTCAGAGAATTCTAAAAATTAAGAAAAAAACAAGAAGACAAACAGAATTACACAACATTAGTTCATGGATTCTCTAAATATTGACAGCTGTGGCAAGTTAAGCAATCTAAAAAAATTCCTTTTCTTTTTAATGTATGAAACACTTATTCAAATATGAAAGATTCAAAAAGACATTACATTATGTTTTACAATGTAAAAGAAATATAAAGTTATTGTAAGCCTGTTATTGCGCTAACCCGTTTATCAAGTTGTTATCTCTCTTTCCCCTGGAAATGGCCAAAACCAAGCTATACTGCATATTCAAATATACTTTTCTATCACCGTTTATTGTCGAATGGTATATCTCCATTATTCCTTAGGTGCAGGATGATGAATGTTTCATTTACTTTTGTCTCAGTCTTCATGTATGTGACAAAAAGCATTCATTTGGGTCACTTCTTATTGAATGCTATAGTAATTATCAATCATAAATAATATTTTTGCACTAACTTTGTTTTTTGTCTCTGTCATTCTGCCTCAGTGAGAAACGCAAGAGCAAATTACCTCACTTCTAATCTGGAATAGTTTGCCTCTTTCATCTACAAAATTCATAGAGCCGAAGATAGATGGCCCATACACAATTATACAAATGAACGTGATAAACAGACACACAAATATATGCAGAAATATAGGTACATAAAGTCATATCCAGGTGTTTCAGATGTTCTCGGTAAAGGTCAAATTACCTCACTCCTAATTCACCATTTCTTTCTCTATAATTGTTTGTAGATAAAAGTGGGAACTGTAACGACAGACAATTATACGGATCAGTTTCATACAAGTTCACAAAAACATACATGTACGAAAATAAATACGAAGAATCACATCGAGTAGACGTTTTCAGTAAATAGTGTCCAACGTTAGTTCCAAAAAGCGAGAGGTCAATTCGTGACTTCGATGGTTGTGAGTTTACTGAGAACATACACGGACAGGAGAGAAGAGAAAGGAAACAATTCTTCATTTCTCCTCGTTTTTGCTTTATTAATCCGCTTTCCCGGCGGAGGTCACGTATTTCGCCGTCGGTTTGTTTACTTTTCTCTTCTTTTGCACTTCTTCTTGTTAGATAAAGTGAGGTCCCTCTCCTTCTCTCATATCCCTTTTCTCTTATGTTTTCTTTACTCAGTACGTCTCCTCGGATCAGTAAACTTTCTTAAATTGAAATTTAATTCTTTGTGTCAAGTATGTTTTGAATATGGATGTAGCATTTAGAAAAAAAGAATAAAGTCAGGCAAAACGTGAGATATAAATAGTATCTTATTTACTCGAATCTTTCCAAAACCATACTGAAATACATGTATTCCTATTAAAAAATTTCGGCATTTTGTTCAAGGACTCCTTTCTCCATTTGCAAGTTTTCACGCGGCAAGTTAACCTTTCCGACATGTAAAAACAGACCTTCATTTGCCAAAAATCAAATTTTTAAAAAGGGAGTATTCTGAGTGATATACCGTTTTTAATTATTTTATTGGTCCTCGCTGGTAATACGTATCACTAGCATCTTTTTCTCTGTTCCCTATTCATCCACATTTTCTGTTTCTCTTTCCTTCCGTCTTCCCTTTTAGCCTCTTCCTAATTATTCTCTGCCACACTCCTCTTTCATTTCCTCTCCAAAATTTGCTAACCAGCTTCCTTTTCCGACCAATTACGCACGTGGCTGAGTCATCTCGGATGACTTATCACAAATGCGTATTTATGATTTTCGGTGAGGATTTTTCATTTTTCGCGTCCCTCGGATGGGCTGGTGTTGGCCAGGGCAAGGGATCCACGGGGATTTTAATCCTAAAAGGAGGCGGAAGGAGATGGGTACAGTTCATTCAAATCATTTTTCTATGTCTTTCTAATTTGCGGCGAGTTGCAATATTTTTTTTCCTTTCGTATCCATGCTACGGAATTGAAATTTCAGTTTTTCCAAGGGCTAATCCTCCTTTTTGACGGACTTTATTGAATCCGTCCCCGAATTTTTTCTCCTAGAATCCAGCTGAGGAAAAAGGAGACTGTTGGCCAATTACGGAAGTGGCCCACCGTCTAAATAGACGACCTTTCTCTTGCGGTAACTAAGGGTCTCTCCCGACAAAGGATTAGGAACGCAAGTGCGGCAGTTCATCAGCTGACTGAAAGGAGAGGAGGACATTACGTTAATCCGATTGGTGATTTCACAGACGGTCGCGTTCGCTTTTTGATTAAATTTTAATTCCGTCTGGAAATTACTTTGGGCGCGCACCGCAGTGGAGGCTGAACGAACTGAAAGCGGTACGTGGTGAAAAAATCACGGCACACTTTTCAAAGGATATCGTTATTCAAAGCGAATTTTTATGCATCGCGGCAGATCAAAAATATTCCGTGTGTACTCGGGAATAGGTCAGTCTCGTGTATAGATCGATCTCGGGTGTAGGTCGTTCCGCCGAATTTTTACTTAAATTTTCTGTGTTGACATAACTCATAGGTAAATTTCACCCTGGATTTTTCCTATGTTGTTTAATTCTGTTAAGCATCTATCTGATCAATCAAATTTAATTTGTGGACTTTTATTATCCTAAAACCATATCTTGACTGGTAAAACATTTTATGTCTTTATATTATTTTCCGTCCATTCCATTATTTTTGAAAATATTCTCCCAGAATAGGATGCAGAAATTAGCAAGATAAGATAAAATTATTTTCTCACATCGTATCATTTTAAAGTTATTCCCATGCTACGAGTAATCTCCCATTTAGTCACATTATTGTGTAAGAATATACATTTGCGGTGTTTACATCCATTTGAAACAAAACAAATTTACATCCATTTGAAACAATAAATTGAAAGAGGATCATATTTGATACAGTTCTCAAGCCTAAATCATACCAGCGTAAAACATAGTAAAGTATATTTGTATATGTGTACTATGTATGCTAGAAACTTGTCATCTAATTACATGAATTTGGAAGCCATTCCTGATCATCAGATAATATTGATCATTATTCCACGATTTCATTGCTACGAGTAGATCAGTTCTCGAATAAAGGCAGCAACACTTATGAATAAGATATTTTTAATGATGTTTATAATTTAATCATTCAGATTGTGAGTAAAATATGAGATTAAATCAAAAGTTTAAATTATTTAATGTTTATGAACCCACTAATAACAATTTAACTGAAGCTTCTGATAAATAATCAGTGAACATGAGTTCCTTATCTTTCCTCCAAGCGCTGAGTAATCTCCGCTCAAAACATCGTTCACTAGAAAGCTACGCCGATATCTCTCAATTAAACCAACGCGGACTCTTTCTAGGAAATCCCTTTATTTCCCAAAGCTTCGAGTCCGAGCCATAAAACTCCGTCGGACCTAAGGACCGCCCAAAACGTTTAATACCGGATAGAAATAACCTTCCGCTCGCATCAGTGCGCAGCCAATCAAAATGTATACCTCTCAATCCAGCTCGAGACACTCGGAAAACGCAGTCGGAGAAAAGAACAGCAGGGGACGAGCACTCATCCCACCAGAACTCCATCTACTCCGCCTTTGTTTCTCGCCGAGTGTAAAAAGAGAGAAAACGTTGACGAACACCAATGTAGCTTCCTTTAAATGCCTTTCCCTGTTCACTCCTCGCGGCGGCAGCTGGAAACTTTTTCCAGCCCCACTCTTCCACGGCAGACAGCGACCGGCATTGGGTTGCGTTTTACACCGCACTTGAGATCCCGTTGCTTTCATTCCCCTTCCCACATCCCTTCCCTCTTGCGAATACTGTTTTTCTCCACCTCACCCCGTTCATTCTATCCTCCCCCGCTCACTCTATCCTCCTCCCCATTCCACCCCTGCTCACCCTTTCCCCGTTCTCCCCCACCCTCCGTGACCCCCACCCGCTCATCCCCAAACACCCTTTTCCTCCCTCTTTCTTTCTACTCCCGATGACCCTATCCCCTCCCGTTTCCATCCCCACCTACCCTTCCCCAAAAACTGCCATAGTGCAATGCCGCCAAAACTGCTCCTAAAAACGACGAAGAGAAGGGAAAAATAAAAGGATAAAAAAGAATTCGAAACAGACAGAGCTAACACGCATTTTTACTCGACCTTTTTTCCCACTTAAATCCCTCTCTCTCTCCCATTTCTCTTTTTGTCCACAAGACTCTTTTACTCCTCTTTGAATGTTCTCCTATCTTTTCTGCAGGTCTCTTCTTTTCCCCTCGCCTATTTCCCTCTCTTTCGCTCGCAAACACTCTTAATTATCTTAGCTCTTCTCCTTATTTTTCTCTTGATGTTTTTTTGTCGCTCTCGGCATTATAGAGCCCCTATGCAGCCGGTTTTCCACTCGAATCTCTCTCTTCCCCATTTCATTTTGCAAACCAAACGGTTTCCTCCTCTACGCGTTTCCATTCATCCATTCTTTCGTGATATTCTCCTTGACAACGACCTTTCTCTCTTCCGCTCTTGGTTTGTATCTTCAGGAAGAAATTTTGAAAAATTTTCTTTTCCCGTTATCGGTGCAAGTTTTTCGCGAATCCCCAGGTACTTTCTAATCGCGAGATTCAAGTTTTCATTTACTCTCTGTTCCAATACTCTGCTCCGTTCTTTTTTAATTTACCTATTGAAATCTCTCAGCAAGATTTATATATCCTTTTCTGAAAATAAGTACTTTCGATTTGCATTGCTGTGTCTTCGTTAACGTTGTCGTATTGGGTTACTAAAGATCTTACAGATGATAAATATCAGACCCGGAAATTCAAGTATTCGATGGAAGTGAAATTTTCAAATTTACAATGGCGATTTTAGGATGTTTGGTTATGAAATGGTTTCGATGGTTGGTTACCACCTATTAGATAAACGATATTTTCACTACTAATGGTTTACCTGAATTCTCATTCTTACCATCCCCTAGAAAAAATAAGTTGTGTACTCAGCATGAAACATAATATCCATAATATGCCATAGAATATTTTACGAACATCCCATATCTTCAATTACGACCCTTGAGTCAGTTTAACGGATTAGAGGAAACATTACCATTTTGCCTTGTTACCGTTTTAACTATTATAATAACACAAATATTAATATTTTATAAAAAATCGAAATAAGCACAAGAAGTTTGAAAATAACGCTATTGTTTCGCTAATTTCCATATAAAACCTTCGTATGTTGTAAGTCGGGAAAAACTCTCCTCTCTCTCTCTCCCTATATATATATATATATATATATATATATATATATATATATATATATATAAAACTGTAGAATTAAATAGTAGAAATCAAATTAAACAAAAATTAAAAATCATATGATACCGCAAAATATTATCAGGAAATGCAAGCAGAACCTTGTTTTATATACGTATATATAAAAATCTCCCTGTCAACTACAGAATTTCAAAGAGATCCCGATATATTTTAATACATAAAGCATACAGTCCGATAGTATAAATATATTTCTGCCTCTATGCCATTACCAATGGCATCCTTTGCAATACACTTGCTGGACTTCCTTGAAAATTATCTGCATCGCCTATCATTATCCAATCCTAGATAAACTCTTTCACTGATAGGTACAATTTTTCAGTAATGTATCGTGTTATTGAGCCTCAATAATATAATCGTTAATTCCACCTTATTTAAAGTTTAGAAATCAATATACTAGTTCTTTTCCGTCTGCTGCGCACATGTGCGGTAAATCGTAAATTGATTGAAATAAGATACCTCTAAGCAATCCTTCTTCACTGATAGCGCATCATTTCGTATACATTGATATTTTCATTCAATAAATGCGATATACCATATATATTGTAATATCATTGGAATTTACACATAAATCGTTCGCGTTGGAAGTTGCAAACCAGTAAATGATACTTAACTACCCCAGCTATTCAGTGCAAGGATATTAATGTCTATGTTTGTAATCTAATCGAAATTTTCCAGGCGAATATTTATTCGGGCTACGTTATTTAGCCGTCCGCAGAACAGGAAAATTATGGCACTATTAATCCAATAGTTTCAGTCTGATACGCTTATACAAACATACTTAATTGTGTAATGAATCGTTCGTTTAAACAACTCGGATACTATCCATATATTCTCATAGTGGCTGCGGTCGTGATTTAGGGTTGATTTTCGGAGGGCCACATAAAACCTCTGAAAATGTAGATAACAATCGGAAGGCATCACATGATGTGCGAATCATAGGCTGTGATAAAAGACACCACTGGTTAGTGAAGCATAGAAACTCCCTAGGCATGAGGATTTTCATACTATATACAATAATATATCAAATATAATTTATTATCTGTAATATTTTAAAAAATATCCATTAAAACTATGAATGGACGATTAAAACCATCAATAATAAACCCTCTATAAGTCCTATACAATTACAGATAAATCTTCGGGATCCCCGAATTGTAAAGTCGTGAACAAACTGACCCTTTTGCGACCCCATGGTTTCTTTTCAAAAGCGTGAATCTTTCGATAGTTTACAAAAATCAGTTAACAGTTTTGATTTGATGGAAAATTGAAATATCGTCTTTGTCAAAACTAAAATAATTTTAAGGGGTGATCGTGTATGAAAAATTATATTTATTTTATCTGTGGATATTTCTGAGGGTTTAAAGGTGTAATCTGAAGTCTGAATGACTTATTCAGCTGCTTCAGCAGCTGCTCTCTGACCTGTGGAAATGGATGAGTGGATAATCCTGGTGAATAGTATTTATTATTATGTTATATGTATTACTCCGTATGTATCCGTGATAACTTATTGCTTATACGAATATATCAATTTGTACACAAATTTAGTGCATATGCGCATGAAAAAACATTATATATGCAGGAAAAGGCATGAGAAGGTTATGAAAGAGGCCCACTCAGAAAACGAAAGATCTGTGGTTTAATTTTGTCGCAATAGAACTTTTTACTTCCAATTATCCTTTAGGCAATATCTGTATGTTTGAGTTGTTACTAGACGAAGAGATCAGCAGTAGTGAGCGAATTTGGGTGACAAGAATACCGCTTGTCGCTATAACTCGTCATAATCGTTCCTCCTCCACGTGTAAATGGTTTTCTCGAAAAATGAAAAATTCACACCGTTTAAAGTATCCTCTGCTGCTAATAACTTCACTCTGAAAGAGTGCCACAAATGAAATTACTTTGAAAGCCCTCCTCTGTCTATCTCGGAATGAATTATCTAGGCGTGTTTGGGAGAGGCGTGTATGAGGTTGCTAGACGGCGGATGCCGCCAACCGCTCCTTTCACTTTGGCATCCCGCCGAGGCAAACTCAAGGAAGAGAAAAACTTTCCACCAAACGAGCCGTCACAAATGTTGAAAACCATCGAATTTTTATTCCGTCCCAAAAATATCGCACATCAATCAACCTGAGTGCAGCGGGCTAGCAGAATATCCCCTACCTTCCTTCACCATTACTCCACATAGGTTTCCTCTCATTTTCCATCCTCTCTAATTCAATCCTACGCAGTTTCCCTTTCATCATCACTCCAAATATCCGCCCTTCCTTTGAAAAGCGCGAACGTTTAGGGAAATGAAAGCGGAGGGAGCGGCGGCACGCGCAAACACACACAAGGATACACGTTTATCCCGATGTGGGCTCACCTTCTTCATCGTGGGAGGTTTAATATCTCCTTTTGCGCCCCCACCCGCAGCCAAAAACTCGGGACGCTATATAAAGAGCCCCGTGCACAGTTTAATTAGCGGGTACGTATCTATGAAAACTCCAGCCATCAAGGGAGTCAAAACTCCGTGAAATAACCTAAAACCCTTTAACCTCCACGCGGTAAAAGGGCGGGGGCGTGTGCATGCGTGGATGGGCCAAGTATGCGGTTACATAAGGCAGTGAAAGTAGGAGGGAAGGGGTAAGAAATTACGGAAAAGAAAGTCGGACGAGTTGAAAGGGTACGAAGTGGAGAAAGGGGAAGAAATGGTGATGGATGATGAAAGGCAGATGGCAAAGGAAAGGGAATTTTCGAAACAGAAATGGAAGCTTCAATTCTGAAATATCTGGTGCGAGAAGCTTGCGTGCCAATCTTGAAGTGCAGTCACGCATTCAGAATTTCATTAAAACGAGGAGCTATCTACGGCGGAATATGGCCCGAATATTTTTGTTGCTATCACGAAATTATTCCGTCTCTCAAAGGAATTAAAGCAATGTAAATCGAAAACCGACTGATACGAGAGATCTCGGTGCTTTCTAAGGCACGTGACGTCTGAAATGTGGTCGAAGTCTACTTCCACTATATATATAAGCAACAGTCTGTCTTTAAGTAAAGCAACTAGGTAGTTATATGATTTTATCATTATTTTCATATGGTTATAACTTTATATTACGATCTTTGTTTCTTGGATCTCAGGTGCGAAGCGAAGATAAAGGGTTTATCTGAAGACATATGTATTAGCAAAATGATAACAATCTTATGTCACATGAAAATCAATGGAAGTATTTTAGTAGGTCAATAAAATGTTCATTAGAAGAGAATTGTAAAATCAACACGATTAATTTCTGCCGCTTGGAACTCACGAGCATGAGATTTGGAACAAAGAGCAATTATGTCCGTATTCAGTTAAATTTAACAAGGTTTACTTTATAAGTTTACTCTATAAGTCAGGAATTTCTAAAAGGTATATTGAATAAACTTATTGTTTATTTAAAACTTTATTTCAGTAATTATACGTACGAAATTATTGTGAGCTTTATTCAAAATTAATGAACAAGTTATTAATTTTGAAACATTTGCAAGTCACTTCATACAAATTTGGCTCGATTGTGTAACTCAAAAGTCCATCGGAGAAAATAATTGCCTCGGATTACAGTTTGGGAGGAAAAACGGTGAAGGAAGGATGTCAGACATTTTCCGAACGGAAGCATTTCCCATCATGAACCGGTCATTCAAATCCAACACCTGTCAAACCTGATTTGTTCTTCTGAAGGGCAGTAAGTTGATCGGAACAAATTGTAGATATTCGGCATCAGGCGAATGTTTAACGTCATGACGCATGTCGCGGAAAAAACGTCCATAGAGACTCCACTAAATTTGCTGATTCCGAAATTTCTTTTAATCGCGATTCATTGCACACGTCGCTCGTTGACGCACACAGATAATTTTGACATATGGTCGTATGGGAGTCGTGAAGACTTCTCTCCGTGACAGCACCGCGGGGCATGCCGTGACATTTCTGCCCGTTGTAAAGCCTAAGAGCGCTCACGCAAAACACCGCCATCTATATATCTGGTGTCGACCCAACCCACGCTGACTTCTCTCTCACGTCATATTTCGCGTTTGCCGTTTTTGCTCTCTGAACAGTGGATGCAACAGACAATAAAGAGCTTCGAAAGTCATTTACAGCCTGCCATGCGGTGGAATTAGCCGTTGGCGGAACGGATGTATTACATAACGGGATGAAACACTATTGAAATGCGAAGTGGGATTTGCCTCGTGCCCACGACATAAATTAAAATAGTTGCTGGAATCGACATATTTTTTTGGAACGTGGGATTATCTCAAATGTTCCATGAAATGAGTTAAAAGTATTGATGACAATGAAAGGGCTGCGTTGGAGTAGGTATATTTGGATTTTCTTTTTCCTTTTCGGAATCAGTAACGAATTCGCTTTTATTTCTAGAAACTCGAGGGTCAGTGGCAGATGAGAAAATCCATAACTTATTTTGCTAATTTATCTTTCATTCATTATATATATATATATATATGTATATATATATATATATATATATATATATATATATATATATATATATATATATCTATTATATATAGCTAACTCTCCGGATATAGCTATATATTTATAGGGGATACCCTATAAATTCTGACCATGTTCCACAAGCGCCATCGACGTCAGATTTTTTCGACGTACTGGCCCTACACTCTAGACGCCAGAATAATTCAGACGTCGACGCTAGCTATCATGAATTCGATGCCAGAAATTCCCAAAAATCGCAATTTTCCCATAAGAATGCATTGCGCGGATTTTTGAAAATTATTTTGATGCACTAATCGGTAAGATAGAGGAACCAAAATTTCGGAGGTTGAAGTTGAGGTAGTCTTCTATGCTTCTCATGGAAAAAATGTAGCCAAATGACAGTGAGTTCGACGCCAGGTGGATGCAAAATTCTTCCATAAGAAATGCATTGCTGAAAGCATTGTCGATTTTTTTTAATGCCTTCCCGATAAGCTGGAAAGATAAAACCCGGAATGGTGACAGAGGCGTGGGACCTTCCCGATAAGATATTGAATCGAAACTTTGGAACAAGTAAGGATGGCACTTATCTAATATTATTTTGCTGTCTTCTCTCACGATCGGGTTCTTAGTTCGTCGCCAGGCGGTCTTTGGCGCGAAGTTTTAAATTTGAACAGAGGCAGTACTTGGTATGATACTGTATTCAACGGATAGCTTGCAGTATGCAAGCAACTTTTACTCGTATATATATATATATATATATATATATATATATATATATATATATATATATATATAAGCATTATGCAAATATGCGTAAGTAAATCATGAATTAAAATACCCTACAAATTGATGAGATTGTCAATTTACAATTATTTATTAATTGCCTGTGCTAGATAGTGTCTATGATCTCATCTTTTAGCAGAATTCCTTTCAAATGTTGTTAATATTGTATGAATGCCTCTGAGTGGAAGAGCGTAATGTGCACCTATGTAAAACCGACGTCTTGGAATCCCAAAATCTCGGTTTGGGTACGGATCTCAGTGATTTTCGTAATTTCACATTAGATGCTTTCAAATTATAACATATAATCTACCCATGTGTAATAAATACGTGAAAAAATTAAACTCAAATTTTTGCTCCTTTCCATTTTTTATAATAAAGTATTCTCTCATGCAGATATTACCTTTAAAGGACAGTCTGATTCTGCTTAAACTTTTATTTTCAATCTGCAGTTAATCTTATATGTCTTAGTGTCGTCTAATTGATGTTCGCCGTAAATATGAATCATTTTAAATTTGATTGAATCGAATAATTTTTTCTCATCTAACATGGTATATGGTTTTGAATGCTGTTTATCAAACCCTTCGTATTACGTAAGACTGGGGCTTGAATATTGTTCTAAAATTTAAATTAATTCTTGTAAAAGATACCACCACAATTAGTAGTTCTCAGCAAATGTTTTAACTTTCTCTCTCTTCTCTCTCTCTCTCTCTATTGTCGTAACTCTAGCTCCTTCTTAAAAGCTGTAATTTCCCTGACATTATCACAAGTTTTTTTCTCATTGATAAATCTAGCTCCGAACTCTCCTCCAATTTATATGGATATAGTACGCAACTTATGATATCACTTCGCCAAATTAAAACCGTTCCTTAAAGTAATAATGAATCAATTCAAAACAATTACTGAAATCCACATCTAAAGCTATTTATTGTGTCTTAAATGTCATTTACTAACAGTCTATACAGAATGTCTTTTAATCACTAATCTAACTAGAATTTCAAGTGGAACATAGCAGCTACAACATCATATCTAGAACTATTCCTACAGTAAAATCATGTTGAAATATTATCGTGAGCCCTTTTGATGTGCCCCATAGTATTGGTGGCAATAATATAATCTATAAATTTAAAAGGTTATAATGTTTCACAGAATCAGGCGAGGTATTGTGGTAATCTATAATGGAGAAGAACTTAAAAAGGATTGTACTTTTAAATTTATATAAAATACTTTTAGATTTAAATGTGTGGTAAAAGTACAATCCTTTCTAAACTCTTCTCGGTTATAATATTAGAATTTTTATCATAGCCAATCAATCCGAGTATAAGTTTTTTGCAGTTCTTCAAGCCCTAACCGTTTGCCTCATTCCCATTCCAAATTTCTTACCCTAGCACTAAAAATCACCTGCCTATCTCAATCTTACTTATATCTTCAGCTGAAGTTCCTCCATCATTCATCCCAAACATGTCTTCAGCAAACTATTATTCCAAAACCCTGATCAGTTCCCTCAATTTGGTCTGTTTCCCTCATCTTTATTTGAAGTTAGAACACTTCTATTCGTTTGCTCACCAAAGCATTTAGATATTCGATTATACTATAACATACTTAAATTTACTAATGATATTCAATTCATTCCTGGATAAATTTTATTATGAAATTATTAGGGAAGATTTGAAATTAAAATGTTCCGGAAAGTAAAAATAATGCGCTGATATACTAAGACGTTAGTATACACGTCAGACTTTCTCCGTCAATTTCCCTGACATGATGATCCATAGAAATGTTCACCGATTTTAAGTTCGGAAAATTGCACACCAGAAGAGGATAAAATTCTCTTCTGAGAAACGGAAATGTAAGTGTTCTACGAAAATTCGACCATGAGGACGTATGCGCAACTTTGAATAAGAGTGAAGGAATAGGAAAATCTGATGATAGCTTAAGGGAAGAATATGAGTACACCAAAGGCCATGGAGAAGAATGCGAACGACACAACGTATCCGGATATAAAGTTTTGCGGTGGAGAAGAAAGGAGAAAGAAAGATTTCGTAACTCAAAAGAGGAAATGCGAAGCTGCGGGGAGAGTAGTTGGTCCAGGAATAGATGGCGGAGGTGTCTCGAAGACGCTTGGAGGATGTGAGTTGAGATGTTTACTGAGGTTGGAAGGAGAGAGAGCTGGAAAGAGTGAAGGGGATTACGGGATAAGATCACGGGGTTTGGTGACCATGACTGAGGAGAATGAAGAAGTGAATCGTCCTCTCGTAAGGAACAGAAGAATAGTCATATCGAGAAAGTGTGTGAGAGGGAAGGATGAAGATAGTACACTGTCAAGGATAAAGATAGAACGTAATAAAGATGACGGTATAAACGGTGTTGAAGAAAGGCTTGGAGTCCTATGTCTTGAAAGAAACATATATATCCAATTAAATTAAATGATTCAAAACCCCTTTGAGACATCAATCAGAAGGAAGCTGGTAGCATTTAAATGTCTTTCACTGATTCAAGGGTATTCTCAAGAATTTTACCTGAATTTAACTTCTCCAGTAAGACCTCGATCCGCACCCGACGTACCCACTCCCGATTCAGTCTAAGTCAATAGTCTGCATTTGCTATTCAATTCCCACTATTTCGAATATACTCTCTCGCCACATTTCATAAAGATGGATGTGATGATGTATTGATTTACAGAGCTCATACTTAATTTCTATGACGTAAGTTGCCCTACAGGTTCGTTAAATATTTCCCTGGAATCGTTAATATGCATTGTTTTTCACCATGAATTCTTTTTCTAACAAAATACAAAAAGCTAAGTCTCTTTAATTAACATTAAGTAGAATTCTTCTGTTCAATGTTTACTTTAAAAAAGTGCGAAAAGAGCCATGACTATCTCCTTTCTCTTTCTGTTTGATTTTGGGTGTAAAATTCTGAAAAGATTCTCCAAAAAATTATTTCTGCGATATAAATTAGAATATTGTAGAATCCGAAAATTTTCCGGAATATGAGCAGCCGTTTTCATGTGCCTTATTCGTCTAAAAACAAATTATAAAAAAATAAGAAGAGAAACAGTTCGTGAAATTATATGAATGTGCGATTTCATAGTGTTTTCTTCATTCTTTTGTGGATGAATTCCAGGAAGTAACGCTGGAATCCCTTTCGTTACTTAGAAGTATAATGGAATATAGATCAAACGTCATAAAAAACCTGGTTGCAGTATGATTTATACTCCTACATCTTAAGCCACAACATATTCCATGCGCATTTGAAAGCAAAGCATTGTTCAAACTGCCGGTTTTATTTTTCATCCTTTTGCTGACACCCAGAAACTAAATATTGCCTGCACTGACAAGGAAAAGTGAACCTTGTATCACTAAGAAAAATTACGAGAGAAAAACTTTGCGTAGTGGTAAAAAGTGAGATTGATTTGCTTCCACAGTAAAAAATTGCCCACTGCAGAGAAAGTAGACATGAAAGAAATGAATATACAAAAAGTATGCGATCATGTGTCACTGCGGTAATATTTTACAGGAAATAAATTTTACAGGAGAAAAATTTAACCCAGGTCTACTGATTTAAAAATCATCCGAGAAACGGCTGTAGAATAAGAATTTATTTTTATTGCTTTTTTAGGAGATTTTAAAATGTGTTTATGGAAATGGAAATAATTCTCTGAATAGATGGAAATAATACTCTGAAAGGGAAATTTGGATAGTTAAGTGCAGAATAATTCTGCATACTTTTTTTCGTATAAAGTGAAGAGAAAAGATGACAATATAAAAAGGTATCACCGCGGCGTCATAAACTGCAAGCAAGAATAAATACAAAGGTGGAGAGGAAATTGGATGGCCTTCTGTAGAGATTTTCTCCAGCTGATTGAATTAAAATAATATTACGATGCTCTCTTGAGAATGGAATCATTTTTTACTAACTAGAGATCATAAAGTTTTGACGTTATTTTATTTGCAGTTCTGAATAGAATAGTATCTGAATCGGAATGAAATTTATTTGTTGACGGAATAGGAGTAGAACGATACCTTTATTCCTCTAACATGTGATAAAATATGTCCTATAAATAAGTAGAATAAGTCTTGACTATGGAATAATTGAAGAACTGTTTCAGCGTTGAATTAGGTTGAATGAATTTAACTAGTGATGGGAACGTTGATAGAAAAAGCAATAGTAAAGAATAAGAAGTTTTATTTAGAATTTTTGGATTTAAGGACATTTGATTTTCGCCTCGAAATTATTTGTGAGAAGCTCTGGTATAGAGAAAAGTACCCGGTCAACTAATTAACGCTATAAAATTTGTATACAATGAGGTGAAGGGGGTAGTCAGAATGAATGGAAATTCGTCTAACGAATATAGATAGCCTTTGTTTTTTGCTCTTTATAAATTTCATGAATGAAATAGCTAAGGATTGTAAGAAAAGGACAGTTTACTATTAATCAAGTTTCTAAATGTCAATAATGTTTATTGATTGTAAGTTTATTTATGTTTTCAATGTTGAGAATTTCCGGTTTTGTCAACGTTATGGTAGAGGTATGCATGTATTGTAAATTTAGAATCAAATCGAATCATTTGTTTCTTAGAAAGAAGTTTCTGACCGAATCGAATCAAACCAAACAAAAAATCTTATAGGGAAATCCTTCAGAGTAAACTTTATTTACTTACAATTTTAATTATGCTACAGAGCAAAAATAATTTACTAATCAATATGACTATAATTACAAAATTATATTTATGATAAATTTTTGATGTAATTTTTACGGATAACGACGATAAGCAGATGAAAGAAATATGGGCATCAGTTTGGAGTAAAAATATTAATCACAGGACTGTTTCGTGTTCATTAGCACAGAAATAACTTCAGAAAATCCCAGAGGAGAAAGGAAAGTTAATAATTTACCTAATGGTGTACGTTTCTCGATCAACTATCCCTTGACCTCTCCATCTCTTTTCCCGGTCCATTTAACGGTAACGGTTCCTCCGAATTTTAGGCGGGGATAAAATTAACTTGAAAATAAACGGAAAATCGACATAGCCATAAAAAGCGGGGTTAAAGCATAAATCGCCCTAAACGAGCCAATCGAGCGCACGGAAGAGAAAGTAATCACTAAACGGAAATGGAGAAAACGCAGAAAAAAATAGGGCCGAATTTTTTTGGGTGTTATCATAAAGGCGACCGCTTCTTCTCTCTATCACCTAGCAACTCCTCAAATATATGCATTTCCAATTCCTTTTCGATGTTGTTGGAACAGAACTCCCACACGTCACCCTCGCTCCAGCCACTCCCCTCACACGGCAGAAACTCTGGCAGCAATGTTTAAAGAGGGAAAGCAAAATTAAATGCTGGGAACGCCCGCGGCGATTGGCGCGGATCTATTGGGTGGGGAAGTGAGAGAGGAAGGAAGATTCCATTCCCGAGAGTCGGGACGCAAAAGGAAATTAAAATAAGCAATATAAGCAGTGGGAGTTGATGAGGCGGTTTGATGAATGGTACCGTAGTATGTAGAGAATATTTCGATGAGTGAGGGTCTCTGGTAAGTCTGGAAAGGGTAATACACGTCCTGGAAGAGATAGATACGAAAGCAGAGACTCATCTGGGAATTTTTCTCACGAAATATCTCAAACATGGCTTCTAGTAAAATATTGAAAATCTTAAATTTAAATTTCGAAACTAAATTTAATGAATAATAGTACACATGAGAATTGTAAAATGTAAATTTCCCATATTGGTAGGAAATCGTGTGAAATTCTCCGATTCTAAAATATTATTGTGTCATCGGCGAAATAACGGTTAAGACACTAAATTGCCATTCAGATGTTGGGCTGTGTTCCCAGCCAAGGCAGTTCATTTGCCGTTCTTTTTCGGGAATTATTGCTACAGGTCCTTTAATTCTTGAATAATGAGAATTACAAGTAAAAATCTAATGATTGATGATATAAGGGTAATTCTGGCTACACCATATTAACTCTATCAAGGCTCAAATATTAGCTACAATATCCTGCCAATATTCATGCTGTCCTTATCTAATAAATGGGAGACTAATATAGTGTTCGAAGATATGTACTTCTGTATCCGTATTTCAATAATAGATGAAATATGTAGTAGTAGTATTTTTTTCTCTTGTTTAAACTGTTAATTTTCACTGACCCTTATAAAGTTATTATAGAGCTTTATTACTTGGTAATGGCCAAGTAACTGATTATTTGACGAACCTAGTGAGGGGCACATTTCTTATGGTAAATACGACTGCAACACGATCGGGTTCCTCATTTTTCTTAAATTACATTTCTCTTACTTTAGTCGATTATTGCTGAATTAAGGCATTAAATGTTTATGGACTTAGGTAATTTTAAAGGAGGTTGAATATACGTGATTTTGCGTCGGATTAAAAAATACTTCAGATAATAAAAATTAAATTGCAGGTATTCACCATTCAAAGATCTTTCGGTCAATTGAAGAAAGTGATTTTAAACCGTTAATACCTCTCCTAAAAAAATCCATCTTGGTTTAAAGAGTGACCTCGAGATATAGTTAAATCTGCTTTTTAGTGATGCCATCGGTTCATTTTATGGTTATAAATTAATCTCGTAATCACAAAGAAAATATATCTAGTTCTTACGTGATATAGTAAATCAGTGAAAGGGGAATGTTTATGAACAGTGGTAAGCGAATCGTACTTAAGTGGAGGGAGTAAAAAGGCAGGGAAAGAACGGTACGAGAGAGAGAACGGAGAAAAAGAGTTGGAAACTGTCATCAAGAGAAAGAATATGGGGATGGAAGGACATAAAAACAAAAGAATGAGAAAAAAGAAGAGAACGAAGAGCCATAAAACTGTCGGTTAATGTCCCGGTTGCTCCCATAGTTACGCACTGTGAGCCATTGAAAGAACTTGGGATCAGTTTGATGCATGTGAATTTCATTAATTACGTGATAAAAGTTGCAGTAACTCAATCGTTAAAAATAGACAACGACTCACGAAATACTCCCGAAGGAAATAAAGCAAATATCTCCCAATCGCTGCGTTTCTATTTATTTAATAAAGAAAGATTTCCCAAACGACTCCGGTGAAACCGAGGTCATGACCAAACCAACATTACCTTTCCCATATCGATTGAAAAGGTCACGATAATTTCAGAAGATATTGCTGAAGGGGGAAAAGCGATGGTCGTGATTCAAGTTGCAATCGATCCACTTTTCAGAACGATCTCTTTATATGTCCCAATTCTGTAGAATTTAATTGATATCTGAGAAGAAATTGCGGTATTATACAGTAGTTTTAGAATTTGTAATTATAGAGATTTTTGTCATCAAAGATTATTTGTAAGGCAACACCAAATTATTTCTTCAATTACACCACCATAATTCACAATATTCACCATTATTCCAGCATACAGGGATACGATGAAACGGTATGATGTAAATCAGTTAAAATTTAATTTAATTACAGGTTTATTCCTACGTTAAGAAATTGTTGTAATCATCGTTTCTGATCATCAAGGAGAAAAGGAGAATATTATTAAGCAAAGTATACTGTAGAATGTAGTATTTTTTCATGAAAAAATGGATTTCCTAACATTTGGAATCTTAAATTTAAAACATACCATCGATTCATCGTGAAATCATTAACCTTAATTCAAATGTCTCTAACAGTAAATAAATAATTCTGAAAATGGATGTGGCTTAGAAAATTAAGCGTCACAGTATTTTATTTTGATGAAACCAAATTGAAAATTTGTGATATTTTACAAATTAGGTTAAAAGTTGTTGACTTTGTAAAGTGATCTTGAGACCATTGAATATTCTAACCTCAAAGCATTTGATCCTTTATCGTCGTATAAATTCACTGATTTACGTTTAAAACTTTGGGACGCTTTAATCTTTCTAGGGCACCTTGACAATTTGCAAATACTGTTTTAAGTCTAAAAATCTAAGTAACTGTCGTACTGGCAGAACACTTTACACTTATATTAAAATAATCTACTCGGTGACGGTTTTATTAAAGTATTTTTTGTTATTATAATAAATGCACTCCCTTAAAACAGAACTTATAATCTTGGCAATGAATTGATTCTATAATTACTCAGTCAACCAAAACCGTAAAAATGCCCAGCTATCATATTTGATCAGAATGTGATAACAATTAAAAAAATTACTTTATCTTACTTGGCCTCAGAAATGCTTTCGAAAATAAATATGTTCTAAAAACTATAAATAAAACTAAAATCGGATCATTCTACAGAAGTTTACATCGGTAGATCAAAAGCGACATCGAACTCGTTTTATGCTTCCATATAACAACATATGTGAATAAAGCAAAAGTCTGATATTCATCGATAAAAATCAGAAATTTGTATTGATAAGATAACTGGTTTCAGAAAAATAAGCGATCAGGTGTACTTAACGATTAAATAAAAAATAATTTGAGTTATTGTTAACTCTTGGCAAAAAGTAACTAAATTCCGAAAATTGTATGTACCTATATAGTTTTCTAATTATAATTATACTCAGATACAACGAATTCACGAGAAAAGTGAATAATTTTTACCTTGAGGGAAACATGAAAATAGTGTGCAAACATGAAATGGAAAGTCAATCCCTAATAAAAGGTACAAAACCTCGTCTCTCCGCACTTTCCACCACGCCCTTTTCATTTCTCGTGACCCTTTTTAATTAATAAGGCACAATCGATGCACCGAGTCAACACGCAGAGATAATGATGATCCTCCAGCCTTCCGATTATTTTCCGATTGCTTTCATTTCATTTGTTTTATAAAAGTTTTCCAGTCTTCTGTCTAAATTTAAAGAGTACCATGGAAAAAAATTGGATGGCATCAGGGCGTAACATCATGAACGTTTCATCCGAGTGTCATTTCACCCAAAGATATTTATCCAGGAGATATTCACCAAAATAAAATGGAATTTTACCTCAGAGACATTATGCAAAGACTTTTCTTCCAAGCTGTTTCTCACCCAATATTCGGGTCACTCAATTAACAGTCTATGCAATAGGTTTAACGTAATTGATTTTTTATTAATTGGCATTCTAAAAAAGCAAGTTCGGCAAGAAATGATCTGTTGCTGATATGCTGTTGTTGGTGTACAACTTTTCATGCCTTTCAAATTAAGGACTCTCTAACTTTTCGGTCTATTTAGGAATCAAGCTGCACATTATCTGAAAATTTTTTAAGAATCCGAAACAAATAAAATGCTCGAAATCTCGAAAGTTTTCTAATCCTTATTTCAGATATAATTATTACAAAATTTGTTGAACGCCATTTGGAAAAGCGTTCATAGGATGAAATATCCCTAGAGCAATATATATATATATATATATATATATATATATATATATATATATATATATATATATATATATCACCTGGGTGTACCAGGGTGTCGTTCATCCTTTTTGGTTCCGGTTTTCGCTTCAGATCAACGAAAATAAGAATATTACAGTTCAAGTCCGATTTCAAGTCTTCTACAGATTTCGATTCCCTTTTCTTCGTTCCGAGCCTTATAATATTATATCCTTTGGAAAGTTTTTTATTACTACTTCCAGCTATTTTCATTTACTCTACATTAAATAAATTTTAGAATAAAGTCATAGTTGCAAGTCGCCGTTACACAAGTTCACTAAACCTTGCTTCAATTACATAAATGTATCTTCATTGTTGGAAACAGAAAATTGGAATGAAATAAATAGCGGGTTTCGATTTTTGTTCGTTTCTAGAATTTCAATATTTTCAGTTCGGTTCGGAAACGGGAGAAAATAACTTTTTTCCGATTTATCTTTCGGTTCTTTCTCTCGATGCCTCTTGTGAAATGACTCTTCGGTAAAAATATTTAGACTTCTCTGTCTCTGGGTGAAAATTCACGCTGGTGAGCTCTCCTTGGGCGAATCTTCTCTTGGGTGAAACGTCTTTCAGAGAAGCGTCTATTGGATCAAACGCTTCGGTGAAACGCGCTAGAGTCAGACTTTGTTAAAAATCGTTCGTTACAAAAATATAGGCAGTCGTTTGCAAACGCAATGCATTCGCTTTGAGAAGGAGGATTTCACGGATCCGTGAAAGAGCCACCTGAAATAGAAGTTTATCGCGCGAGGGATCCGAACGGATGTCGAGGAAGCACGCTCGGAAAAGCGCAGTAGCAATGATTAGATTACTTCCATCGACGACCAAACTGAACGAAGCGTAAAGAATATGAAAATCTCCGCTCGAAATCCTACAAAACTGCGATATCTTCGGCGGCGCTCACGCAGAAAAACCTATTAAGCGCGTGATTCACGACATCAGAAATGGATAAGTTCGCAATTGGGAGGGTCGAAGTCGATAATTTTAGGGGATTATTAAGCGAGGGATTGCGAGACGTAAAACCACAATCCGTTCTGATAATTGAGTAATGAAATTGATGAAGAGGAAAATGGACGCGGAGGACGACGTGGGAAATCGTAAGGGAATGAGTGATTGGAATGGTCATGAGAGAGAAAAAGGATCAGAGTTAACGGGAAAAATACGGACGGAGGATAAGAAAGATAAAAGTTATAGATGTAGTGAAGCCATATCACGATACAAGACCATATGACAAAAGTCAACATGGCTATATGGAAAGAGTTGGAGAAATGTGAGCAAATTGATGGAAAATGATTCGAGAATTTGCGCTCCATTTCTGAAGAAAATAAGCCCAATATTTTCATCGAGCATTCAGCATTTCCTGTGAAAGAAACATGAATCTTAAATAAGGGAATTAATTTTCGAAACATATACTATATGGAATTTTTTATTCAATGGTTCTTTCTTTCAAATCAGGGACACAAAAGGATGACTTTTGGGCTAGACCATCCATTTTCCATTTCCATAAATAGGAGAATCCAGTGGGACGTTTTTTCAGCTATTTAAGTATGAATGAGGTGACGATACTTAGCAATGTTTTTCATTTCCCATCAAGTTTGAATATTATCACTGTACCATTCTCCTTTAAGATAATTTGTGGATTTTTAAGATTTATTGATTTTTAAGATTTTAACTGATTGCCTGATCGAATACGAGAAAGAGTGCTAGCAGGAAAGATTAATTATCAAAAAAATTCAAGATTCTGCGTGACAAGGAAAAGAAAAACGTTTTATGCGATGTTTCTCAAATTGTACACCAAATTAGACTCTTATATTAACAATATCCATGTTAACTTTCGACGTCATTATTATGTTCACGCCAACGTCGCCAATGAAAAAATGATTATTATAAACCAGTTATGATAAAACATTCGGAAAAAAAACATGTAATAGCTGACATACCTCCCGAGTTTAACTGACTTTTGAACTAAAGATTCTAGGATGAGGATGAAAATTTCGCCGGTTTAAATGTACCTAGTCTCTTGAGTGAAGCAGCCCGCCGCCGATGAAAATACCTGAACAGAGGATACATTCGAAAGTATGCTCACGGAGATGTCGATAGCACAAGTAAATTTTAATTGCAATTAGGAGAAGTGATAAATCGCAAGGAATTACGATAACATCGCGTTTAGAACGAATGAGGTAAAGAAAGTGGAACGATTCAGAGACGAGGAAATAAAAGACTTGGCGTAAAGGAGATTTGAGGGGCGAAATGAAACGATACGGAAGGAAGTCGAGAGTTAAAATGGGAGAGGTCGCGAATGGATGAGGGAAGACGAGGTCGGCGAAGCGGTCAAATGTGACAGAAGGCGTAATTGGAAGCGGCGGAGGGGAGGCAATCAAATGGGGACACGGGATTCTAAAGCGTGGGATAGAGACGGCCTCCCGCGGCGAAAGATGGTAACGCTGTTGTGCGTCCCTGTTTAATAGGATTTTCCTCCCAATTTACGCCGGATTAAAGTTAATCGAGACGATGAGCTGGTAATGAATGGGTCGTGGGAGATAAAGAGACGAAAAAATGAGCGGCGAATTCCTTGTCCTCGGTGGGATTTGAAACCGCGACTCGGCCAAAGAGGAAAAGCCCCGTCGGATAACGAGATCGGGGAGGGGTGTCCGACAAGGAAGGATCCTGGATCGTTAGCAAAGTGGGTAGCAGTGTGCCTAACGAGGATGCGACCGCGGATTCCAATCCCAGACCTACGATGGTGCCCCGATGTTTTTCGGCTGCGTCCGCATTTTAATCCTGGCGTCATCCGCAATTGCATAAGGATGTACGGAAGCAATTATCTCGTCCGCGACATGCAACGGCGGACTTTTGCGAATTACTTTTGATGTCCGATCGTTCGGAGCATCTCTAGGTATAATTCGGGTTTGCGAAAGCGATTCGACCCGCAGTTTTCTCTATTTGCCGATGAGAGGAAATCGGGATAATGAGATTTGGATGTCAGTCGGAAGTGCACACGGGGATGGATGGTTATGGGATAAACTTTAGCATCGCGCCTATCTCTACTAATTACCTTCTAAGGCATCTATCGCTAGATCTGCTTGGTCGTTCTATTCCTTACTTATGCTCTTAGCTGCCCATCGAACGTTTTTGGTAGAACACGATTAAATTGGCTTTAGATGCGTGCGGATGGGAATTATAGTGTATGATAGTGTATCTGATGCCGAATATTATAGAGGTAAAGATTTGGAAAAATGCTAAAAGTGAAAGTTCTCAGCGTTCAATGTTTCACACAACTGTCAATTAAATAACATTGCTATTGTATATTTCTGGATATCACCTCACCGATATTAGGAAATATATTTTAAGATTGATTTCATAGAAAAGAAGTAATAGTTATTATAAATTTACTACTTAATTATTCCGGTAGAATATTTTGTACAAAATATAATCTGATAACTAAAATTCCCAACGTTTTCAGACCTCGGCATTAGTCGCTATAGGAATAAAGTTTTAATGGCTAGTGCACAATGTTTTAACGATAATCAATTTGCACCAAATTATGAGCAGCCATAACAATACACTCGACCATCATATAAACTTACTTAGTAATGAGATACAGACCCCTTCGAGACCTCTTCAGCTATTTCTTCGGACAAATTTTCCAGTATCACCTTCTTACAAGTGGAAAACGTAAACAGTGGACTGCTTTGAAGTACGACCATTTTGTTTGCATAGAATAGTTATGAAATATCCATGGCCGTAAAATTTAATTTCGAATTCGAGTATACATTGCAATAATTTATACTCTACTTCTACTTATTCTCGTGAAGACATATACTGGACTCAATTTTCTCCATGGTACCTGTGGTAAGAGACGTATTAAAAATATTTTTAATATATCATATGGAGTTGAGTAAAGTGAAATACAAATTAGAAATACATAAAGTAGAAGTAAAAACGAAGCAAGAGTAAATTTCAGGTCTATAAATATTTATAACATTTGTATCTGCTTCAGTCTCAATAGTTGAATTTGGCAGTGATTTCATTCTGGAATGGAAGTATAGAAAAGTATCTCTCAAAGAAAATATTCAACGCTCCTCATCGACTACTTGCGTATATTTCATGGCTTATTCCGACGGAAATGAACGTTTGAGTCGGGATAAAAATCAACAACGTCACGTGCCCATTAACGTGGACGCAAGAAAACAAATGACAATGTGCCTTTGAAAAATCCACCGGTTCTGATACACCGCCTTTCTTTATCGGCGAATGAATGTTTGACATTTTCAAGGCTGGAAATATTACCCTTTTATTCGTTATTCCATGTGACAGCTTTTGAATAAAAATGGCAAAGAAAACATTTCAGGAAATATCTCAACCAAAATCGGGGCTATCCATGATCGCGTCGATTTTCGCGTTTGATACAGAATCAAATATCCACAGAGACCTCAAAACGCAAACAGCGGCCTTAACAGGGGAGGGGACGATGGAGAGGGCAAAGAAATCACCTCCTGAATTACGACCAACTTTTGAATCGCAACCAACTTAGTCATTCATCATCTTCGGAGTTTTTCTTTTACAGCGAGTCTAAACTTCCAAATCTTATCCCGCGGATATCTAAATGGGCCTAATGGTATGATAATAGGTACTTTTTGAAGGAGAGAGATAAATTCGCGTTCATTAGTATTCAATCCCCCCTTCCGAGAGATTTGCGTTTGCCGTTTTTTACATTACCTCTTTCTACCTTCTTATCGCTCAGTTACCTCTACAATTTTCAAGCGAGAAGATGCTCATAAGAAATCCTCGCCTGAGAGATAAAATAGGCAAGGTTCGAATTTTTAAAATCCATTGGATGTTCCGATTCATCAATTTGCGGAAGCATTTTTCATTCTCGAGATAAGGGGAAAAACGAGAGAGCACTGTCGGAGAAATGTCTTCAAGAAACCATTATAGTGTTTCTTACTGCAATGAAGAGAGCATTGGAGAAGTAGTTGTAAGACAAAGACTAGAGAATAGCTTATGCTCTCTCCATTCGTCCGTGAATGGAAAACAAAGTAAGACTTGGATTCATGTACTACATATGTTCTGTATGTAGATCGATAATTCTCAAAGTAAGAAATCCCATCCCTCAGGGGATCTGAAATAATTTAGGGGACACTTGATGTAAAAAGATAACTATCCCATTGCCAGTCACCTTTCTTTACCAATTTTATTTTGCTGGACTCTAGGCAGTTACGAAACATTATAAATTTGATTTTTGAATTTGATTATCGCAGGGTTTATTTTCCTTTTAATTACTCTCCGGATTAGTCAATAGAAATAATTTTCATAGAGGTTGTGCGGTTCTACGGATCCAAGGAGGCGGTAGTGTGAAAAGGGAAGGACTGAATTAGATGACGCTTCCATAAGATTTTGAAGAGTTAGGATTAATCGTGTCAACAAATTCAGGAAAATAAATTACTTAAAAAAATAATGTGATTATTTAATTTGTGAACATAGAAAAGTAGCTATGATACTTCGGTATAACCTCTAAATTATGTGAAAAATCTTAGCATTAAAGTTAATCTCCTTCGTTCATAGGATTCCAATCCAATATCATAGAGTACTTGTATCACTTTGCTGTAGCTATACTTAAAATATCGCGCGGTCTGACAATGGACTCTATCTAATTCACGAATGAAAAATTAACCTGCAAGGTTCTAAATATCGTCTTTATACTCTAAATCAACCTCTATATACAGTTTTGAATCTCGCGGAGCGCGCGCGCAAACGCACACATATTCTAAATCCTTTTATGGTCACCAACGCAGGGTGTGTATATATACATATATATATGTGTTATATGTTTATATATGTTATATGTTTATATATGTTGTACCTTTGTATATATATAAAGGTACAAACATATACAAATATTTTTGTTATGTGATTGTCGTCGCCTATTCACCATACGTTGGTTACTATAAAAGGATTTAGAATATAATATAAGGGAACAGTAAACAGAAATTGCAAATAATCCCCATATTTCTTCAAGGACCATCGAAAGTTTCCCATGAGTGATCTGCGAAACACAGCATGGCGATCACTGGTCTAGATGTCTCACTACAGCAACATAACATCGTTCCGACAACAACATCGTTCCAAATTTTCTTGACAGAGCATAACTTCTCAGAAGCATACCAATATTTTTTTTGGGTAGCTATGTAGTGCTTCTGTAGTATTATGCAATAATTTGGCTGGGTTTGATCGGTATAAGATAAGGTTAGGGCTAGAAGTTTCGGAATTCTTGCTAATTTTGATGGTTTGGTCAAATCACAACCGTTTGTACAACAAAAATTCTCATCTGTTATCTAAGAGAATAATATATTAATATATACTCACTGATTAGACATTGCTGGTGCAAGACGTGGAGAAATAATTTTCCTTAATAACATTACATGCATGGTAATTGAAAGTCTTTCTGCCTTAAAAACCTTAATAACGTCTTAAGTTTTGGAGAATGTTTCTTCTTATCCTTCTACGATCTCACTTTTTCTATTGCATTCCTCTAATTTGGATTACCTTATGCCGTTTCTCAATTTGTTTCCCTTTAATCGTATTTTCATTCCTCAAGTTGCCTGGATAATGAAAGAATCCCCGAGGGTTCGCTATAATTAAATGTAAGAGTTGCTGACCTAACAATTAAGTGGGCGCAAGGGAGCGTTTCCGCTTAGTGATCCGCACCCAACTTTCCTTGTGGTCTCAATTTATGAGGACCAAAATAATAACGAATAAGCGTCTGTTACTTTTCTCTCTCTCCGTGAGCTTAAATCTTGAGTGGTTTTCCTCATATCGGGTAGCACTTAATAACTCCCTGGAAAGGATGGAATTTGAAGCAGATGATTTTTGTCGGATTATAAACGACACTTCTAGTCCTCTTTTCAATAGTGCTTCTCCGCTTTTTCTTTTCTTCTTAATGTCTGAACATTATTCATTCCCAATTTGAAAATTAAACCCTTGCCAACATCTAGGAAAGACCCTGAAAGGGGAATGGAACCTCCTCGTTAAGATGAGGAGTGTGGAAGTATTTCAATGTTATTATATTAATGATAGTGGTCCACCAACACGCAAATGTTTTTTATGCACAAAATATACCGCATCGTGAGTCAACGAAATATTTAAGACTACCTAGCTAATATATATGCTTCTTCGTCCATCTCGTATTTAGAAAATCGAGGTTGCATCCAAAAATATTTTTATTATAATTGAAATACTCGTAATTCGTATCACTTGATGATGAGTGACCAAATGAATGTCATTAGTGAGAATAACTCATACCTATGCATCATCACAGCAGTAAGTAAAAATGAGATAATTATAAATGAGAAACGCATTTTTCTCTTTCTTATGCCAGAAGACGAATGAAAATAGGTCCTTTATTTATTTTAGAATAAATGCACTACCAACCATGACATATTTATATAAGTCAATTTGTAGCTTAACGGGTCTAAAATCTCGCGTTTACGAATGATTGTTCTCGATAGGAAATAAATTTTGCCATATTTCTCCCATCAGATTTGTAAAGACATGTTTTGGCATTATCCAAATAAGCTAAAATCTGCAGGCTAGACATTCGGGAAAACGATTAACCTAAAAAAATCTTGCAAGCGGCTCCTATTAGACTTAATTATTTTCGGGACTTGTTTAAGCCGTAATTGGTTGCTGTGAGAGATTTCCCAACTACATCTCGTTGAAATTTCTCTTCGCTTCATCGGACCCCATTAGCTATTGATACCCTCAATCAATAATCCAGGGAAAAGCAGTCTAATGTCGACTTTTTATGAGGTAGAATTTCTCTGCTATCACAGCATAAAACGAGGATCTACTTCATAAGTCATTTAGTTTTTTTTATCATTAATGCGATGATACTCTTTTGGGCGGCATGAGCTTAATGCATAAGAATCTTTTATTTTCCATATGAACAAAATAGAGAGTAATATACCATTTAATTGCGGTTATATTAGGAAGTTAGTGATTATTTTTTCAATCTTTCTCCCCGTTTTTCTTATCTAGAAGTTAGAATGATAATCACATTGAATTTTTCTATGCATGGTTGTTAGATCTTTCACTTATATTTGATTGACTCTCATTTACTCTATTTTGTTTCGTCCATACATTTTTCATTACAGTTAAACTTATAATTCATTAATAAGAATATAGCACAAGAATTGAAAGAATTAAAAATACCCCCCAGTTATCCTAGCCACAAGACTACCATTGCAGGCCTAAATTATTAATCGTGGTAGCTTAATAGTAACTGTTCTGAAAGCGGAAGATCAAAATTCGAGTCCGGTCATCTTGTTTTTTCCTTCTGTTTATCCTTGGATTTTTATCTTAGTCTCAGTCTTCCTCGTGCTAAGTTAAACTCATTTTCTGCGTACTTAATTCTATAACGTTTTGGTCACGACAAAATTTTTTCAGATGATATTTGATTGATATACTGACTTATTATATAAATAATACATAAACCTAAGGTCATAATCCCAAACTTAATTTAGATTTCCAATAGAGTGCTCTCTCCTATCGAAAATGATAAAGCTTTGTTGAGATAGCGTTCGATCACTTCTAACAATTAACGCGCTATCAAAGATAGTAACAGGAATCAAAATATATACTCTGCCGAGTAAAGTGGATCGCTCAGTGTTTAGCCTAATGCGTGTCTTAGCCTCCAAGAAACTCCGGCAGTTAACGAGGTTATTCGCTGGGAAATCGATACCAAGAAGTTTGCTCGCACTAGCATTGTTCCTAATGGGAAATTAAACTTGGCGAATTATTAAAGATCCCCCATAAGTAAAAGATGCCTAGATATTGAGTCGGGTGACACAAGTCGAAGTTTACACCGATGAAGTTCGCAACCCAAAGTTTATATCCACCACGCAGTACTTCCCGCATTACCGGGTGCCATGAAGTTCCACTAATACCCAACCGAATAATTCACGGCGCTTGCTTCAGTTACTCTTTAGTAATTGCGCCGACAAAATCCTTGAAACGAGTTCGGTACCGCAACCAGGTCATTAAGGCCTTTAATTATTTCAATCCTGCCATTCGACTAGGATAGTGTACATTTCTTGCAATGTAGATATTGCATAAACGTCCGGCGGACGCTTTGTTTCCACAGATTAGACCGCGAATACAAGAAATATATCTAAAATGGATGTCCTCGCCCGCAGTTAAACCGTTCGTCCTATTAGGTCTTTGCCATTTCTATCCTGCTGATTAACCTTTGAGGTGACCGCCCTCCCCTCACGCTCCTCTGCTTTGGTCTAAATCCTATTATCTTTACTCATAGGGGGAGAGGACGTCCAATTACGCATCCTCCGTCTTCCTATACGTGTCTCTCATGGTCGTATCAGAGACGTGTACTGGCTGTTTACATGTAACCCGATGAGGGTTTATCCTGCCGTAAAGAGAGTCTAATGCCAAGAAAAACTGACTCGTGCATGGGGTCAAAGGGATATTTGAGGTTTTGCTTTCTAATTGAAAGCTCTTCCAAGTTCGGCACGATCCGTCAGTATCGTTTCAAGATTCGCTCTTACTAGATAGTCACCTCCAGGATATTATTGCGGGTGATTGTTTCGGTCATAACCATTCCAAGCTCTCATTAGTTTGTGGATTTTTTGTTTCATGTCAAATACCTTCGCAAGCTCCATGAATTCTCGTGATTTCCGTAATTTATGAAAATGCATGGCTTCCAATATGAACAAACATATAGGTTGAACATAATTAAAAGGATGTAAATAGTACAAAAAATGAACTAGATGGAATATTTTTACAAATTATATGTTTACAAATTTACAAATGTGTGCAGGATGTTGGAATGGGTTATTTTACACATGATATTTTCTCAAACCTACCAGTAAAATCATTCTTTTTTGATCGAGGGGAGTAAGTGAAAGAAGTACATTGCTGAGTGTAAAGCTTTAGTGGACCGATTTTAGACTTGAAATTCCTATCTTACGTTAAACCCACTGTAAAAAATTCGATAAAATGTGTATGGAACATAGACAGAATATATCGTCTAATTTGTAGCGCGTCCGCTTTTGATGGATGCTTCTGATTTTTAATTTTAATTAAATTTAATCCCAGGGAGTTTAATCCCAGTGGGAGCTCGATTTTGATAATTAATATAATGGCGACAGTAAAAATACTCGGCTTTAGACATTCTTTCGAACCGAAAGTAATAATCATCGCCTAATCATAAGATGATAATCCAATGAATAAAGGGAATAATAAGGCGACGAAACTTAAATAATAAAATATTGATATTACCCACTAAGCCTGAGGAAATATATTGATATGGAAAATAAGAGAAGAGGACAGTGGTTCCCGCACGGGAAAGAAAATGTCAAATTGAGATTACAGAAATACATTTTCGGGTATATTCACATATAGGTATATATTCAATCCAATCATGTTAGATTAACGCTTTTAATGTAACGATATGAAATTCTGTTTGAACTCTCATCTATCCTTTGATTACTTTATTTCTTCCATTAACATGTAGCACATTAAAGCCGACCATCATAGCTTTTATCAAAGCTGTAATAATTTATGTTGATGGAATTAATTAACTTCAGAAAAATACATTCTGAGCTTAGAAGCTCTATACGTTCCTTCCGTTTACTAGGCTTTTTGGTTAATCCACATTTATCCATAAAATTAGGCTCCAAAAATTTCGCGATTGTTCTCTCGCTTGAAACGAAGAAACATTTTCATATTCGTAAGACATTGCTCGTTAAAAGATCTTAATCTTTTATTCAACTTTGACTGATTCTCCTCCTCTTCGATGAAAAAAGACTGCTTCGCACTTTGTTCTCTTTCCCCTTAACTTTGTCGCAGTGTTATTTGAATTCCTACGGCACACAACGGTCAGGAAAAAGAGGGCGGCGGTTGGAGACACAACTCAGTGGTCCGACGCATTCGCCCTGGCGGACGTAATTTCAATCCATTTGAGGGATTACAGTAAAGCGTTGCGAGTAAATAACGCAGCTTGTTTGCTATGCTCGCCGCGAATTTCGCTTCATTCGCCTTTTTCCACTCTCTCTCACTCACGGTCTCTCCATTCATGTCCGTCCCTTCTTCTTCATTCTAACACATACTACCTTCTCTCTGAATTGTCAGTAGTCCCCAAATCAGACAATCGCGTATTGTATTTGGTACATGTTTCTATTTTGCTCAGCTATCTACGCTTATAATCACTGAACAAAAAAGTCATACGGGTTAGTTCATGAAATATCCAGTACATTTCAATGTATCTCAACTCAGAACCACAAATGAGTTTAAGGAATGACATTTAAACGAGAAAGAAAAATTTAAGTCTCCAGAATCCTATTTGGTATTTTAATTGGCGCGAATTTAACTTTAAAAGATCGAGAGAGAGCCGATAAACAAGATAGAATTTGCTCAGGAAGTTCTCTTAGGTTATCAACAGGGTGATGTAGGATGGCTCCGACGCTTCGGTAACAACCTCTGCTACCATTTGCAAGGATTGAAATGGATTCGTCCTTGAAAATGGCAGCAGAGAGTGTTGCCGAAACGTCGGAGCCATGCAACATTACCCTGTTGATAACTCAAGAGAACTTCCTGAGCAGCATTCAACGGAAAATCATCAGATCCTTCTGCAAGATAGATTTTGAATTTTCATGCTATAAAATGGAATTGAAATATATTATTAATCATCATTCTAGGAAATCGTAACCCTATAATTTGGCTGATTACTTCGTATAAGCCTGTAAACACCATCTTATTACGTTGAATATTTCACCCTAAAATTATTCAGGAAAATGGAAATTTTGAAAAAGAATAAAAGTTGGTGCAATTAGGGCTTGCCATTATTTGAGCGAATTCATTTCGAAAGATTTTCTATTACAGATGAAGAAAAATCTTCTTTCCACGTGCACTCAATTTTCCGTAGCTATTACCGCGGTCGAAAGGAGAAAAGATTTATATACACCCATAGGAGGGAACCCTTGAGTAAAAATAGAAAAAAAGAAATCGAGCCTATAATAAAGTTGGAAGAATACACTTCGACGATAAAATCCTTAAGTGTTTGTACAGCTAGGTCAAGAGTCGACCCTTTTGCTGTAAGTGCCGGTTTATTCGCGGTAACATACCGACACCCTTCCTTCTAAGACGGGCCATTCTTTCTTGAACTTACTGCTCTTGAATCTCCCTATACTTTCCGATTCAGTTAAGAATTCAAAAGCGCTCATGGTGTTTATCTCACTTTATATAGCGTTTTAATATAACTCACATGCTATATTTCAGCTACTTTACTCCTTACATCTCTGCTAATGATTGATATTTTTTGTAAATTCAGGATACATGATGACAGCTAATTCTACACATATATTAACTTCATTACGCAAGAGGAAATATCTGTGATGAAAATGCAAACGATGATGTTAATGATAATTGTTTGATACTATCCCAAGGAGATACGGATGTTAAAACTTTGTGCAATTAGTTGAAATCCTATATGTGAAAAATCACCTAAATTCCCTCCTTGATACTTCCATTTAAGTATTTTCTTATCGAATGAGTTATAATTTTCACTAAATATTTTAAGTTCGACTGCGGCAAGCGAGTTTCTTCTTCCTTTTATACATTTTAGATACTTAAATTCCATTGCACTATATTTTAATAACATACAGCCACAATAAGAAAACAAGGTTTGTCCTTAGAAATTACCAATTATAAACATAATCGGCTGATTTTTCATTTTTTATTAAAAAACAGTATCATAATTCAATTTATAATTGAGTAATCATATAATCTGTTTATAATTTATTATGACGATTACAGAGTTATGATTATAGACTTTATGCTAACTCTTTTCTACAAACATTCCAGCCGGGGAAAAGATTTATTTATTTAATCAATCTATTCTCTAGTAAAGAGAGTTAATTTAAAAATCTTATTTATCTCTTGAAAGGGAATCAAGTTAAACCAATCAAGTTAGCCAGGTAAATAGGCGTGATAATTTTATTACTCAAATTTTCTATTTCAAATAATGTTTAATTAATTAATAGCGCAAGACAAAATTTAACGAGGTTTTATTCTTCGATCATTCGATAATTGTATCATTGAGCGAAATTCTGAAAAATCAAAGTATCACGAAATTATATTTCATATTCATCTTTTTCAAATCGAGTGAGTTATTTATCCAACCTAATATGCACACATCAATGTCATTGCTGTACATTCACGTAGAAGAAGCTTGCAGAGTACATTAAGGATCACAGAATTGACGACATTTTTAGGTAAATTTAATCTTATCAGAGCATTAAACCTGCATCTTAAAAATGCATACTCAAGGATATATTTGAGCAAATGCACCAATAGAATGTCTCTCATTATTCAAATTTTCATGTGCATGTTCATACTTCCCACCTTCTCTTATCCTCTAACACACTGGAAATCCACTCAGATCCTCTTTAACTCGGCCCTGTCCAAAAAAGTTTCGGAAGGGCCGCAGTTCAAATACATATTTTTTTCAACCTAAAAAAAGGATGGCATCCTTTTACACGTCACTCTCACTCTTTCTCGCCAACGGTTATTTTCTCACCCCGAAACTGTATAATTCCATCTCTCATTTTTATCCCGTCCACTTCACCTCAGGGTTTTATTCTGGAAACCTTAATAATCTTCCCTTCTAACTTTTCAGTTTCACATACGTCAGAGCTTCCATTCACGTATGTAGTGCGTATATCCTACTAGGTTATATATCCCGCAATACAATAATGCTCACCTGGTTGCATAAGATAGAGGATACTGTATCGTTTTACTATCTCATAGATAAGGTGCTGTAGAAATAAATCAATTACGTTTCAATGGTAAATAATTAATTGCACACAAATAGTCATGTTTTATTTCTTACGATTTATGTGAAAATTGATTATACTAATTAATTATCTTATTTTGCATCATTTTGAGAAATTCGCTCATTTCGCTAATTTATATCTCGAGGAAAAGAGGATATGAAAGATGTCTGACGGGACCGGGAATAGAACCTGGGAGCAATAAATATATAACAATGTAACCTCCCGGATACAGGAATATCCTAGGTTCGATTCCTGGGATATTCATTTCCAAGGGAAAGATATTTGGCATCTTTTAAATATGTATTCAGAAATTTTATTCAAGAAAATTCTGTAAATATTTTACTTTCTGCGATTAAACTTACAATTCAAATTTACTTCTCCATCAATACAATTTATATTTTCGTATTTCTTGATCGCCAATGAGCGATGTAGCATAAAAGTAGTTTCAATTCCTTCAGCAACTAATCTATTCCCTTACGAATCATTTGACCTAATGTTAATCAGGAGCTTCAAATTTCGGACAAGTAAATCGGTTAATTCGTACAACGTGTAAGAAGAACAAGCATGTATTAACTTACGGATATCATTTGCAAATCGTCTAAAATTCATCAGGCATGTTATAACTATTTCCATGAATTTTGGTTAGTTTCATCACCGATATATTACGTTCACCAGAATGGAACGTTAAGAGTCATTCTCTCAAAGTAATCGTAGTAGTAGTATTCTTAAAAGTGCTTCGACAACTAAGGTTATTTTGTACATGAGCCACCACAGAGAATCAAACCTGGGACCACTTTCATTTAAGTCGAAGGCGTTACCCACTTGGCCATCCGAAGACTAATTAATAATCTCTCAATAAAAATTTTTCAGTCTTTTTCTCATTTTACCTTTACCTGCAACTTCAAATGTTAAACCCTCCTTTTCTTTTTCTAAAAGAAAATAAAAGTAATCCTTTCCAGATTATTACCTTTCCCTTAAACTAATTCCCTGTTTCACGTCCGACATTTTCCCTTCTGCTGTCTTCCACTTGACGCATACATTTTCCCTCACAAACTCTCATTTCTTGGTAATGACGTAATTACCTCACCCTAATTCCACCCATAATTTAACCAACTTGTTTTTTTTTCACCGCTTATTCCATTTCGTCTTCCGTATCCCCACTTTTAACGCCGCGGCAGTCTTTTCAACTCCTGTCTATTAACCTCGTTAGTTCGGTCCGAAATTCCTTTGATATGCTCTTTTGAATCGCCTTGGCTCTACCTATATTCTTTCAAATGTCTCTTTCCAACCACTTCATGCTTTCTCGGATAGTTTTAGAGTCATATCCCGAAATATTATCCCTAATTCCACTGATCTAATCTTATGTTCTACCATTTATCTTTCGCCTAATTTTCGTCATTATGTTTGTTTTTAATAAATTGCGTTTACCAAAGTCGCTAAGCAGGCCAAGTACCATAAATTTCGCCTCTTTCATTCTCGCATTCAGTATTTCAAAATATTTCCTATCATCATAAACTTTACATTCCCAATATTCATGCAGATTATGCTATTATTCTAATAATGGAACCAATCTCAAAACTACAAGTATATCACAATTGATGGAAACTTCGCAATGTTACTTTCTATTTCATCAATTGTGTAATTTCCTAGAGCGGATTATCTCAAACATCGCTTTCTTGGATTGGTTACCTCTACGAGGACCTCTGGGGGTGGTTGGTGCCACTAAGTTGGAGCATCACTCCTTTGCTCATAATAGCTCCCGATCACAGAAGTGAGATTGAGTCGCTCGGTAGTTCAGTGGTTAGAACACGTGCCCGAAAGATTTATATTGTTCGTTATGATAGATTTTTACTTCAGAACTTATTTCACTAATGACGTATGATCGTCTTATAAGGAGCCATTTTAATACAAAGTAACGCGAAGTTATGTATGATGAAATTTGCGGATCACACCTTGAAGAACATAAAGTGGGCACCCGGTATCTACGTCATACGGTTTTGTACAAATACCCAAGTATATACCTTTCCTTGTATATTTTTCCAATTCCTTTCCCATCATTTCTACCTCCTTTACCACTTTCCATCGCTCTTCAACAACCACGCACCTTCGCAAAAACGCACATTTTGCCCGACCGTGTTCTTCCCTTCTCCCGGTTCCGCAGCCAAATCGCGATAAATTCCTGATGGATTGTGTACGGGTCGTTTAGCTTTTTTCTGTGAACGCTTCGCCGCGTTCCGCTTCGCTATCGGGATTTTACTCTCCCTTGGAACCTCCCGCAACGCACGGACGTTGCACACGCATCAAAGCACACACTTTTCCCAACTCGTTGTTTTATTCCTAAGGTTTCTCTCGTGGTTTAGGTTTACAGAATGGATAGTGTTCTTTCGAAGAAAGCCTATTCGCATGAAGAGTACATTGCAGGAGTCCTCCCACAAATATGTGACCACTCTGACAATTTGGGGTCCATGAGGAGAGACAGAAATTAGTATCACTTAATGAATGGAATTAGAGTGCAGCAGAAAAAGAAGGTATTCGAAAGTACTGAATAATGGAATAATGGAGGAATTGGAAGATATGGAGATTAGAATTTATCAACATTATTGCCCCAAAAATATGGGCATTACAGTAGTTGATGGAAATAAAAGAATGAATCAAGGTCGATATCTGGAAAATCATTATGAAACTCAAACATGTAACTTAAATTGTGGTCCTAGATCATATTGTTGTAGTACAGTTAGTATTAGTATATTGTAGCATAGAATCGTAGTATAATACTACTACTCCACAGCAGGATAGATTCCATTATACGAAGTTATATTTTTGGTGTCATTTGAATAGAAATTCAATCATGGAATAGTTGATTATTATTGTAATAGTTCCTAAAACGACTGAAATGATGTTATTACTATCAAATATTTATTTGAAACTATAGTGATATAAAACTAAATAACCTGCCGTTGATTCGAATGGTTTTACTGAAAATAAGGAAAAAAAATTGCTTAGTAAGTCATATAAGAATATCCTAAATCCTAAAGCATATAAATCCAGGTTGTGAGAGGATTTGTGTTTGGGAAGGGTTTAGATCAACGTAGAGAATTCAATATCATTAAAACCTCAGGACTGGCAAATTTCTATACAGAATGTAATTTTAGAGGAAGTAGATGTGAGTACTATGATCTTAATAATATTTTTTACTGACTTAGCGTTAAGAATGTTCGGATTATTTTTAGAGGTTTCCACTTCTATTATTCGGCATAGTGCTAAGAAATAAAGGTATTTATGATTTTTAAGAATGGTAAATAAATAATTAACTCAA
This sequence comes from Pachydiplax longipennis, assembly GCA_036926295.1. NCBI lineage: Eukaryota > Metazoa > Arthropoda > Insecta > Odonata > Libellulidae > Pachydiplax > Pachydiplax longipennis. The sequence goes on along the minus strand of JAVFKF010000013.1, from coordinate 4,507,966 downwards.
TTTTCCATATCAAAATAAAATAAATCCAAGTGGAAGCTTCTCTTCTAAGCTATATTTCTTATACTTCTTGCTTATATTAAATAGTGACGTAGAGTGTTGGTCTTCCTTATTCTTCTTCTTCAACATTTCTAATGTGAGGTTCTCTCAAAGTTCATAGAATCAATATCTCTATTTTATTAAGAACTTCTAGGTAGTCTATAACTATATACGTACATACATTGATGAAATGATTCTACCATATCTGTCAGTATTACATACAATACTAGAAAACTGCAACTTGCCTTGTGCTTTCACTACAGTTCAAGTTCATTTTAATTTACCTAATGCAATCAGCTGAATACACATTGCTTTTAATATGTGTTCGATAGAGCGAAGCCTTCATTTCAAACGAGGCATTCTGTTCAGCGATGAATTATGGGCGGCTTATAAGTTAGATAATCTCTTGTTCAAGAGTCATGCCAACCTTTGACACTGCGAAATCGATTGTTCGCCCTACATTAATTTCAAATATAATGGCTATGGTTGTACATTTTAAAGACCGACTCTTTTCAACGGGCGAACAATTCTTTTTTCTCGATTCGGGGATTTTTGCGCCATGTGAGAGTCATAACTGCCCAACAAGGGCAATAAATAAAATGAACTGATGGTTTCTGGAAGTTTTCCAAAGCCATATTTCATCGAAATTTGCTCTGTTGTGTATGGACAGATGTAGGAATAGGTAGTTTCAAGCCTATCTTTGCCCGACCGCAATGCTGCAATCCGCACACAAATAAGAAAGGATTACGGCCGCGCAGCTGGAAATTTAAATTGAATTCATTCGAGCGTAATAACAGGAAATTTGAAAACGACGTGAGTAAGGCGATGGCTATGAAATGTAAAACTGCTGACATATGGTAAGAGGGAGAAAAACAAAGAAGAGAAGAAATTGCGCTTGGGGAGGTGATCGATGGATAAATTACGAAAGAAATTCGGGATCGATTAAAGGAGTGTGATGAAGAAATTAAAGAGGATAGCGCTGCGTAAAGTAGGTTGCAGATTTATCCGAAACCTATGGAAGCTGCGCTGGTTGAGTAAATTGGAAATAATATATTACGAAATTCGTAAGAAACGACAGGAAATATGTGGATCATTACAGATCAAATTAGGAGAACCGTAGCTGGACTGCGTTCTCGTATTAGCGAATAAATCAAAGTTATTGATCATGTCTGATTTCACCTTGTTTCATCGAAAATCTATTGCGAAGCTAAATAAGTCGATTTTTAGAATAGTAGGTTTTAGTAACAGGTTTATAGAAACAATTTTTTATTTGCAAATCTTCAAAACACATTGGCTTATAAATTAAGAGCTCTTGAACAGTTGTTTCATTTTTAATGATACTATGCTATTTTTAACTACAATTTCTACACATCATACGTATATCATACTGTATAATATTTATTATGCATACATACATATAAATAAAGAATATTTCCACTTCTATGAAATTTACTTCCAGTACACGATCGGCTTAATCACAAGTAGATAATGAGGATGAATATTATAGCGGCAACCTTTTTTCTGGGAGAACATTGAAACTGGAAAAATTTTTAATGGGAGATGTTCGTTAACTTTTAATTTTGGTTAAGACTTTCTTCACCACGGCTTACTTCGTATTTCTCAAGAAATTATGTCGTATATTTTCTTGATACTATTCCTTTCGTGATATATTCATATACCACATAATAGCTGCGTTGAAGACTTGATGAATTAGACACCTTAAAATACTCTTTATGAGTTGTAAGAGAGAATGAAGAAATGTTAGCAGTACACTACCCGTAAACAAAACAGCTATTCCGCAGATTAACACAGTGAGACAAGAGTAGATTTCGCGCGATATCTCGCTACATGGCCATCTCTTCCCTTAAGTAATTGCATCATGCTGGCAGGGACGCATAAAAAAGGGATGGCAAACATGGTACTGCTGCCACGTCGACTCAGCATCCCTGGAAAGTGTTCTTACTCCACCCCGAAGAGGCGCTAGTTGCCGATGCGGAAGAATACTCGCAGGCGGAAAAGGACATCGAGTGAGCCCACGCTAATTTTTTCCCAGAAGAGGGGTGAATGATTCTGCAACTCTGTCCTAGAAACATAGGGCTGACGAGTAAAAGTAAGGAGAGCCGGAGGAAAAAAAAAACAACGCGAACGGACAGAGAGATGTGGGCGCAGTAAAGGTAGAGTAGGAAAACGAGCTTAAATGTTAGGTTAGAGAGAGAGGGAGAGCGCGCAAAAAACTCAAAGCCTTTGGGACGGGATAGAAAAGAAGAGGACGTTAACGGACGGCTAGTGGGGAAAAGGGGACAGCTTTGGAAAAGGCGGAGAGAGAGGAGTTTCGCCGTTGGAGAGAGAGAGACGTAGAGTGATTGGGAGAGGGGCTTAGCGGAGAAAGAACGGATGAGGCACGGGCAAACCACGGGTGAATTAACGACAACCACGGAAACAGCCATTCAGGGCTACGGGAAAACAAAGGGAGGCAAAAAACAGTGAGAGAGGTCGGATCGAAGTGGGGAAGTATTCGAGAGAAGAGGGAACGGGGGAAAGCGAAATGGATCCCAACGAAATAAAATAAAGCGACACCGACATGCGGATGGAGAAAGTGAGGGTTGAAAAAATAAATCAAAGCGTGATGAAAAATTACCGGCGGGGATATAAACAAAGGAGGAGCGTGCGCGGCGAAGCAAACATGGGTGTTGTTCGTTGGGTTCAAGGACAACACGAGGGAAAGCTAAGTAGACAGCGAGGGAGGCAAATAAAGAGATGAATTACTGCGCGTAGGGAACGAGAGATAAACAGAGAGTGGTGGGAAAAAAGAGGTCAACGTTGGATTCCGCGAGTTACCGCCGCAGCCGGAGGGCATCTGAGCAAAGGAAAGCCATTGGAACGGTGAAAAGAGGAAGAGTGAGGTGAACAATAAAGAGAGCAAAAATTAGCCCGCGTTCCTTTGTTTTTCTTTTGTCCCTGCCCACGTTGTCGCTCGCTCATCTACCAAACGTATTCATTGACCCAAAAAATGGTCTTCGTGTAGATCGCGGATGAGGGAATGCCCATCCGGCCGTTACGTACCCTTATTTACACATAGGGACTCGTATATACCGCCTCGTTTCGGTGGATGAAAAGTGTCACGGTGGCGGGTTTAGCGAAGGCCATGAGGTGGTTCGGACCCGGTGGGTTAACGAAATTAGCGGCGGCGTGCAATCGAACAGCGATGGGGAGTGTCGTAGAGCGATCAATCAAAGGGATTGAAAGTAAACCGGGTGTAGGAGAGGAACTTATGCGTGGGGGACGTTACCTTTCCGTGCTCGTAAATTACCTTACGTGGGTTTGCGAATGATCGCAACAGGTAGAGAGGGTTAGAAAATTATATCGTGTCAGGCCCATTAGTTAATACCGGGACGTATAGAGCTCGCCTTCCACATTCCTTTGCTCCCATTTTCTCATTCCACGTTTCTGCATGTCGCTGCCATCCGTTACCCGAGAAAAAATAGCCCTTTTTTACCCTTCCCGCACTATTTTGCCTCCTGGGATTGTTTCTGGTTGATTGATATCTCGAGATGGTGGTCGGGCCGCTTTGATATCGATTTGGCGGAGGAGACTGAGTGGTTCTTGAAAAAAAGGCTGATTTTTCTCGTCCGCTCCGTTTATTTTCTTTTTCATCCGCCGATCGCGTTGAAAACACTTTAGATTCACGTTTTAATTGGACGTCCAAATTGGTCTAATTTGGCCGGGAAATCGGCCAGAAAGATGACCTCGGGGCGAGGGGAAAAGCGCCGATTTTTAAATTGAAAATGTTTTCCCGACTGATTAATTTCCGAGAAATGAGCGAGGACATGCGCGCCTTTTCCGTATAACTAGTTTTTTATTCGTGCTCGGAGAACGCAGCTCGAATTTTTTTCTAAAGATATAAAAGTCCTTGTAGAGAAAAAACTAAATTACCTTTTTAACTGCTGTTAATGAATGCAATGTTTAGCGCGGAAATCTCAGAGGAATAATATTTTTGATTGACTTCCAATGATCATATCGGCACAAAAATGACTTTTCGCGCAACGGTAACATTTCATTGTGTAAGAAGAAAAATAATTTCACGATTCGGAGTTTAATCTGTTAGTAAATTTGCGTTAAATGGTATAAAAACTATTGCAATGAAAATTTTCACTGTAGAATATCTCAGATATGACGTTTAAACGTCCAATGAATCAATTTTTGACTTTCCTTTTTTCAATTCAACTCACGCTGCTTTCCACAAAGATCAAAATAACCTCCATTGATGTGCATATAAGGATTCACAATTCAACTTTCAACGCGCACGATGTTTATTTCTGTCCATAAAACGAAATGATGGGGGATATGGACAATTTTTAATTGGCTCTCACTAAAACTCTCGATAACCCATCGTCGTAAATGAAATTGAGATTCATTAAACGAATCAATTTGTTTTTTAACTCAGCCTCAACTTTCTTTATTATTTCAAACACTGGGTTCGTATTTGGAGATAATTAAATGCTGTTGACGCAATTCGGATAGTCAGACCCAGAGAGAACCATTAAAATTTACAGGTAAAGTAATTCCATTCTTTTTGAACGTTAATTACGGACAAGAAATTAATTCCATCAATTTTATCAATTCCATCGTTTAAATGTTATCTAAAATTGAGCGTTATCGCCCACTTTGGTAATTTAATGAATTCTCCTCCAAAAAGTTGGAATTTAAGGCTCCCGCACAAACACCAATTCATTTGAGATAATATTTATAAATAAAGCCCCTATAGAGTCATTACTTTAGTTCACATAAACTTAAATAACACCAAAAAATACAAATACTTCTTTGCAAAATTCATTTATCTCGTTAACGAAATCGTTCTCCGCTGTGGATTTAGCTTGGATAAATAACTTTTAATTCATTATATTTGCTTGATTTAGTTCAAATGCGATGGTTATAGACAGCTTTGTTTTTCTGTGATGAATGTTCTCCTTTTTAAATAATTCTGCGTCAAACTGCTACATCCTCCCTTTTTTACTTGCGCTGAAATTTGTTCGAGAAGCTCTCTCTGAAAAAGCATTTATTCTTTTTCGACTCAACCAAGTGGAAATGCCTACCCTTCCAAACAAGTAGAGGACATATTTTTCTCTCCCCTTCCCCGCGGAAATAGTGTTTATTGCTCTAATTCAATATCCCATACTCTTAGACCTGATGGCGTAATGCGCCATCCATTTGCTTAAGTGCGTTGTAAGTTCGAACACGAACTGTAGTCTCGTCCTAAAAAATATCTTACATCTCTTGATATCAGAACAGCCGGAGATGGGAAAAGTAATGGTCCTATAAAAATAAAAACAAATAAAGGAGTTAAAAGCAATCTAGAGTGAAGTAGTCAGTGATAAAGCAGGAGATTTGATGCCAATAGATTTATTGTTAGAACAAGGGAAATGAAGCTCAGCTAAAATGGTCTACACAAAGAACCATTACATCTGATATTTTAACTTTTATTATCCTTCAATAATATGAAATTCGTGCTGTTTTGAGTCTATTACAGCATGTAACTAAGATGTTCTCAGTAAAATTGCTGCAAATCCAACATTCATTTGATCTTAAACTCTTACTCGAAATATAAACACGTAATGTTTGATGCTTCAATATCGCAAGGATAATCTAAGGACTAAAACTTAATAATAGATCAGAGAAGGACAATCTTGGGACGCAAGCCAATCGTATTAGGCCGATTACTTGTTTCTGGGACGCGAAACCTTGACGTACCAAATATATTTTCAATGCTTAGTGGTTTTTCTTTGGTAAAACTCACAATTCAACCTCAGTAAAAGTAAAATAAGATTAATATGACCAAGCGTCACTTTGTGGAACTCCGAACACATGTTGAAATGAAAGAATACACGGGTGATGATGTCGACACGTCGACGAAACTAGTCGGTCGAATAAAATTTCGTGGAAATTACTAAGTATTCTTTCATTTCAACATGTGCTCAGTAAAAGTCACAATATTTTATTAATCAGTAAGTTATACATGATTTAATTGATCTTAAAAATCAAATAATATATTCTCAGAAACATTTCTTCAGCACGCCGAAAAATTTCGTGGTACAGATTTAACCGATCTTGGCACGCACTCACAAAGGTTGCTCGTTCGTGACTTGGACGATCTCTCTCAATAAATGTATGTGTGCTAAATGATTTGATACAAGATAGATGAGTAAGACAAATAATAGATAAGTTTTTAAATACTTTGTTTAATTCTCACGTAATTCTTTGAAATGCGTGAAAATAGAGTGATTGAAAATGTATATTTTGAGCCAAAAATCATTGTTATACGCACGCATACGAATTCTATCGTAAAAGGAAGTTCGCTACCGAGGTATCAAATATAAACGTCATTTTGTGACATAATTTTGAAAACCTGGTTGAAAGTTGATTCCCTGTGCTATATATAACCCTTTCGTCTAACTTCACGATAAACTTTTCTTTAAATTTTCCATAAAACTATTTATTAATCACGGTTTGAATGCCATCATCAGCTACGCTAAATACTAAAATGACACAATTTATAGTTAGTAAAGTAAAGTTCAATGAAATAGCAAGAAATATTGAACTACACTGCGATTGGCAAAACTATCATGACATTAAAAAGATGACTGTTCATAAGCCTTCGTTTAAAATAATTGATTGATATTTAATAGTTACGAATACCCAAGATTAAAAGCTTGATCTGCCTTAAATTGCATTTTACACAACACAATCAACTATGATTTTTTGTGATATAAGATGGTTAACTTTTAAATTGTATCAGAATTATATGGATAAAGTTATTATTCATTAGGAAATTCTGTACCCATGATCATTTAGAGCCTTATTTTAGAACAATAAAAGGATCCCATTAACATATATATACAAGAGGAATCCATTATCAAAATAGCGCCTCTCTATCACGTCAATAAGCCACAATAACTTTCTAAATTGCCTTCCTCCTATTAGCCGCACGTGGAGTAGATGTGGCTGACGCACAATAGGGAAATTTCCTAGGCACTACTCGTAAGAGGTCAACCCACAATATATCCAAAGCGCGATCTCACCTAATCACATTGGGAACCACACGTTCGCCCACGGGTGCACACACGGACGAGCCCGCATGCTTTCAGGGCAATCCGCGTCCTAGGAACACCCACTTTCGATCATCCCTCAATCAATCTGTGTGTACGTCTCTCTCCCGTCTTCTCCGTGTCAGAGGAGATGGGAAGGGAATCAAATGGACCGCGAGGAATCAAAGTTGAACAATGGCCCCTCACGGACACTCGTGCACACAAAAGGCGGAATATTCCTCTCTCTCTCCTCATAGCATGCATATTTCTCCTCCTCTTCTTCGTATACCACACCTTCCCATCCTCTCTTACGCTGCTGTTGGCTGTAGTAGCAGGCCAGAAATCGATTGTGGAGATGCAAGGGAGAGGTTGGATAGGGAAAGGGGTGGGTTAGGTCGCTTATAGGGACGAAGGACGAGGGTATAGAGCGTTAGCTGTGTGTGTCGGAGATGATCTAACCTAGAGAGCGTAAAAATTTTCGAATGGTCAAAGTCCCGGACGCCAGGCGGCGCGCAGGAAACAATGCCTTGGGTGCAGCCGCTCTTTATACATACCTTAGCGTTACCCGTAGAGGGCGTGATACGAGCGAGCGAGTGTTAGGCGACCCGAAACGTTTAGAGGACCGCACTTATTAGCTGCAAACGGCGCGATCGCGGCCTATTGAGTGTCTAAAGGGGACGACTTATTGTTATATTCAATGTTGCGTCCGAATGGGCTGTTTCCACGGACGCTGCGGCCGAGTGGAGGCCTTTATCCCGTCGATCCGCAAAGTAGCCTGCATATCGGATCGGGGTGCAGAACCACGTGAAACAGCCCGGAGGCCGGCAGGAAGCCACCGATGGCCTTCTACCCCACTCCACTGGGTCTGCACGCCTCAACACCAACACGAATTCCCGCCCATGGCGTGCGCTTTTCCCTCCACCTTCGCCGACTCTTCCATCCGAACGCCTTCCATATCCCAGGTTTCCAAAGGGTAGTTTACGTTCGCGACGCTGCTTCGCCGCTGCAGAATGGCTAGTAACCTCAATAGGAGGTTCGCGGGTGCTGGACGCGGCTTATATAGCTTGACGGAGTGCTTACGCATCGGGTAGCGAAAGGACGGGACGTGAATCATTCATCGGAGTTCCTATCACAGCGGAGGCTGAATGTTTGAATTTTTACCAAGCGCTCTATGGGATGCATAAAAAAATGAGGGAGAAAACAATGAAAAATTAAGCCCCGGTTCGGTGACGCGTTCGCGAAATTCCGCGGAAATAATTTATGAAGATTAAAGTATCTTTTTTCAGAGAGATTATATATGCATATTGGCTCGTTCGATAAATCTGTACTTTTCGTACGGATCTGTTTCGGGATTCGCGAGCGGCGGAGATAATAAAATAATCTCATAATTAAGGCTAATACGTTGGCGATGACGCCCAGAGAAAATGGAATTAAAATTCATGCAAACGAACCGCGAAACGAATGAAATAATAATTACCATAATACTCACGTTATACGTAATCTTTTTATATTTAATTTAGAAATGCGAGAACTCTAAATTTAGGAACTAGTTGCTGTAGGATTGGATTTTCTGTTTGTAAGATTGATTCGGAGTGACAAAATAATTATATTCTGTAGTAATAATTATTTTTGACCATTCTGACGCAGCCCTTCCATCTTTATCAATGGTAAAAAGTCATGGTGTTAAATTTTTATTGAGAGTACTCAAAAAAAGTCATTTTCGGAATAGAATTCAGTTTTTAAACCGTAAAATAATTTTCTTTTCAAATACATCTATTGTAAAAATAAATATACAATCTTAGAATAAATTCTCGCCTAACACAATCTGATCAGCATACCTTTTATTCAATTGAAATGGATTAAAATCAGAGAGAAGTAGAAAGAGATGGGAAAGAATAGGAAGTGCTCACATAACTTAAAAAGTGTACTGAGAACTATAAGAATTAGATTACAATGTTATACATAATGAATTGCAAATTAAACTTCCATATAAAATGAATTTACCATTAACTATGGTGATCAGAATATAAAACATGTAACCAAAATATTGATTACTCTAAATATTTAAATATACTGAGAGAAATAATGTTTTTGATGACGTGATAGTATTTTCTTAATGAATCATGGCACAAGTATAGCGGTGTTTTAATGATAAGCATGAAGGTGTTATTTAAATAAATGTAAAAATTAACAATGGTATGGAGACACCTCCAATGAAAATCACGTTAGTTATTTGATTTTATACAGAAGGAGGGATTCTCAAATTTGACATTTTCTATGTTGACTATTTCATAAAATATAACAATTAGTTGTGTAGGAAAAGCAAACCTGAATTATAAAAAAGAATTGAATCATAAGTGGAAATTGAAATCGATACATTTGTCTTATTAACTATATATATATATATATATATATATATATATATATATATATATATATATATATATATATATATATATCTATTATATATAGCTAACTCTCCGGATATACCTATATCTATTATATATATATATATATATATATATATATATATATATATATATATATATATATATATAGATATATATATATAGGGGATACGAATTCTGACCATGTTCCACGAGCGCCGTCGACGTCAGATTTTTTCGACGTACTGGCCCCACACTCTAGATGCCAGAATAATGCAGACATAGATGCTAGGTGTCATGGGTTCGATATTAGAATGTCCCAAAAATCGCAATTTTCCCATAAGAATGCATTGCGTGGATTTAAAAAAATTAATTTGAGGCACTTATCGGTACGATAGAGGAACCAAAATCTCGGAGGTTGAAGCTGTGGTAGTCTTCTATGGTTCTTATGGTAGAAATGTTGCCAAATGACCGTGACTTCGACTCCAGGTGGGTCCGAAATTCTTCCATAAGAAATGCATTGCTCCAATTTTTGAAAATTTTTTTCAATGCCTTCCCGATAACCTGGAAAGATCAAACTCCGTGTGGCGACGGAGGCGTTTGAAAACATTCTTTCATGAATTTCACAGTTCGTCTAGTGGTCCTTGGTTCGATGTAAGAGGGTCATTCCGATTCCACAATGCATTTCAAACGGGGAAAACGGAATCTTATTTTAGGACGTTTCCGATAAGATATTGAATCGAAACTTTGAAATAAGTCATAATGGCACTTACCTAATATTAATTCGCTATTTTCTCTCACAGAAGGGTCCTGAGTTCGACGCTAGGCGGTCATTTGCGCGAATTTTTGCAATCTCTTTTGAGGCCGTTCTCGATGCGATAGAGCAATCAAAATATCGGTGTTTGCAGATGAGATGGTCTTCCATAGTATCAAAGGAAGAAATGTTAGCAAATGACCGTGTGTTCGACGCCAGGTGGGTTCGAAATGCTTCCGTAAGAAATGCATTGGTGAAATCTTTTATGATTTTTTTAAAATCCTTCCCGATAAGCTGGAAAGATAAAACCCGGAATGGTGACAGAGGCGTTTGAGAACATTCTTTCATAAGGGTCAACATTTCTCCTGTGGTCCTTGGTTCGATGCAAGAGGGTCATTCTGATTCCCCCATGCATTTCAAACGGGAATAACGGAAACTTATTTTATGTCCTTCCCGATAAGATACTGAATTGAAACTTTGAAACACGTCAGAGTGGCGCTTATCTATTATTCGTATGCCATTGTCTCTCACAAATGGGTCCTGTGTTCGACGCCAGGCGGTCATTTACGCAAATTTTTAAAAATTGTTTTGAGGCCTTTCTCAATGCAGGAGACTATTCAAAATCACAGCGTTTCCGTTTGAAGTAGTTTTCTATAGAACCAGTGGAAGATAGGTTACATATGACCGTGAGTTCGATGCCAGATGGATGAAAAATTCTCACGTTCGAAATGCATTGCGGCAATTTTTAAGATTTTTGCTGGATAAGCTTCGAAAATGATACCCGTAAGGGAAACTTATTGTAAATTTTCACCTATTAGCTTGCAGTATGCAAGCAACTTTTACTCGTATATATATATATATATATATATATATATATATATATATATATATATATCTACATTGGCAGGAAAAGATATTCACATACTCAGGTGAAGTTATAATGGTAATAATGCTCTTGACAGCTATTTTTTTGAGAAACAAACAAGACTATATGCAAACTAAATATACTAAAAGAAACAAGAAAATATAATTCGAATTATCAAATTTTCATTTCATTGATGAAAGCAATTAATAATTTTACGGAGCTATGTTCCGGAAATCTGGAAGTTTCTCAGAAGTTGCGCCTCATTTTATTTTCTGATTGAACTTGAAGAAAGAAGTTCTGAAATAATCATTGAGAATCACTCTTTACTAATTACTATAATGTTCTTTCTACTTCCGAGTGACTGCCTCATTCTCTTATTTCGCACAGTTGTATGGGTCTAATTTCTTCAAAATATTTCCTAATGTTTCCAAGATTATGACGGGTAAAATTTCTAATATCATATGTGCAAAAAAATGCTACTATATAGTTATTTCTAGAGAATTAGATATTTGAATGATTATCCTTAACAGTTCATTCTAATTTTCCTATAAATTAAGGCTATAAGAATTTCTGTTCATGAGCCACGAGTATTCCTAATATGTATGACTAAAAAGTCAGATCTCATCAATTCTTTTTTACGACTAAATACATGAAATAAACCATGATAGGTGAAATAAAAACATTTTTCTCAGCGTGTTACTGAGATAAAAACCTGAAAATCTGGAGCAGCTTATTTTGAGGCTCCTACTCATTTTAATTCATCTCTATAGCTAGCTTAAGACGCATATGTGAATCTTCTGATGTACCCTGTCAATTCCGTTTAAATAAACTCTGTAACGTCTTCATTATATTAACATGCGGATGAAAATTCCTACGAAGTTTTGAATGTACAAAATTCAAAAGACTGAGGAGGAAGTGGAGTCTCCTAATCTAAAACTCTCTCTGTCGCCGCTTCGAGAAATGTAGGGTAAATTTAAAACAGGAATATCTTTTCGCGTTTACTGAAACCTGTTCGTCTCCAAGCCTTTAAAATTTATGAACCTGTGAACGTTGCGTAGCGTCTCCTCTCCTCAGTTTCTGCTAATTATTTTCAAATGTAGCACCAGTATACTTTCTAAACAAATTCTAATTGTACGGCTGGTGTTGCTACCGGATTATCATCAACAGCACATTTACTTGGTTTCTTTTTTTCAGTGTTATCCCTCCACAAAGTAACACCTGACTTTATATTGACTTCATACGAAATACTAGTACTAACCAATAAATTTTTTATTTTAATTTCCATTTTAACGTATTTACATGCATAATACTATGTGTTTAAAACATTGCAAAATTCCAAAGAATAATGTTCAATAATTTTATAGATAGTTATTACATTGTTTTAAGATAAAGCTAGTAGTTTTCTGTGAACGTAGTCAATGTCTATACTTTGGAATAAAAATGTTAGTTCCACCAAGCTTTGCTTGAGCTAATTAGTTGCATACTACGAAAGTTAAAAAACTCTTGGTCTCGTTATCCAGTCCAATAGTGTGTAATACAAAGATCATCTTCAAACGAACTAAATATATTAGGAGTTGAAATTCCTATTTCTACCTTCCACATCTATATGATTTGTAGAGCCAAACATTCTCGTGAATGTCTGAGAATCGCTCAACCTTAGTATAATATCCGCCTTTCTATGGGAACTCGAATAAACGCGAACATTTCTCGCACGGAAACCAACGGATGTTATCCCCGGCGCCTAATACACAAAAAGTTTGATTCCATGAAGAGTAAACCCAACTATTAGTATCACCGAAATATTGAGAATTTAAGGGACTAATCGGGAAGTGCACTTACGTTTTCTGGAGACCGCAGGCGATGGAAGGAAGCAGAGGGCCACGACCCAGACGAGGGAAACACCACCGATGAGTCGAGTCTTCATCGCGACTCGAACGGAGCTCCGGAAATGCGTCTGGACGAACAAAGTAAAAAACTACCTATCCTTCGTCACACAGAAAAATTTCCGAGAAACCAAACTGACCCACGCCTTTGGCGCACTCCAAGCGGGACCGAGAGTTCTTCAGCGGAGAACGGCGGACGCCATTGGCGGCACCGCGGCGGGGGACTGCGCCCCTCGGGCGCCTCGACGGTTCCCCGAGGTCAGAATCGACACTCGCCGTCCGCGCCCTCCTGCGCCCGGAGCCAGCGTCAACATGCCTCCCTTCCTCTGTACCCAAGACCTCTCTCTCTTCCCAAAAACACTCTCTCTTCTCCCGCAATCCAGGGGTATGCAGATCAGCGGGATGACATCGACTGAGAGGGTTTTACGTCCACGTGCGATGGATTCCTCAAATATTCCCCAATTAGCGGGCACTTTCGATCGAGGATCCTAAAGCACCGGTGTACGGAGGCGGGCGTTAAGGAGGTGAAACATCTCTCGATTAGAAACCCTTCTGGAGAACAAAAGGGAATGGAAGCCTTACGTAAAAATGGCGCACGGTGGCAGGAGAAATGGTCTGGCAGCCATCGGAAAGGGACGAAAGTGGAAGCGATAAAAAAGCCGACGATCGAAGTTCGCACATATAAAACACACACGACTCGGCGAGGCGAAATCAAGGCAGTTTACGGTATTCCCCCAGCGGAAATTATTTCACGTACAAAGTACTCCGAGTCAGTGTGTCCATGTATAAATCTCCTCAGGATAGACCTCTTCGACCTTACATGTGACGCACACACTAAAACACACGATCACACACACACACGAACACAGACGGCCTTCCACTCGCTTTTCTAACCGCCGTAGACCACGAAGAAAACCGCATCCGAGCTGCCGCAGTGTTTTTCGAATCTCTTCAGCCTCCTCTCCAGGCACGAGGATGAAAAAGATTTCGAGAAAAAAATCGCCGCTCCACTTCCCGAGTATAATATTTCTGCTTTTTTTCCCGCGAACCCTCTCCTCACTCTAAAGGCCTGGTCCCGGTGACGGACATCTGCAATGTAAATAGTTCCGGGATGGACCCGTCTTACTTATCCCTTTCTTTCACGTTACTTATCCCCGCAGCCTCCGTGCGCGGCTCAAGGTCGAAAAACACTCTCCCTCCTGAGCTGTTTTTTTCGGGCGCCGGAGAATGAAAAATAAGACGTTTCTCTCGGGCACACCGCGTTACCGTTTTGGAGGAATAAACTGTTCCTCCCGATTTTGCGACGGATCCCGATTGCAATGGACCGAATCCCGTCTCTCCCTCTCTCCTTTAGGATGGGAGGGAGAGATTATGGCGAAGATCGCACGTGCTCTGTGAAGAATCCAAGGAGAGACTGATGCGTGCGAACCAGAGGGCGAACTTGTACTCGACTCGTCGCTACCCGCCTGCCTCGGAGCTAACCTCCCCTCCAACGCCCCCGCCCGCCCCTACTTCTCTCCCCTCCTCTCTCTCTCTCTCTCCCTTCTACTTTCTACGTTCATTTTTCCGTTCCATGCAATCTTCCTCTTCCTACACCCGCCTCTCTTTCTTAATTCCACTATCTTTTCTCGTCCTTCCCTCTTTCTAATATGCGTTTTACGACGGGGTCGACACTTACCTCGCCTTTGCCCCTCCCTATTTCCCTTTTCCGAATCCTATTACTAATGCCGTTCACCTGAGGTTTGTTTACGCGCGTCCGTGGTGTTATGCATTTCTACGTGATCACCCCGAGCCTTCGCTTTTTTGTTTTAGCGGACCCATTTTCCTATTTCCGTATGCTTGAGCGGTTGCTATTTATTTTTCGAAGCCGTTCTTCTGCGTATCAATCGCGGATATGATCTATATCTAGAAAGTCGGAGGTATACTACCTTGCTCCTCATATTGTGCACGAAGCCTCATTCCCTCTCCAAAACTATTATTTGCTAATAGTAGAAGCATTGAGGATCAAACCGCTGAATAGCTTACAAAATATTTGCGTATGCCTTAATAAGTCACGGAAAGAATATTATATTCCCAATTTTCACCAATTTTAAAGGCGGGTTATGCAGTTTATCTATTTTTAAATTAGTCATAACTAGATTTGTAAAATGCAATAAACAGAGAGTGATGAATTTTCTGCGTTATTCCGTTTTTAACTCCAGATTCAAAAACATGAATTTTATTATTATTTTCCTTATTTGTTGTATATTAATACCCAGTTGGGAAATACACTCTGCCGATTGCCATTTTCTCGGGCGTCTGTCACCTGTTTCTCTACAATAAACAAAAATTATACGTAATTTCTTAATTAAATTTATTTCTTCGTGTAATACTATCTACGAAAGGGACGCTATTCGTTTGATGATACGTTTTTTTACACGAATATCAATTACCCAGGTATCCTATTGGCGACTGCCATGTTTCCGAATGCCATTGAGATAGTAGTATTCATTCTGATAGAGTTTAGCCCTCGGATAGAGAAATGCGGGTAAAAACCATTCTTTATTCTGATGTATGTAAACCTCGCTCCTTTCTTTCTCCTTTCATCCTGTCAGCGACCGCATTCGCCCCTTTATTTCAATCTCACCTGAATTCTCTCTTTTTTTCTCTCTCTCGCCTCATCCTCCAATCGCTCTCCCCGTGAAAATCTCCATCCCTCCAAATCTTATTCAAACTCACAAACGCCGTTTCTTCTCTCTTCTTCTTCACTTTTATCCCCTTCTTTTATCACCTCCTTCCCTTTTTCATCCAATCCCTACTCAATCTCTCTTTCTCATCCATCCTCCTTTAAGAAACTATCCTTTCCTTCCCTTTCGCTTTAAAAACTCTCTTACATGTGCCATCTCTCGGGTCCTTCCTCACGCTATCCCTCATTCTTCTTATACTTCTTCGGTAAGGTTTCCACGCTTATCCTACCTTTTTCATTCTTTCAGCTGCATTTAATTGTTAAAATATTTCCAAAAAAATCCTAATTCATATTTTGAAAAATTAGCAATTCTCTAGTTTTCGATCTTTTTCTTGCGTTTGTTCTACTACACTTCAATTTTTTTTCTGTTTTAAGAAGTAGTGTTGTGGTGGTTTTTTAGTTAATATTGACATGAATTTTGCTTGTATTGTGCTGAGCTACATAACGTCCTGACGGGCGTTTTGATGTACATTGCGAGCCAATATTTATATTGTATGATCGACGACTGAGTGTCCTCAACATTTCTATCGTGTAAATTAGGTGTCTTTAAGTCGATTTTAGTGATTGTGTGTTGAATCTTGCCATCAAAATGGAGTTCAATTTTCAAGTTTTAAGTACAATAATAATGATAATGATTTACGGACACGGACATAAGTAAATATGTAACTCTATTTTCGAACGAGATGAAACTCAAAAATTTACTGTTTCATTTCGAGTAAAAACGAAAAAGTTCCGCTTGATATCGCTGGAATTACTTATTTAATTCATATCTCTTTCATCTTCAATTCCAATTCCCACCCATTCATTCATTCTGCTTATTTTTCTCTCTAGAACCGTATCGACCCAGTTCTCACATTCATCCAATCCCTCTTTACTTCACATCTTCTTTACGCTCACTTCTATCTCCTTCCGCTATACAACCTTCCCATCCTTCATACCCAGCCTGTTTCTATTTCCTTTCCTTTCTTCCCGATTTCACTTAAGTCCGCTCACCTATTTTCTCACTCCTTTCCACATCCTCTTTCCTTTTTTCTCTTAAAGCCTTGGAGCTACGCGAATGAGAGGAGAGAGAAATCGACACGAAAGTAGGGAGAGGAGGGGAAGGGCGACTGCGCTGTGGGTCCCTCGCTTTAAGGGAAGGGGTCAATGGAAGGGAGGGGAGGGGGAAACAGTGTTTCGGGATGGATATTAGAAGGAATAAGCAATCGAGGAAGAAGGGGTGTCGGTTAGAAGTGGGTATGGGAGTGCTTAGAGGGCGGTAGTCAGCATAAAAAATAAATAAATAAAAATGGAGACCCTTTCTCCCACCCTGGGAGGGGAGGGTGAGATTATAGAGGATGCAGGAGGTTGGCAAGAGGCCTAAGGGTTGCTGAAGGAGACGAAGACGTGACGTAAGAGAGGTATACATTTGTGTATATTCAATTATTCATATTTATACGAGTGCGTGCGTACCTGTGCGTGGAGGTGGAGAAATCCGAAAGGAATGGAAAGGTTTAATTCGATCTTGTATTAATTCAAGGAAATGATATGTTTGATGCAAACTTCTGGAAATCAGCCTATAACACCACAATATGGGAAAATAATTCGACTTTAACATTTCAGTAAATTATCTGCGAGGGAACAAAGGAGAAGATATACTTCTACAAAAGGTAACAGGGCCACCAATAATTATGAATCCTAGTGCTTGTTTTTCAGATACAATACTGACCAATATAGATGAAGTTATTGTAAGATGATACAATGATTCTTTTTGTTACCCTCCCAGATATACTATAGACATAGTTCTCTGAGTTTCGATTTCGTTGAATAGACATTACGAATAAGTAAAGCCTTCTCCGTATTCTTCCTAACTGTTACATACCGTTATGAAAATTTGCGCGACTATCTAGTTCAGTTCCGCGAAGATTAATTTGATATCGCCTAAAACGCCAAATAGTGACTTCATATGAGGATGATAGCCAAGTTCTTTTTCGTTAAACGTTGTTTTGCGTTCAATTCCCAGCTGGGGGCCCATATATACGAAATGACCTCAGTGAAATCACTTCTAATAATACAGTACTAGAATTAGGTATGGGTAATTGATATGAAAACAAAGTTTGAATATAGACAGAAAAAGAACTCTCATCCATTAATTAAGAAGAGCTTTTAAGATCAAAAATCAATTGCAAAATATAATAAAATAGAGTACTCAGCATATGATTAGAGTATTCTCATACAGTAGAAAACTAAATTTCATGCCTAGGACCTATTACATTTGTTTAGAGTAGAAGATAATGAAAATTAAGTGTTAAAGAAAAACTCGAGTAGGAAATCATAGCTATTCCTAAGGGAATCGAAATAACTTTAATCATGATATGAGGTGATGAATAGGAATAGTTCTGGAAAATATCTAAGGAGAGAAGCAGAAAAATTAAAGAAATAGAGTAAAAGTAGAACATACAATTACCGACTTGTGTGTAGACCTAATTAGTGAATATGAACAGATTCTTGGAGGTATGGTGATTTGAATTTTAGCTATTTCATACTACGATCATATTGAGTGTCATATAAGGTAATTTTGTGTAATTTATTCGGTTAAAAACGAGATTTTAGAAAAGAGAAGGTTCTAAATACGACAGTCTGCAAAAAGCAGGATTGTAAGGAGTCCAAGCTGTGATGGGAAACGAATTTAAAAGGGTTGGAGCGTAAATGCAAGGATCTCATTGAAAGTGGTGAAGTGGAAGAAGGTTGGGAATGAGAATGATTCAGGGCGAATGGTGTTAGAGGTAAATAGGATTCGTAACTAACAGGAAGCGTGAGACCCGATGAGACGATTTTTAAAGGCTATTTGGAGGAAGAGCAGAAAGGGGATTAGGAGGGCGCGTGAAAGAGGTACCCGGAAAAAGGGAGAGACAATTTTATCTGAGTTGGATCCAAAAGAATAAAATGAGTTTAAGTTAGTGTCGCCTATAAAGGTGGAGCGGTGCAAAGAATTACTCGTGTCGACAGAATATTGTCGAAGGAAGGACGATGAAGTACAGATGAATCGAAAATAGTTGGCCTGAAACTTCTGAGATGAGTACGAATTATGGAAATCTGAACAGAAATTTACGAATTACTGGAGTATATAAAACTGGTATTCTCTCATCGATACATTTACGCTTTGAAAAGATAAGAGGTTTAAAACTTGACTCGTTATCCACTGTTTTGTTACGTGAAATGCTTAAAGACTGAACAACAACCACCCAAAATATTACATATATTAGGATAAATAAAAATTGTATTCGAACCCTGTATCGTTATTTCATACCAAACTGGAGCTCAAATTTTTTGGTCTCTTGTTTAACGTAGTTTTCCGCTAGAATAGCTTTTCAAATTAATAATAAGGAACTTTTTAGATTAGATATTATTTCGTAATTATAGCCCTTATAATTAGCAAATTAGCTTTGGTTATAAGCGTACATTGTGCATTAGAAATTTAATACACAAGACAAAACGTTACAAAATTATCGTAGTAAAGAAAGCATACTTTTCCACTACTTAAATTTGTAATCGATTTGAAGTTTTTCAGATGACGGTTCGGTTCAAATTTTTTCAAACGAAAAGAAGAACTCAATTCGATTCAAAATTTAAAGCAAATATCAAACGTATATACTTTAAGATTCTGGCACACTGTCCTAAAAGGATTGATAGAAAAATGGGACTCCAAGGGAAAAGGTATCGAGGTAAGGAGACAGAGCAATTTGGATTGAAAATTTTTCGATTTTTCTCACCCGCTAACCCCTTCTCCCCCTCTTAATATTCCGGTTGGAAGATATAAATCCGATAAATTGTCACCCTTAATGGCCTAACACGGAGTTAGGGGAAACGAATTGAAGAGGAAAGGAAAATAAAAAGAATTAAACGGGATTCTTGGCCGTGGGTGGAGGATTTTTTATAGGACGTCCTCCGCGCCACCAAAATAAAGAAAATATTCAACAAGGAGGGTTAATAAAAAAAACCATCGATCCGTTATGGTAATTTTCGGGTCGTTTAGACATGCAATTACGCCCGAGTCAGTCGATAGGCGTAAAAATCGGGGGAATGAATTCGCGTGGAGGCAAAAAATGTTGGATTCAAGGGGAGGAGAGTAAACGAAGGAAATAATCTCGGCGGAATGTTAAGGAACAGTTAAACTGTCGAACGAAAATCCTATGCTCGCGAGAGGACTTAAAGGTAGGATGGATTTCGGTGGAGATTTGGACGCTTAATCATTCCTTTGACATGCAAATCCGTATAGCTATTAATTCCCGCAGCTATTCATCCGCGAGTCCTCCTTTTAACTCCCCAAGACGCCCGTGCAATCACTTTGCCTCCGTCGAACCGCTCCTCAGCGTCCTGGATTGCGAGGACGACACGGCTTGGAGAAGATAGACAGTAAAAATTAAGGGGTGCTATTAAGGAAGCCTGGGCGCGAAATTGAGGCTCATTGACTAAGTGCGTTCAAGTGGTCTCGGTCCAAGCAGGATGTGGTCCGTCATAGGGTTGCGACGTAGGATTTTATTGGGCGGGAAAGAAAGATCCATGTCAATCTAACTGAACTCTAAGTAGTCGACAGAATACTAAATAGACATGGTAGAGGGGCTAATTCATCTTACTATATGCTAACAAAGACTGGGGACAGGACAAAGAAGCAGGTTTCGTTATCAATAAGAAAGATACCTCGGATTGTATCATATTTGACATCTTTACCTCTTGTATAATTGATCCATATTTTACTTAATGTTGCAAGGTTTGATTGCATACAAGATCATTTTTGTCACCGTTTTTATCTCTCGGTTTTGTGAATGAACCCTTGTCTCTATTTATGCTATGGGTCGCTTGATTTTTTAAGCCGGATGCTCTTGATTGCCCATCTCCGGAGGCTTGAGACTTGGGCTCACACCAGGGTTTGAACCCGTACCCGAGGCGGACGTGCTTCAACAAAGCTACCGAACAACTCTTTTATGATCACTTCTCCTTCTCAATACAAATAAGCAGTTCTTCAGCACTCTGTTTTTACTTTTGCTGCAGTGGAGGGGAGTTTAAAGGAGGAGATCGCTCCTATTCCTTCCCTTAGGTGACTTTGCAGTACTTTGCTTAGAATCTGACGAGGTGATTATATGAAATGAATACTATGAATGCTATGAATTTTTTTCATAATCTCTACACATCTACGAGATAAAATGGTATTCAAGAAGTTAATTGCAGATGAGATCATAAGGAAATCACCTGCAATCATATTTCTTGACAAGTACCTCCCTTTCTTGGTAAGTAGCCTTTATTAAGAAGGCCCTTTGATAAATATCGGCCCTCCCATGTAGAGCTGTCGATTTACCGAGTGTTTACAAGCTCTATTACAAAGATATAAACTAACGGTACACGATCGAAAAGATTCTCCTTCAGTTATGAATATTTTCAATATTTATGCGATCTATTAGACACTGATGTTGCGGGATGGCCAATGAAAACGTGTTGGGCTTACAGAAGGAAGTTTTCACAGATGTAATGCAAGAGATATTATCAACTATATCACATTTCGAGTTTACTATCGAATATTTTAGTTAAGTTTGGCCAGAACCAAATCTAAAGGTATACCATTTCAGTAAGCACAAATTTTCTAAAATATACACAAAATAGAAAGGAATCTAAATCTCGGTTATAAAATACATAGCGCCGAAACCCGGTTGACTCTAATAAAGTCTTACTGCTTTACTCTGTATTCAGATTGAAATGACATTTATGCGAATAAAAGATTAAACTGGAACCCAAAAACAACATTTTGTGTAGTCGTAAGACCAAAGGTTAATATTTCTACGTATACTGGTTGAATACAAGATGAGGCTTATTCTAAATGCAGTGGAATTAGGAACGCGCACAATCCGCTCAAAATACCTTTTTGAAAATTCCCCATTAGCAAGCTTTAGTAATTGATGATTTGAACAAAACTTTCATAGAGTAAATAGCTGATATAGAAATTACAAAACCATTAACGTGTTTTAGTCAACATGGCCTTCCTTATGCACATAACTTTGATGCGAGTTGAATCTAGTCCATTAACCAATTTCGCTTCAACATAGAATATAATTAAGCACCAACCTCCAACTAATTAGAAAAAAGAATTTTTAGTCATAAATTATGGAAATGCTGCAGCGATGATTTGCGAATAAAGAAGTAGTTGATGCATGGCTAACGTCATAAACACACAGAACGTGCTAAATCAAAGTTAGTAATTAGAACGAGGTTAAATGCTACTGAATAATTCTAAAAAAGTTGGAATCCTTCAGTCTCGAAATGTTTCATCAACTCATAGCTCGAGATTAGAATACATTAAAAAAGCCTGCATTTCTAAGATAGGGAGACACAATGTTCTTGAAAGAAAAAAATCAAGTCGATTATGTAAGGTAGATATATAAATGACAACCTTTTTAATTTGCCTCAAACTATCCGCAACATATTCAGAAGTTATACGAGTAGTTTATTCTCAAAAATATTTCAATAGATATCAAAACACGCGGCTGGTATGGAATAGAAAGGGTCTTTTTATGAGAAACATCTGGATACAAATTGCATAATATAAAAGAAAGTTCTATTACGTTATTTTTGCAGGCATGAGAACATATCATATTGCATACAAAAGTTCTCTCAGTCCCCCAAATAGTATGAACGCTTAGTACGATCTATGCCATTAGCAGGTGTCCTTTTGATCATTTCCAAAGATTAATATAAAAGCATGAGTAAAACTTGGTCGGTTATCCTCACCTGAGAATTGAAGTCTTAGTACATTACTCTGTTCACATTGGGATGCTATTACCAATTATGCAACCTAAAGATTAAACTGGAACCCAAAAGTGACCTATGCTGTAGTAGTAAGACCGAAAAATATTAAACATCATTAATTTTCCGCGTCCTATAGATAAAATACTTCCTCTAATATTCATAATTTCCTCTTTGACGCCAGATTATAATGAAAGCCAACCACAAGAAATACGAACTTCCCCTATATCGTCTGTAAATTAATTTTCGGAAGAGATACTTGATGGAAGTTAATTGCACCAGATTGAGACGAGTATCTTCAAAAATATAATACCTGAAAGAGTCTTATTTGTGTTGTCGAACATTACTTACCGCATAAACTGACGTTAACTTCAACAAAGCGAGCAAAACAGTCATTAAGGTTTTCCATTCTTGGATTATGTCATCATGACAACAGATGTCACTGATAAAGTCGGGTTCCGTTCTGAAAAACTAGAAAAGTGAGAAATCAAAGATAATGAATATTTGTTGTTCAAGTGTTACATTCCATATATTTGTTTTCGAAAGATATCATTTATTTATAAAGATATTTTAAATTCAATCTTCACAAGTTATAATGCATCATTGATCCATTCATTTAGCCATTTTCAAGTTTTAAATGAAACTTATAAAATAGTTCCTAATTTGACTTTGGGGAAATTTATATAATGGTAAAAAATCAAACTATCGTTTTCAACATTTTGTCAACTGAATATATTTCTGTGGTATTCCAACCAAAATAATTATTAGAGCGCCGACTTTTATTTATTGCTGACATTGACTATGCTACACGTCAATCATGACGTTAATTTCCTAAAAATTATGTGCTACTTAATGAGGATGGCATGTATAATAAGAGAGAGAGATTTTTCTCTAAGAAAAATAAAATAAGAAAATCTTGAATTTAAGAAAAATTCATTACTTTGTTATTTTTCCATCGACATTGCTCAAAATTTTTATATAGACTCATCCTTAGCTCCCAAATTAGAGCGCAGAAAGTTGTTTTCTTACAATAGTAACTCTATAAAACTTACGTAAATCCTCTGTGGTCCGAAGATTTCTATCAGCAGCAATCAGCAGCCTTTGATTTACACGTAAAGGTTTTCATAGTAGCTTATGGAAGAATGTAAGACCTCAACAATATTTTTCGAAATAAATCTTTGAGCTCTTAGGATACTGGGTTTGCGTAGGATATGAAGACTCAATCGACCTTTTTCTAGTCCAGGCAGCGTCTGAACACGGCTCGCGAAAGTTGAGGAAATTTGCTCTTTTGCTTTCTCTCCAATCTCCGGAATCCTGCAAATCTGATGAACCAAATAATTTGCGGGATTAAAGTGGGTGATACTGTTAACACCTTAACTCGAGTCGCAGAAGTCATATCGTTGGAATTTCAGACACGGGTAACTTGAAGTGTTCATCGAGCGAGGATGGTAAATCCAGCCTACGAAGCACTGTGGAAGAACCGTTGCCACATTCTGAAGTGTGCTCTACTCATCCACTCATTAGTAAGTATATTTTCCATCCTTTCTCGCTGTAAGCAGTGGGGTAGTATTCGAGCCTCTATTAGAAAATTTCCATTTTTATACATTAATATTTGTGACGTAGTTTTCACTTGACTTATAATATTATTTCTGAATTTTTTATTTATAACAATTTCCTTAAATCAGCTTGTTCATTTCAAAATCAGGTGAAGTTGAGAAGGGTATATCAGTGAGTTCAACAAAATGATGTCCTTAGCTGAAAAAATATAATTGAAATGAGCCATTTCGCTTCATCATAAGATTTATTTCAAATAGAGAACACGAAAAACTTTAGTGAGACTAATTATGTTTCTATTTTTTACATTATTGCGCATTTCCCAAAATGTCCTTAATCTTCGGCTTCCTTATTTCTAGAAACTAGCCTCATGGTCATCGGCACTGGAGAGTTTCTTGAACCTCTTAATATAGACCATGTCAGAAGACGTAAGTTACGTTGCTTAATTTTTAAGTGATTACACTTCCTTGAGAATGAAAATCAAAGATTATTATCGAAAGTATTGAAAAATCAATGTCATCGAGCTATCAAACCTTGATTTTATTAGAGCTATGATACATGGTTAATAATTTCCTTAAATCACAAGGAATTGATTCCTTTATTTAATGTTACGCTTTGTTAAGAATTGCTACTACTAATCGGTGAGCTTCATTCATTAATATGTGGGATGGGAATCTTTGAAAGATAGTCGATTCATTCAAAGACTTAAATTATTTAATAAATTCAGAGAGAATACCTTCGAATAGGATGTAGCCGACATTATGCGTTCTCCTTGCTCCATAAAGCCTTCTGATTCTGCGAGGAAGATAAGAGAAGTAGATGTTAGAACCAGTCTATAGATTTAAGTATTTATTCTTTTCCGCGAAAGTAATGTATAAGTGAAGTAGATTGAGTGTTAACCCCCTGGTACACGCCGTAAGGCGGCATGTAGGATATATAAAGATGTATATAGCATATATGAATAATGAGAGGAAATTTTCTACTATTATATTTCTATTCTTTTAAATTATTATTTATGGTTATCTTTATATTATATGATATTAATAATTGTATAGTTATTTATAAGGTAGGTAGTTATAGCCTCTATATGTATGAATAAGTCACCGAATTCTATGATTATTACTTTCAAGCGGAACAGAGGCATTTAAAAAACTCAAACAAACAGTTTTATATAATAAAATATTTGCGCGATATGAATTTTTAAGCAGGGCTGAATAAAAATACTAATCACTTTGATATCGTTGCACCTTTTCTTGAATAAATGCTTATATTTCTAAAACTAGAACCAACACTTATCTCTTCACATTCCAAAGATTATTTGAAACCTTTTCTCTATTCATTTAATGTAGGCATAATAAACCCCAAATATTTACGTATGAAACGTATTTTCCAGTCATCATCTTATAAAAACATTTGACCCAATCTATCCCGGGACGGTCACCTTAAAATTCTAATCTTCAATTAGTCGTGCAAAAGCAAATTAGTTAACGCTAACAATTGCCTGAGAAAATGTACGTCAAGCTGGAAACAGCCTCAATAAACGCAGATGCACGCACACAGACACGCATGCCTAGCACGGAACCCAATTTGCATATTAACTTGCTACGACAACGACATGACTTAGCAATATCATACATCTCTTACTAAGATATTCAAACGTGTACCGTTATAATTAGTAAAACAAACCGCAGTCACAAACAGTCGGGTCGCGCAGATGTTGCAGGAAAATGGAATTTCCTCTGATACGAGGCTCTGCGTGACTTCCATTTATAGACTCATAAGTTCTCAGTCGTATTCCATTGCTCGAAGAAGATCACTCTAGTCATTCAAATTCTACAAGATCTAAAGCCAACATTTTTATAACATGACAAATTCGTATATTAAGCTAGACTTTAGACTAATTTTTTTAGAGTAAATAAAATTTGATTGAAAATATGTTTCATGAGTGAAACATTCTTATCTGTTTCATGATTTAATTCCTCACAAAAAAAATTCTGATGTAAAATCTATCTTAGCCAAATTCTTGATTCAGTATTCTTCATTTTGTATAGAAGTAGTTCGTTCTATAGGTTTTATAATACTTTAAGTTTTAAATTAGTATTGAAATATATTATTTCCTTACTCTATGAACCATGAAGTTTTACAGCCGTATTAAAAATTACTCGGTAGCTACTAAAAAAACTAACTGTAAATGCAGCTATTAGGGTTTAAATACATCATGTCATTAAATCATACGTGAACGGTAACATACCAGTGTTTAATTACATGACAAAATTGTGATTCTGATTTTATACGTATTGATTTTTAAATCTGACGGTCGAGTCCTGTTCAAACTTTCACTTGAATTAAATTTACATCCATTTATATCGGAAAATATCAGTAATTAACCTATTATATATATGAATCTTTTTTGTGGTAACAAAACTTACATCTTTTTCTTCTCCATAATACCCTCAATCCATTCCTCTTTTAGGAAAAATATTCGGCAATCCTTTTCAGAATGAAACATTCTTATCTGTTAAGAATTATCCTTATTTTATTATAGATAGTACTTTCCGTCTTACTTCGTTAGTTGCATACTTTCTTGAAATTTATTTTACTAGTACTCTGAGTAATTAGTACTGCTGAGTTCATCCTGGAGCTCAACCCAGATTCAAGACATACAATCCTAACACCGATATAGATTGGGAATTCCATGATTTAGAAAACATATTAATTTCATTTTCATTTATCCAAAATTTTCTTCGGTCATTATGCTTTGGTTTGATATTTTTGTTTTTCATTGTATTTTTAATTATATTTTCATATATTTTTCTGACGGGCTGGAAATTAAACTTCTCTCGCATTCACGATTTACTTTATACCTTTCAGAGTCTCATAACAACTCTCTTCCTCTCGTTTTTATATAGTTTATTATACTATTGCCCTACAGATATTTCGGATCGAATTATCTTTGTTCGTACCTGATTAATTTAATTTGAAAACCGATTAAAAGGAGAGAATTATTTTAACGCATTAATATCTAACGCACACTAGTCTAGTCAAATCTAGACTGATTTGGGAAAACTTCGGATCGGGCCTAGAATACGATGCGAATAATCGGACCGGTCAGGACGAACGGAAAAGGGAGGTTCGGACAAGAAAATTTGGCCCTGATGACCTCTACAGCGTCGCAGCTCAATTGCTAGTTCAACGAAACAGGTGCGAAAATGAATTCAAAAGCAATATAGCCTATAACGTAACTCATTTCCTACAAGTTTATACATCCTTCCACACCTTGCTACATAAATTTGTAATCCTTAGGGAACAATCGGAGATTTTTTTCCGATCAGTATTGGATTCCAAATCTACGACCATTGCGAACAAAAAATACCTCTATGAACCTTCATCAACAATAGCTTCGAAAATCTTATACCCCATAAAAAGGGGCCCTTCGGCGAGATACGCAATCGGGCAAAAACAAAGGGGCCGAAAACGAGGGGGACAGAAAAACCACCATCACTTCCTCCTTCATGATCTACGTCGTTACAAATTCATTTTCCGATTAGATTGTCGTAATCGTATCAAACTCAAGGAGAACACAAAGTCTCTCGATGATACGGAAATGCGCGCAAACCAGCCTCTCGTTATTCCCCCAAACCATTCGAAAATATCGCTCTTTTAGGATTCAGGAGACGTAACGACGCCATTGTTTCACTAATACCCGTTCCGTTTTCGGTGTTGGAGGCCAGAAAAATAAATGCGATCTCTTTCTCCTCGCCTCCGCTCTCCCAGTAAGCACCACTCCCCCACACCACCCGCACCCTAGAGGGCCCTATATAACGGGAGATTTATTTGACCGACCAATTTGACCCCGCAGTTCCTTATTCCTGCCGATTCCTGCCGGAGGTACGGAAGGAGGGGGCGTGGTCTTATCTGGGAATCATTTGAACGCACTGCTCGTGGTGCGAGGGGTGGTTTGAACGGTGAAGCTTTGTGCTGGAATGTCTGAAACCTCTTTTTATTCCTCGTGTAGGTGGGTTGGTTGTAAAAAAGAGTACATTTGGTGAAGGGTGCATTATTGCTTAGATAGAGGTGAGAGACGGTAGCCAAGGCCAAGGGGTAAAGGGAGCTAATGTCCGGTTGCAAATGAAAGGGATAGGAAAGAATTTTCAATAAAAGTGCTCAAAAATATACAAAGTATTAAATATGTACTACGCAATATGAGCTTTTACCATTCCTGTTGAGCTTTTTTCTACAGTAATGACATATTTTACTGATATCAATGATTTCATATTAAAATGATGTTATTAATATCTATGCCATACAAAGACGTAGGAATGTTGGAGGCAATGATAATTAGACCCTACTATTAATTTTCTATCAATCAGCTGCAAATAGCAAACCGTTTGCGTATTCTTAATTATACAGATACAGACAATTATAATACACGTTAATTTTAACGAAATATTCACCATATGTTTAATACTTGTTAAATTTGCATTGTATTGATATCACTTATGTATATCACGCGAGATTTTTCTAGATTTATCAGGGTGTCAGGAGTTTACGCAGTCCCTGTCGTACGTCCTTCAAAACAGTGATACACTACTCCTCCTTTAAGCCAGAGAGTGAGTTAAATTTAACAGTTTAAATTTTGTAATTTATTTTAGTTGATTAAATAAAATTAACAACTTATGATATCTGTGTATAAAGTATTCAGCCTCCTATTACTCATGAACCTCATCCTCTCCTCTAGTAGCTTCCAAATAACTCTCTAGAGTGAATGAAAATTAATAGGCTAGATGATGCCTTTTTCTTTTCTATATATGAAATATTTTATATGGAATTCTATATGTGAAAACTCTTCATGTAATTGCATTACTATAAGTTATATTTTTATAGCATTCGATGAGAAAATACTAAAATGAATTCCATTACTCATAATCATTCATACGTCAGTATGTTTTATTGTTGCTGAATTAAATGAAGATACATTTATCAATCAAAAGACAAATTTCTCTATCAAAAGATAATTTTTTCGATCAACTGAAAAATGAAAACATTCCATTCATTAAGATACAAAGGAACTGTTTATGACATAAGTGAGGGAATTAATATAGACTTTCTTTAGGAGTACCAATAGTAAGAAGGTGTGCCGGAGAATAAGTATTTCTTAGGAGAAAAGGAAGAATGAGGGGGAGTGAGGAAGTGACTGCTTGATTATTCAGGTCGCCTTGAACGTGGAGACACCAATCCCTCGTCCACTCTCCGAATCAAATCGATATTCTCATCTTTGGAAAAGGACGTGATTTCCTAACATAACGGCCTTATTCCACATTTACATTTTCGCTTTTCTCTCGCCGCACCATCTCGTGGATATTTCTCGGGAAACGGCAGCTTGCGTACTCTGAAGGAGCGACGCACTTTTATTTGCTTGTCTTTGTTTCCAGCGTGAATTTATATTCTTACGGTTCCTTGCGGTTTTAATATGTCCGGTCACGCTCCACTAGGAGATCCGAGATTCACTTCGGGAAATTTATGGAGGACGAAACCGGAAATTTTAAATTCAGGGTGCCGTAATTACGTATCTCCGAATCTCTAACTATAGAATGGATTGTAGTGAACAGGCCATATTTGTAAAATATTTCAGAGTGCGAATCCTGAATGTAGGAAATAATAACACGAGAAGAATGTTTTAATCCACTATTTCAAAATTGTTTTATCTCTTCCTCGTTTGTCTCTCGATATTCGATATTCAATTACGCACTCAGAACATAAATGTCTGTATAATTAGAGGAATTCAGAAAAGTAATTTATACCAATATTTATCCTCTATCTATTACTTCATTACATTAAATATTTAGTAATATTCTTATAAGAATTCCATAGCAACTAAAGAAAATTAACTAACTAATCTTTTTATATCGTAAATTGTTTCCATGCTTCTTCAGCCTTTCCCTCGTGTGTAGTTTCACGGTAAAGAATGATGGAAATGTGAAACGAACATATGGTCACCTTAAAATCGAAATGATTGTTGGAGAGGAGGAATACAACTGATAGCAGAAATCATGACACTGAAATATTATTGCCCTTATTAATAAAATGTTTAGAATGCTTAGAATAATATATTTATTTTTCTTTGCTGCTAATGCTCCTGTGTAATATATTTACTCAATTTATTTGTTTTGATGAATGATTATTTTATTTGCAAGGTTTCAATGCATTGCATTGCAAAAATGAATTTTTAAACGATTTATGGTATAACTTCATTCTAAAATTTAATAATAGCAAGAAATGAACAATGTATTAATTTAAATAATTCCGTGATATTATATAAATCATCCATTGTTCTACTTTGAAATTGCATTGTAACTTTAAATTCTTAAAATGTCTTAAGTTATAAGTATGGTTTGATTACTCGAAAATGATATATTTTTGTGGTAATATTTTTAACCTTAAGTTACTATTTGTACAATTTCTGATGTCTATGAACTTCATGTGTTTGTTCCATACTTAACTTTAATATATCTCAATATTTATTTTACCATATTTTTCTCTTTTACCATATTTTTCTCTTTTACCATATTTTTCTCTTTTACCATATTTTTCTCTTTTACCATATTTTTCTCTTTTACCATATTTTTCTCTTTTACCATATTTTTCTCTTTTACCATATTTTTCTCTTTTACCATATTTTTCTCTTTTACCATATTTTTCTCTTTTACCATATTTTTCTCTTTTACTGTTACTTTGTACTTATTGCTTAAATGAAAGATTAAGCTTCCAAGCTTCGATTTCATCGAATTATCTCCTTTTTCTATCTGTGTGTATCTTCGCTGTAGTTATTGAAAATGCTATCGATATTTCATTTTTGTTATACACATGAGCATTCTACAGCAGCTAGATACATAGTACGTGCTCTGAGGAGCGAGAGAAGGACTCTCCGTCTCCTCTGACAGTTACGTCAAGAATCCAACTAATTAAATGCTGAAGCAGCTGATTAATCGCGTCGTGTTGGATACTATAGATCTCACAATATTATTCAATGAGCAGAATTCATGGTAATTTTTGAATGAAGATAGATTTATTATACAATTATAAAGACGTTCGTTTTCAAAATGCGCAAGATTTAGCTTAACTTATTGCTTCTGTGTTAAAATCAATTTCAACAAAATCAATCACACTTTGTAATAACTCTTATCAAGCCATAGACCAATCACAAAATATCATAAATTTTTAATAAAGCAACTAGAGTATGAAATCTATACGAAGTTTTCGCTTGATGATTGCCTGATCCTTGTTTTAGTCATATGTTTCGCAAATTTTTCATTACGATGATTTAGAATTTTCTACTAAAGAATATATAAATTCCGTCGCCACATACTTTGGCCGATTATTGTTTTCTCAAGAACACAACTTTCCACGGACGGCGATTAATATTATCCAAGATTATATGTTCGTTAATGGTAATTTTTTTGATTTCATCGATCTATGGAGACTATTATCTGAGTAAGCAGTACCTATTTCAGATTCGGGATACTTAAGCACCTCACTACACATGCAATATATGCACTCGCGAAGTAAAATAGTTCAAATTCTGTTCCCTTCAAAATGAAATTATTGTAAGAAGACTAGATTTCACTGAAACTATTATATAGAAAGAACACACTTTTATCAGTAATTCCATCAATGTTTAGTTATCAAACCTTTTGATCTTACATTTTCCCATTATTAGAAATAGTATTCTCAGAGATAACTTACGTGACCAAGAGACATCTAAAAAAGCGTTTTTCTTATCAGTAATGGTACATTCACAATTACCTATCATTATGGAATGCGAAACATATTATTTCAGAGATCTATATCAGGTTCCATTTCAAACTTCTAGAAATTGGAAAATATCGTCAGTTAGATATTATTGAAACGATAAGTTTTAGGTGAAAAACATTTTTATTCATTTACCTTTTAATCTTCCAGTGGAGATAAACGATATTTTTACGTGTTCTCGCAGAGGCATTTAATTGTATTAAGCGTTTAATCTCCATAAGGAAAGCACAATCAACGAAAACAAACGACTGAATTATAAACCTACCATTTGTCGGAGAGACGCTTTTATCAGACCCTCTAGAATGAAAGGGTATACCAAAAAAATCCGTAAATCGTTCGCGTAATCTATTAGCGCCAAACAGCCCCGCAGTCAATAAACTGCCGATAGTAAATAATCGAAGTAATGGCGAGCAAAAGTCCGAATTTCTCACTCGCGCACGGAATCAAAAATTACGCCTGGAGATAAAGCCGAGTTTAAAAGAATTGCATTTGGAGACGAGCTGAAGGGAGCCTGTCGGAGGGAGCAAATGAAAAGCCCACCATGGACTGATTAGAGAAATAGAGATCGGAAAAGTGGCCGAAGGAAAATCGGATTGGACATTGTGGAGGGCAGAAAATTGAAAGGGAGGGGAACAGCGATCACGTTGTTTAGCTGCCAGGCGCACAAGGATTCTCCTTTTTTCGAATTATAGATAAAACAGCGGGCAAGCACCAATCGATGCTATTCACTTCGATAACGCGATTGTTTTTTCCTGTGCGGGACAGAAGAGAATGGCGCGCTCACATTCGTAATTACGGAGTATCGTTTGTGAGCGAAATTATTTCAAATTTATTTCTGTTGTTATGTTTCAGCTAGTGATCACCATCGGTGTTCAGTGATAGGTAAAGAAATGTACCAAATATTTCCCCTATCTAACTTCTTGAAGGGAATTTACTCGCGGACTCGGTGCGCTTAGGACAGATTACAATTTTCATCACAGAGATGTAAGAATCGTTATAAGAAGTAACGCATAAAAGGTAACATCGTAACATATTTCTTTTATTCATAACGATATTTTTGTTTAGTTTTCTTATTTGATTTAACAAATTACGTCTTCTTGTTTTTATGTGATCCAAAATTCCAACGTGAATGAATGTTAATTCTGTGTTTAGTCACAGTCTCTGAATGTCCCATCTTTAGCTGCGTATTCTTTTACCCCTATATTTCGTTTATGATTTTAATTTTTTTCTTATTCTTGCATTGCTAATTTTAGAACACTACTTAAGAGCAAAACATTCTAAGAATATGTTTCAATACAATGTACTATTCAATTAATCCTATAACTATTGTTGAAAAGTATAGTTCTTTGGTAAAGAAAATCTTAATATTCCCAGGAATAAGTATCACCATTACCATAGCTGGATCGCTGCTGTCTATCATTGTGAGTGTATGTAAGGATACTCCTACACAAGTCAAATTTTTGGGGAAAGACACGGGAAACTGTGAATTAATGATAAGTAAAGCAAACATACATGTAATTCGTTGTTGAATTCATTGATGCATCTATCCTTTTACATTGGCGGATTAGATATTACGAAAAATTAAGGATATAGGACTAGTAATTCGATATTCTTCACGTACAACAGACTACAGTAGGCGTGAAGAGAAGCAGATATTATGGACACGTACACCCTGAGTTACAGTGTAAGGTGGATACTGAGGTACATAAGTAGATATAGAATCGAGTAGAATCATCACATAGGAAGGTTTGAATCACAAATATCTCGGTATTAGCCACGAAAACCTTTGGAGAGGAAAAAGGGTTTGCTAGTTTAAAGTGAAGTAGTCCATCTCTACTTTCTTCACTGAGCTAAAATACTTGTGTAAAGTGAAAAACTTACGTAAGTATAGTAATGTTACCTTATGCATGAATTATTAATCAATAGGAGTGACCAAGATCATTGCCATTATTCAGCATCAATCATTCATCAGTAAACTTCAAAATATCAAATCGAAAATCAACCCTAGGACGAAGGTAAATGACATATTTTTTCTGTATCCAGGATAAAAAAAAATTGAATCTAAAAGATAAAAATATCCCAATCTCCAAGCGATGGTAGCAGCACCATTTCTTATACATCATGTTAAGAGCCAAATTAGGGAGAGCATTTCTTTGTGAGTTCTTTTATTCCCCTTGGGAGCCTAGCGAAACACCATTTTAATTGATTCTGTTACTTAAATAGACTGTAAAGTATGCCTATACTTATGCCGCATCACACGAAAGAAAGTTTGTACAGTTATGCCTATCTTCAACAGTTGCCATTGAGATAATGGCCCTAGAAAGGGAGTCATACTGTCGTTAAATTAATTTTATTCCCCTCGACTGTAATTCTTAAGTTTGACCTCGGCGAGAAGTGCCGCTGCGGAAGCTTTGAAAAGTACCATTACTCGACAGCCTTGCGTTGTGACCCAGTTCATGAACTACTGGCAGTTAATGGAAATAACAGAGTGGCACAGCCATTTCACATGGCGCTCAAGTGAAGGATCATCCTCGTCTTCATGAGCGTAATAACCAAGTACCGGGGAAAATTTTCACCTATTTTCGGCTCGCCGAGAAAACAAAAACGATCCCCGAGGTAAATCAATCGTGAAGATGCATCAGCGGAAAATTTTACGAGCGACCGAATACAAATATATTTGCGCGGAAGATTCTTCTTCAAAGACCTCTCGTGCGAGAATGCACGAGATTTCGCCACCGCCGAATCCGTTACGGACGTGGTGAATTGAGGCGCCTCGCCGTATACTCCACTTTGTCACTCGAATCCTATTATTCGACCCCAAACACGGCGGTCGAAAGATATAGCGAAAGCAAAGGAGAGAGGCGACGAAGAGCGGCATTCAAGGAAAGAGACAGTATTCGAAGGTTATATAAAGGCGCTTTTTCGGAAAACAAAAAAGAATTGGCCGAATGAGGAGTGGAAATCCAAGGGAGGTTGATATGAGTTAGATCTGACGGATTTCCCGTAAGGAAAAGGGAGATGGTGGGTAGAAGTTGAAAGTGAGAGCTCCGAAAATGGGAAGATAAGGATGCGGTGGTGGAGATTTAGTTGAAGGAAATTCGATGAAGCGATGGACGACGAAATGGGCGAAGGGACTCCCGCCATCAAAGGCCGTTCGGATAGCAAAGAAAAATATTCGGTTTAAAAGGAAATATCATGAATTTACTCGGTGGATGGGATTTACATGAATGGAAGGGATCGGGCGGTGAAAGAGAAATCAAGCGAGCAGTTATAGAAAGAAATTTCTGCTGTCAACTTCGTTTAACTCAGTTCTCTGGAGATGATATTCACAGTGACTTTGTAAACCGAGAAGGGCTTTTGGAGGTAGTTTCAGTCGGAGAGTTTGCCTTTTTCCGTTTACGGATCCAGAACGTAATTTATTTTATGCAGAGAGGTTGTAGAGAAAATTCCATTGGACGATTGACGAGTGTATTGCTCAATACCTTTTATCTCCAATGCTCAAGAGGAATAGTTTTGCCATTCTTTGTTAGGCTCTAGAAACCTTATTTTACCTTGTGCCAATCCATGGAGGAATATTTCACAGAATTCGCTTAAGGAAACCCAAACTTTCATGGAAGATGAATGGAAAATATCGTGAGCATGTTCATGAAATTTACGTAATCTTTTAGTCTAGCCTTCATTCAGAATCTCATTTTAAATCCCTTCTTCTTTTCTTGCCTCACCAATTCCTCGGAATTGCAATAGCGTAGCGTGTTCAAAAATATATTAAATACTTCAAAAGTTTCACTTATTTATGAATGAAGGATTCTCGATTAATATCTGAGCATTAAATATTTAAACTCGAAATTTGACTCAATTACAAGAGGCTTCGTTTTAGTCATCTTCTCAATTTTTATGTCAGATCCGCTATACTCACTTATTCATGGTTCACATGCTATGAAGATATTTTATTTATCTCAACTAAGGTACTTTTTATTGGTAATATTGTTATTTCGCGTATAGGAACTCAATATATTTATATGCAAGCTACACTTTATGCATACGCATTCTTTACCTACAATTCGCTAATATACAGTCGCTTCTCTGCAACTTGTTTATCCATGTTTTTCATCTATTCACATTTAGCCAGCTGATATTCTACCGAACGTGGCATTCACACACTTAGAACTTCATTAGTTAGCAATCTTCTCAAACTGTAATTAGCAAACCACAACCCGTTGCGAGACTTCATATCCCTAATTGTTCGCTTAAATAACTCTCTCGGCAATTTCCATAATTTTCAGGGGGAGAGTACTTTTTATCCACTCTTATCCGTCGCGAAAAATCATCCTCCCTTTCATTTCTGTTAACCTAAAAACTTTCCTTTATTTCTATTTCGGCACGACTCTCTCATTGCGTAGAGGGCAGGGAATGGAACGAGTTTTATTTTTCAGCCTTTTTCACTCGACAATGGCAAAAAATCGAAAGGAGAAAATGTTCTATGGAGAGAGAGTGAGAATGGAAGAGCGCGGAAAAAAGTCAAAAACAAAACTTAAAAAGAGAAAACGAAATGGGGGAGAGAGTGAAAGTCCGACCGAAAAAGAAAAGATGATGAAGCAGTGGGGAATGAGCGTTTAGACAACTGCGGAAAGTATTCGAAGGAGAGAAGGAATGAGGGAGGAGGAAAATAGAGGAGTGAGAAGGAGTGATTGAAAAGTCGGTGCGAGGAAAGAATGCGTAAGCAGTGCCGAGACACGAAGGAGAGACTTCTGAGTGCGGAATAGAATTTCGGGAAAAAGAGAAAGGAAAAGATTGGAAGTGAGAAATCGTGCGATTGCGGGGTTTGGAGAGGGTCTGGAGGAGAGTTTGGAAATGGAAAATCAATAAGTTGGCTCAATTTTGAGGGGACACTATGTAGCTTGGATAACTCGCCAAAGGGAAATTAAACTACGCTCGCCGGCTCCCCTTTCTCTTGCCCCTCTGTCGAAACCTCTTCTTTCTTACTTTTCCCTTCACACGAATTCACAAGAGGTGGCATTTTTCATTCGGATACCCTTTCTCTTTTCGAGCCTAACTGCCCTCTTCTTCTTCCTTGTCCTCTTCCGTGCCAAAAATTCTTCATCCTTTTCTTCTTTATGCATTTTCTCTTTTATTCTCTCCCTCCTGATATTCTGCGGTCTCACTTTGCTTTGGAAATATTGTAACTAATCGGTTATGCTTATTATGGATTTTTAAATTAGTTATTCCACTATCAAAAAAACTTCAAAGAACATTTATAGCAATTTTTGAATCAATGCGGTTGGTGAGGAAATAGAAGTAAGAATTAAAACTTTCTCTATGACCGCTAGCTACGGAGAATAAGGACAAATAAGTAAAATCTTACACTTATCTTTTCACATAATAAAATCATAACAAACCATAAATCATATATATTTTATAATAAATTAAACATTTTTATGAATTAAAATTTTCGTCTATAGGGGTAATTATCAAAATATTAAATAAATGAAAGGTACTAAAATATTACACCAATGACATCCGTGAAATTTGGCAGCATCAGCCATAATTTAAGAGTTTATCGACAGCTGAGATAATTTCACACATGATCCTCCAACGGGAATCGAACACGGGACCGCTTTCATTAAATTCGAAAGCATCAGCCAGTATTTCTCTCCGTGGCATTTACTAATTTAATTCAACTTAGCCAAACAAGAAAATGGGTAAGGATGATTTTTAAGTCTATTTTAAAGTATATTGTTAAGTCTTTTCAAGTCAATCCTTTTTTTTGGATTTTTCACCTTAGCTACTTTAGTGGATAGAGCTTCAACATGTGCCACATTCATAAATCGTATACTTTAAAATATTTTCTTGATATTATGTAAGGAATAAAATAATATTTAGCTTTACCTATATTACTTCCCCATTATGCACTCATGATCATTATTTATAGAAGCTCATCGTTGTTGATTGAGAACAGCTAATATAGAATTTAACATATCCTGATGTTAGAGAAATGACATCTTGTTTTATCTATTCTATGGTGTGAATTCAAAATAGATACAAGATAAGATTCAGAGTTAAGTTCCTTCTTTGTTTAAGATCTAATTCAAAACTGTTTACTTTGAGATAGCCGTATTCCCATTTTTCTCTCGAAGACTTGCCTTCAGCTATTATCAAACAGATACATCCGAATTTAATCATATCTACCAAAACTTCAAAGTGAAATATTCCAGCAAATATGAAATAAAGCTGTAGATTTCTCTTGTTATTTTACGGTTGAATATTGTATTTCTTTGAGATTTCAAATCAACGTATTCTTCTTATTACGATGTAGCTCCTTCTACATTTTTCATAACTTCCACAGCTTTTGGAGGGTTTTTTGCCGCAAGACCCTGCAATTCGGCCCAACTCTTTTTGCCCTATCCCATAATCCCTAGCGCAAACCCCTATGCACTCGACCTCCCCATCCCATTCTTCGCAGACGTCCGATAGTGCCAACTCCACCTTTCCCAATTCGCCAATTTTTTTCTCTTCCTGATCTGTCCACCCACAATCGTGCTTTTCCTCACATCCCCTAAGGTCAGCCATGTCTGGAGAGGTCCACCCACGCCCTTCCACTTCACCTTTCAAAGTCACTCCCCCACTCCTCTATTCAACTCCCTCTCTTTTCTCAATAGTCCACATATACACATTATTTTTCTCTTTCCTTGTCTTTTGTTCTCTCCTTTTCCGCCTGTCTCATCCTCCGATTGTCTCCCATTCTCCAGTCCAACCCAAGTTTCCTAACATTTTTTACCGCCAGCTATTCTTGTCATGCTAAATATTATGTTTATGGTCTGCTTTATGAAATTGATGTACTCGAGGACTGCTCCTGCGTTTCTTAATGTAGCGAGTGCCTTAATGTAGTTTTTCGAGATGCGTCGGTTTGATTTATTTTACGATTTTCTTACTTTCCGGCAAATGATTGAAATAAACTTCACAGAATCAGGAGAGGTATTGTGGTAATTTATAATGGATAGGGACTGGAAAAGATTTTTACCTTTTATCACAGTATTTATTTAAAAACCCCAAACAGAAATACAACCGGTTTCGAATGAATGATCATTTAGAAGACGAATGAAGATCATCAGAAGATGAATGATCATTCATTCGAAACCGGTCGTATTTCTGTTTGTGTTTCTTAAATAAATACTGTGGTAAAAAGCACAAATCTTTTCAAGTTCCTTTCCAAAAGTTTAATCGACCTAAGTCTAAATTTTTCCCGAAACAAACCAACCCTCCTTTGTCTCCTACTATTTTCTCTCCCACTTTTGTCAAAAATTTTATCAGTTTCTTTCTGTTTCTCTTCTCCATCTATTTAATCGGGATTTCTTATTCGATGTTCTGCATGAACTCCGAGCGATCGATGTTATTCGTAACTTGATATTCTGTTGTAATTGTGCGTAAACCCTACTTTATTCACTATTTTCCACTTCCCTCTTTAGATCATAAAAACGTTCCTTATCCCTAATGTGCTTATCCATCACTAATTCTTCATCAACTTTCTGTACTCAAAATTCTTCTGCCCTCTTGATCTTCCATCGCCCTTTTGCTTTGCTTCACACTGAATCCTGATTTACTGACATATTTTCTTGATTAATGGTTGCTTCACTTAACGCGTAGTAAACGTGCTTCAAAATTGAGAAAATATCGAGAGAAAAGAACTCAAACTCGGTTCTTCCTCTTGCCGGCCATAGCTCTACCTAAATGAACAATCTTTACTACTGAGATGGTGAACAGTGAAACCTTAATGACTTAGCATACAATCGATGAAAGGAAGACCTGTCCTCCATTCCCGATGCACACGTTTTCTTTTTTCGATAATTTCTCCACCCCCAACCCGGTTTATGTTCCGTTTTGCCCTTCCTTTTTGTCTTTCTCCCCTATTCTCTTTCTTTTCTTCCTTGGCTATCACCCTGTCTTTTCTAGTTTGTTCTCTTTCTTTCTTTACACAACTTTTCTCCTTGTTATTCCTCTTCTTTTCTCCTGCCTGCCATTCTTTTCCGCCATCCTGCTCACCTGTGCCGCCACCCTTCTCCTCCCGACCACATCCTCTCTCTCGAGTTAGAATTCCAACAGCGTTTGTGCGTGTGCGGTTCCGGAGCTTTGGCTAGTCGGCGTAGGCCACCCGACACCGCGGGAGATTGAAATCAAGGTGGAGGAATAGAGGTTTACGTATGGAATCGGAGGTCTATGGGTGCTGGAGAGGAGCGACGGAGGATATCTTTCAGGTGAAGGGGAATACTGGAGGGAGAGCTCGTCTCTGAAGGATTGGCTTATAGAAGGTACACGAAATATTTCAATTTCCAAACCCATCCCCCCTCTCTGATCCGCGTCTCTTTCCTA
Organism: Pachydiplax longipennis; assembly: GCA_036926295.1. NCBI lineage: Eukaryota > Metazoa > Arthropoda > Insecta > Odonata > Libellulidae > Pachydiplax > Pachydiplax longipennis. The sequence goes on along the minus strand of JAVFKF010000013.1, from coordinate 4,467,733 downwards.
AGAATTCATACACACACCACGGGAATTGAGTTACAGGAGGTCCACCCCGTCTATGCCCTGGGCGATATCTCATGGAGTTGGTAATGAGGTCATCCTGCACCTTCTCTACCTTCCCCCATCCCCAGAATCACACAACATGTCACCCTAATGCATGGACGTATACGCCCTTTCGTTTATACGCATATGGGGATGTTCTCCCGGAGAACACGAGCGTGAAGTGGGATGAGTTTATGCATAAGCAATCAAAGACGTTTGGGCACCAAGGGATAAAATACGCGGGAGTGCATGAGCTTGTACGTGTGTGTGGGAGTGTTTATGCGGGGATAGGAAAGCGGACGGTTATGGAGAGAAATAAGGAGAGGCAATCTAATCCCTTTTCTACCCTCTCTCTCCCTCCGATGTCTGTTGGAGACAGAATTTCCGCAGATAAAGGCTAACTTGATTTTGATCAATCCGCAGCGAGGCGTGGAGAGAGAGTCGGACTCTCCCTTCCACAGCGAGGAGAAAGAGCGAATTTCCTCTCCATTTCCTCCTTATTCGAAAAGAGAATGCGTAATCGGTCCTTCAATCTTGCGGAGTTTGGAGAAAATAAGAATTTGGGAGCTGGAATTTTCCCCTCGAAACCAGCGGACGAAAAGGGATTATTTTGAATTGCGTCCGATATTGAAATGGTTTTCCGTCTTATTGTCTCCAGAATTATCAGCCTTAACGAGTAGCTGTCTACGTAATTCAGCCCTCCGTAAAATTACAGGTTACATATTGTATATTTCAATGCAAAGAATTCATCTAAAATTGTAATATGAAAGAGAGTTCTCGTAACAAAGAGAATAAAACCATTATCTCTAATATAATGTCATTCTCTCTAATATAACTGAGAGAACTGATATTGAATAATAGCTGCGTAAAACTTTTTCAAACATATCACTCATTTTCCATTTTTCCTTCAACTTTGATTCCATTGATTTGGGGTATGAAAAAAATTAATATGCAAATTCCAAGAGAATATATTGATTGTACTTGAATTCAAAAACCAGCAAAGAAATCTTTCTTAAAAGTTAATGAGCGTGCATTTTCAATCGCATTTACGCTGGTCAGCGTAGACCAGAGTTTTGTTGAATTTTTTTGATAGCGTCACGTGTAAACAGGATATTAAGAAGTAGATTAAATTATCATATTAAGAAAATAGCACCTATTAATTACATTCCGAACTCTTTGGGTGATTTCTGTACTAAATGTAAATTCCAATGCTAAATTATAATTCCATAAACTTTTGGCATAACTTCCTATATATGGTCCTAAGTCTCAAACCATGTTAAGTAAAGCATGATACTTATCTTATTCACTGAAATTCTATACCAAATAAAGGATCATGGCTTAAAATAGGAATTCAGTTTAAAACAGATTAGTCTTTAGATGCTGAAAAATACTCATATGATTTACGTTCATTCTCGTTTGTAGTTTTTATCGTTTTTCTTTTTTATTTAAATCTTACTTTCATCGATTAAAAGAAAAAAAGCAATTTGTTCCCAATATTCTTGAACTTATCATTATCTTATTTTTCCTTCGACGTTGACAGTGATTAACCTAAATTCAATCGCACGATGCTCTTAGTAACTAAGGTTAAAAATATAGTAATCTCAAGACGAAATATTTTCTATTAAAAAGGATATCTCATAAAAGCTTGTTCCACATAAAAATTTTTACTTAGTTTTGGTTGTTAAAAGAACATAATTTTTCTACGTGCTGATGATATAAATCAACCGAGAAATGTATATTTGACTAAGATCACTAAAATCCTTCCGTGGAAAATATTTTGAACTGCAAAAAATTTACAAGATAAAAAACATTTTTGAGGTGCCAAATATTTTTAGATTCCAAAAATATTTTGGAAACCCTAAAAATTAATAAAAATTTAATTGAGACATATTATACGTAATGACTTTTAAATATCTTAATTCACCATTTGTTCTTACGTAAAATTACTTGAGATCGTATTTGACAATCGCAATTGTCGTCAGGGGGATGGGTTCCATAAAATTTCAAAATTTTACAAAAATATTTTATTTATTTTTATTTGTTTATTTAACTGGTGCCCTTACAAACATCCACTTATGGACAATTACAAAAAAGGCGTCAACGACATTCTTACACACGCGACCATTCTCTAACCGGAAGATAGCCGGTTAACCCAGGACCTCGGTGTTGGAGCGTACGCATGATAGCAAGCTATCAAATCCGCTGATAAGCTCTCGTATTTTATTAAGATTACCGCAATTTTGAGTGGAAAACAATATAAATACCCAAAATAAAAATAATTACTCAATTTCAATTCTTCTTGTGCTTGTCTCAATTTCGTAAGACTATACTTCCTATTTTAACTTTGCAAAATAAATAAAGTCTGCAAACGATAAAAACTAAGTTAAATTGTATTTCTTAATAAATACCCTAGACTCTTCTGGGGTCGAACCGGAGTCTTCAAAGTCAAGAGACATACTGATATCTGCACAGAAGGAAATTTAACTCTTTCTTAAGTTGTGCAACTTCTGGTTGTTGAGTTTTAGGCGAACACAAATGCACAAACCATTTCTTATTCATTAATAAGACTAGCTGAAGTACCTGTTGATTCTCAGAAGAGAAATAAAAATTTACATCTACTAATTATAATTCGGATATATCTAATTTCGCTTTAGCTTTTGATAGCACTAATGCTTCATTAAGCATTTCACCCCCCTTGATGAGGGAGGCATAGTCTCCGAAATGCGCGTTGGCAGTTTCTCAAAATCGGTAGACCCACATGGCGTTAATCTTTTCTTAGAAATTGCCCTACGGTCACAGGCAGTGATTCTTGGGTCTCTTATTCATTAACAGCCGATTTTCATTTTCTTTCCTTTCATGTAGGGTCTTGATGAAGATAAATTTCATTATAAATTCAATCCATAATAGTAATTGAAAGAATCAGATCACTTATTCTGTTCAAAAGTTATGACACCTCAAAATAATCCATGTTCGCCGTCGTTTGCGAAAAGTATGGAAGTTAGAAAATTAATCTCTCAAAATTAAATTCTCAATTTAACCCTCAAAAGAATGCTTTAGGGCTAAAACATCGACAATAAAGGATGTCTTACATAACCCTTTGATGACCAAAGTATTTCACATCTTCCTTGCCGCAGGGGGCATTAGGCTATAGTAGCAGTTGTTAAAAGTTGGCTTAGCTCGCTCAAAAAACGGCATATTTAGCAATGTATTTTAAATATCTTCCAAACTAAGCAGAAATTCTCTTCGAAAACGGCTTATTAATCAAAATTTTTAACAAATCTTTTATATTAGGCTGACATTCGCTTCGTAAACGGCTTATTTAATAAGATAATTAAAAAACCTTTCAAATTATGCCGAAATCCTCTTTCGAAACGGCTTCTTTTTCAAGATTTTTAAGAAAACCTCCAAATTAAGCCCAAATTTGCTCAGAAAACGGTTTATTTAGCAGCATATTTGAAAAATCTTCCAAATTGTGCCGAAATCCTCTTTCAAAACGGCTTATTTATCAAGATTTTTAAAAAATCCTCAAAATTAATACGAAATTTAATATACTATATACTATTTACTATACTTGAAAAAACTTCCAAATGAAGCAAAAATTCACTCAAGAAGTGCTGATTTCGCAAGATATTTTCAATGTCTTCAAAAATAAGCATATATTCACTAAAAAACGGATGTTTTATCAGGATATTTAAAAACTCTTCCAAATAATGCCAGAAATCATTCAAACACGGCTCAATTACCGAGATAGTTGAAATATTATACAAATTAAGAACGAAATCGATCAAAAAACGGCTCATTTAGAAAGATATTTGAAAAATCGTAATAATTAAGATAAAACTCGCTTTGAAAACGGCATAGGTAGAAAGATATTAGAAAAATCTTCCAAATTCTGCCGAAATTCGCTCAAATAACGGCTTATCTAGCAAGATATTTAAATATCTTCCAAACTAAGACGAAATTAGCTTCAAAAACGGTTTATTTATCAGGATTCTTTAAAAATCTTCCAAATTATGCTAATACTTGCTTCAAAAAACCGCCTATTGAGTAAGAAATTTAAAAAATCTTTCAAAATTCTGCCGAAATTCGCTCAAAAAAATTCATATTTAGTATGATAATTGTAATATCACCCAAACTAAGCCAAAATTCTCGTCTAAAACGGCTTATTTATCAAGATTTTAAAAAAATCTTACAAATTAAATCAAAATTCGCTCAGAAACGGCTTATTTATTAAGATAATTAATTAAATCTTCCAAACTAAGGCGAAATTAATTTCGCAAACGGCTTATTTATCAGGATTTTTAAAAACACTTCCAAGTGAAGCCAAAATTCTCTTCGAAAACGGCATATTTTATTTAAAATATCTTTTGGAATTCGCCGAAATTCGTTCAAGCAACTGATTATTTAGAATGATATTTGAAATGTCATCCAAACTAAGCCAAAATTCGCTTCAAAAACGGCATATATATCAACATTATTAACAAAATCCTCCAGATTTAGCCAAAATTCGCTGAGAAAATGGATTATTTAGCAAGGTAATTAAAAAATCTTCCAAATTTAGCCAAAATTCTTTACGAAAGCAAATTATTTAGAAAGATATTTAAAGATTCCAGGATCAGCCGAAATTCGTCCAGAAAATGGTTTATTCAATAAGATAATTAACAAATCTTACAAATAATGCCAAAATTCTCTTCAATAGAAGACTTATTTAATAAGATATTAAAAAATCCAAAATTAAGCACAAATTTACTCAGAAAACTGCTTAATTATCAAGATTTTTAAAAACATTTCCAAATAATGCCGAAATTTACTTCGAAAACGGTTTATTAATTAAGATAATTAACAAATCTCCCAAACTAAGCCAAAACTCGCTACGAAAACGGCTTATTTATTAAGATAATTAACAATTCTTGCAAATTAAGCCGAAATTCTTATAGAAAAAATCTTATATTCTTATTTATCAAGATTTTTCAAAAACTTCCAAATTAAGCCTAAATTCGCTAAGAAAACATCTTATTTAACAAGATATTTGAAAAATCCTAAAAATTCGTAATCATAAACGGCTTATTCATCAAGATTTTTAAGAAATCTAACAAATTAGGCCGAGATTCGCTTCGAAATCAGCCAATTACTCAAGATTTTTAACAAAACCTCCAAACTAAGCCAAAAATTCGCGACTCTTAGAAAGATATTTTTAAAATCTTTTAAAAATATTTCAGAACAATCTTTAGAAAGATATTTAAAAAATCTTTCAGAATCCTGCATAATTCGCTCTAAAAAGGCTTAAAAATCAACATGATTATTAAAAATCCTCCAGATTTAGCCGAAATTCAATCACAAAAGGGCTTCTTTATGAAGGAAATTAAACAATCTTCCAAATGAAGCGAAAATTCGCTTCGAAAACGGTTTATTTAGAAAGATATTTTTAAATAATCTTTCCGAATTCTGAGGAAGTTCGCTCAAAAAACGGCTCATTTAGAAGAATTTTTGAAAAATGTTCCAAATTAGGCCAAAATTCGGTCAAAATACGGCTTATTTAGCAAGATATTAGAAAACTCTTCCAAATTAAGCCAAAATTCAGTCAAAAAAAGTCTTATTTAGCGAGATTTTCCAAAAAAACTTTCATATTAGGCCAAAATTAGCTTTAAAAACGGGTAATTTAGAAGACTTTTAAAAAAAATCTCCCAAATTTTGCGTAATTATGGGAAAAAACGGCTTATTTAGTAAGATATTAGAAACATCTTGCAAACTAAGCAAAAATTTGGTCAAAAAACATCTTATTTACGAAATTTTCCAAAAAAAATTTTTCAATAAGCCAAAATTCCGTCAAAAAACGGCTAATTTAGCAAAATATTAGAAGAATCTTCGAAATTAAGACAAAATAAGGTCAAAAAAACGGCTTCTGTGGAACGATATTTGAAAAATCTACCAAATTAAGCCAAAATGTCGTCAAAAAACGGCCTATTTGGAATGATATTTCAAAAATCTTCCAAACTAAGCCAAAATGGTTCAAAAAAGGGCTTATTCATCAATATATTAAAAAAAATCTGCCAAATTTATCCAAAATTCGGTCAAAAAACAGCTTTTATAGCGAAATTTTCGGAAAATCTTAAAATTAAGCCGAAATATGGTCACAAAACGGCTTGTTTAGTAAGATATTAGAAACATCTTCAAAATTATGCCAAACATTTGTCAAAAAACGTCTTATTTCGTGAGGTTTTCCAAAAATAACTTTCAGACAGAGCAAAATTTGCTTAAGAACGGCTAATTTACGGCGAGTTTTGAAAAATTTCCCAAATTAAGAGAAATTCGGTAAAAGAACGGCTTAATTAGCAACATATTAGAGAAATCTTAAACATAAAGCCAAATTTTCGTCAAAAATGGATTATTTGGCAAGATGTTACAAGAATCTTCAAATCAAGCCAGAATTTGGTCACAAAACGACATATTTGGATCGATATTTCGATAATCTTACAAATTAAGCCAAATTCGGTGAAAAAACGTAATTTTAGCGATATTTTCAAAATATCTACCAAATTAAGCCGAAATTCGGTCAAAAAACGGCTTATTTAAAAAGATATTAGTAACATCATCAAAATTAGGCAAACATTTCGTCAGAATACGGCTTATTTGAAAAATCTTCCAAATTAAGCAAAAATTCGTTCAAAAAACGGCTAAATTGGAACGATATTTGAAAAATCTTATAAATATATATTAATAAAATATAAATAAATCTTATATATACATATAAATATATTGCTAAATTAGCCGTTTTCTGCCGGAATATTGGGCTATTGAAGAATGTTTTGTGGAAAATCTCTGTATATAAGACGTTTTTTGACCAAATTATCGCTTAATTTGCATGATGTTTTTAAAAACTTACTAAATAAGCCGTTTTTTCCCATCATTCCGCAAAATTTGGGAGATTTTTCAAAAATCCAACTAAATTACCTGTTTTTTAAGCTAATTTTGGCTTAATCTGAGAGTTTTTTTTGGAAAATCTCGCTAAATAAGACTTTTTTTGACCAAATTTTGGCTTCAATTGGAAGATTTTTCAAATATCGTTCAAAATCAACCGTGTCCTGACTGAATTTTGGCTTAATTTGGAAGAGTTCTCTAATATGTTACTAAATAAGCCGTATTTTGACCAAATTTTGGCTTAATTTGTAAGATGTTTCTAATATCTTGCTAATTAAGCCGTTTTTATTACCGAATTTCGGCTTAATTTGGAAAAATTTATTAAATATCGTTCCAAGGAAGACGTTTTTTGACAAATTTTGGCATAATTCTGAAGAATTTTCACACATCGTTCCAAATAAGCTGTTTTTTGACCAAATTTGTCTTCATCAGGAAGATTTTTCAAAAATATTTCTAAATTAGCCCTTTTTCCATAAATTTTGGCTTAAGCTGGAAATTTTTTTGCAACATCCCGCTAAATAATGCGTTTTTTTACGAAATGTTGGCTTAAATTTGAAGATTATTCTGATATCTTGCTAAAAAGGCCGTTTATTGAATAAATTTTGGCTTAATCTGGAAGATGTTTCTAATATCTTGGTAAATGGGCCGTTTTTTGACCGAATTTTGGCTTAGTTTGGAAGATTTTATTAAATATCGTTCCAAATCAGTCGGTTTTTCACCAAATTTTGGCTTAATCTGGAGGGTTTTTTGGATTATTTCGCTAAATAAGCCATTTTTGACCGAATTTCGGCTTAATTTTGAAGATTTTACTAATATCTTTCAAAATAAGCTGGTTTTTGACCGAATTTCAGCTTAATCCGGTAGATTTTTCAAATATCGGTCCAAATAAGCTGTTTTTGGACGAAATTTCGGCTTAATTTGGGTGTATTTTCGAAAATTTTGCTAAGTAAGCCGTTTTTTGACAGAATTTCGGCTTACTTTGGAAGATTTTTCGATTATCGTTCCAAAGAAGACAAAGTTTTTTTGCAAAATCTTTCTAAATGAGACGATTTATTACCAAATTTTTCCTTAATTTGGAAGATTTTTCGATTATTGTTCGAAATATGATTAGTTTTCGACCTAATATTGGTGTTATCTGCATTTGCCAACAATTTTTCTAAATTAGCCCTTTTTTCAGTAAATTTTGGCTTAATCTGGAAGTTTTTTTTGCAAAATCTCGCCTAATAATGCGTTTTTTTACGAAATTTTATCTTAATTTGGAAGAATTTCCGAAAATCTTGCCGTTTATTGAACAAATTTTGGCTTAATTTGGAAGATGTTTCTAATATATTGCTAAATGGGCCGTTTTTTGACCGAATTTTAGCTTAATTTGGAAGATCTTATTAAATATCGTTCCAAATAAGTCGTTTTGTGACCAAATTTTTGCTTAACATGGAAGATTTTTGGAGAATCTCACTGAGTAACACGTTTTTTCACGAAGCTTAGGCTTAATTTCGGATATTTTTCGAAAATTTCGCTAAATAAGCCTTTTTGGGCCTAGTTTCGGCTTACTTTTGAAGATTTTACTAATATTTTTCAAAATAAACCGTTTTTTGACCGAATTTTTTTAAAACCTTAATTTGGAAGATTTTTCAAGAATATCTCTAAATTAGCCCTTTTTTGAGTAAATTTTGGCTTAATATGAATGTTTTTTTGTAAAATCTCGCTAAATAATGCGTTTTTTGAGAAATTTTGGCTTGATTTAAAAGTTTTTCTAATATCTTGCTAAATAATCCGTTTTTTACCGAATTTATGCTAAATTTGGAAGATTTTTTAAATATCGTTCCAAATAAGTCGTTTTTTGACTAAATTTTGGCTTAATCTGGATGGTTCTTTGGAAAATCTCACTAAATAAGACATTTTTTGACCAACTTTTTGCTTAATTTGGACTATTTTTCGAATAATGTTCGAAATAAGACGTTTTTTATACCAAATTATGGCCTTTTTTGGAAGATTTTTTAAATATCGTTCCAAGTAATTCGTTTTTTGACGAAATTTTGGCTTAATCTGGGAGATTTTTCGAAAATTTTTCTAAGTAAACCGTTTTTTAATCGAATTTCCGCTTACATTGTAAGATTTTTGAAATGTCGTTCCAAATAAGTCGTTTCTTGACTAAATTTTGGATTAATCTGGAATTTTTTTGTAAAATCTCGCTAAATAATCCGTTTTTGACATTATTTTGGCTTTATTTTGAAGATTTTTGTAATATCTTGCTAAATATGCCGTTTATTGAACAAATGTTGTCTTAAGTTGGAAGATTTTTCTAATATCTTGATAAATATGCCATTTTTTGACCGAATTTCGGCTTAATTTGGAAGATTTTTTATATATCGTTCCAAATAAGTCGTTTTTAACAAAATTTTGACTTATTCTGAATTTTTCGACAATCTCGCTAAATAATACGTTTTTTGACCAAATTATGTCTTAATTTGGAATATTTATTGAAAATTTCCCAAAATAACCCGCTTTTTAAACGATATTTGATAAATCTGCAGATTTAATCTGAAATTTGGTCAAAAAAACGTATTTTTTGGAACGATAATCAAAAAATCTTCCAAATTATGCTAAAATTTGGACAAGAAAACGGATTATTTAGAGAGATTTTCGAAAAAACCTAGATTATGACAAAAATTCTTAAAAAAAACCAACGAAAAATCTTCCAAAGAACGTTAAAATTTGGTCAAAAAGACGTCCTGTTTGGAACGATAATCAAATATCTTACAAATTAAGCGAACATTTGTTCAAAAACGTCTTATTTAGTAAGATATTATTAAATTCTTTCAAAGTAAGCCGAAATTCTTTCAAAAAACGGCTTATGTAGAAAATTTTTATAAAAATCTTCCAAATTAAGCCGAAATTTCGTCAAAAAATTGCTTATTTGCAGCGATATTTGAATAATCTTACATCAGGAAACGGTTGATTTTGAACGATATTTGAAAAATCTTCCAATTGAAGCCAAAATTTGGTCAAAAAAGTCTTATTTAGCGAGATTTTCCAAAAAAAACTCTCAGATTAAGCCAAAATTAGCTTAAAAAACTCATTAAAATTAGGCCAGAATTTCCTAAAAACGCATTATTTAGTTCGATTTTGCAAAAAAACTTTCAGCTGTAGCCAAAATTTACTCAAAGTAGGGATTAGAAATATTTTTGAAAAATCATCCAAATTAAGCCAAAATTCGGCCAAAAACGGCTTATTGAGCATGATATTAGTAAAATATTCCAAAGTAAGCCGATATCGTCGAAAACGTCTTATTTAGGGAGATTTTCCAAAGAACCTTCCAGATTTAGCCAAAATTTGATCACAAAACTGCTTATTTGGAACGATATTTGAAAAATCTACCGGATTAAGCCGAAATTCGGTCAAAAAGCAGCTTATTGGAAACGATGTTTGATAATTCTTCAGAATTATGCCAAAATTTGTTCAAAAAAACGTCTTATTTATCGAGATTTAAAAAAAAACCTTCCAGATTAAACCAAAATTTGGTCACAAAACTGCTTTTCTGGAACGGTATTTGAAAAATCTACCAGGTTAAGCCGAAATTTGGTCAAAAAACGGCTTATTATGAAAGATATTAGTAAAATCTTCAAAAGTAAGCCGAAATTTCGTCAAAAATGGCTTATTTCAAACAATAATCGAAAAATCTTCCAGATTATGCCGAAATTCGGTCAAAAAAGGCCCATCTAGCAAGATATTGGAAACATCATCCAAATTAAGCCAAAATTTATTCAATAAACGGTCTCTTTAGTAAGATATTTGAAAAATCCTCAAAATTAAGATAAAATTTCGTCAAAAACGCATTATTTAACGAGATTTTCCAAAAACATTCCAGATTAAGCAAAAAGTTACAGCAAAAAGAGATAATTTATAAAAATTACACAAATCGAATACAATATTCGGACAAAAAATGGCTTTTTTAGCAAGATATTAGTAAAATCCTCCAACGTAAGCCGAAATTCAATCAAAAAAGTCTTATTTAGGAAATGTTCGAAAAATCTCACAAATTAAGTCGAAATTTCGTCAAAAAATGGCTTATTTGGAACGATATTTGAAATATCTTACAAATTACGCCAAAATTTGTCAAAAAAACGTCTTCCTTGGAACGATAATCGAAAATCTTCCAAATTAAGCGAAAATTTAGTCAAAAAACGTCTTATTTAGTGAGATTTTCGAAAATACCTTCCAGATTAAGCCAAAATTTGGTCTAAAAAAAACTTATTTGGGTCAAAAAATCGGTCAAAAACATCTTATTTTTACAAATATATGTAAAATCTTACAAAGTAAGCCGAGATTCGGTCAATAAAAGGCATATTGAGCGAAATTTTCGAAATATCCCCCAAAGTATTCCAAATTTTCCTCAAAAAACGAATTATTTAGCGAGATTTTGCAAAAAAAACAGAAAAAGCCAAAATTTGGTCAAAAAAACGTCTTATTGGGAAAAATAATCGATGTATCTTCTAAATTAAGCCAAAATCTGGTCAAAAAACGTCTTATTTAGCGTGATTTTCCAAAGAATATTTCAGATTAAGCCAAAATTTAGTCAAAAAACAGCTTATTTGGAAGGATATTTGAAAAATCTACCAAATTAGGGAAAATTAGGTGAAAAACAGCTTATTTATCGAAATTTTCGAAAAATCTACCAAATTAAGCGGTAATGCGGTCAAAAAACGGCTTATTTTGAAAGATATTAGTAAAATATTCCGAATAGGGCCAAAATTTTTGTAAAAAAGACGTCTTATTTGGACCTACAATCGAAAAATCTTCCACATTAAGCAAAAATATGGTTTAAAAACGTCTTATTTAGCGAAATTTTCCAAAAATCTCCCAAATGAAGCGGAAATTTCGTCAAAGCAAAATATTAAAAAAAATCTTACAAATTAAGAAACATTTGTACAATAAAGGGCTTATTTAGGCAGGTGGAACAATAATCATAAAAATTAAGCCAAATTTACGTTTAAAAACGTATTATATAGCGAGCTTTTTCCAAAATACTTCTAGATTAAGCTTAAATTTAGTCAAAAATCGGCTTATTTGGTACGATATTTGAAAAATCTACCTAATAAGCAAACATTTGTTGAAAAAACGTCTTATTTAGTGAGATTTTCCAAAAAACCTTCCAGATTAAGCCAAAATTAGGTCAAAAAACGACTTATTTGGAACGATATATAATAAAATCTATTAAATTAAGCCGAAATTCGCTCATGAAATGGCTTATTTTGCAAGATATTAGTAAAATGTATAATGTAAGCCGAAATTTCGCTAAAAATGTCGTATTAGGAACGAAATTTAACAAATATTCTCGAAAAATCTACCAAATTAAGCCGAAAATCCGTCAAAAAACGGCTTATTTAAAGAAATTTCCAAAAAACTCCCACATTATGAGAAAATTTCTTAAAAAATCGCATATTTGGAACGATAATTCAAGTATCTTCCAAATAAGGCCAAAATTTGGTAAGAAAACGACATATTCGGAAAGATATTAAAAAAATCTCACAAATTAAGCCAAAATTTGGTCAAAAAACGGCTTATTACGAAAGATATTAGTAAAATACTCAAAAGTAAGCCGAAATTCGGTCAAAAATCGGCTTATTTTTCAAGATATTCGTAAAATGTATAATGTAAGCCGAAATTTCGCTAAAAATGTCGTATTAGGAACGAAATTTAACAAATATTCTCGAAATTCTACCAAAATCAGCCGAAAATCCGTCAAAAAACGGCTTATTTAAAGAAATTTCCAAAAAACTCCCACATTATGAGAAAATTTCTTAAAAAAATCGCATACTTGGAACGATAATTCAAATATCTTCCAAATAAGGCCAAAATTTGGTAAGAAAACGACTTATTCGGAAAGATATTTAGAAAATCTACCAAATTAAGCCGAAATTAGGTCAAAAAACGGCTTATTACGAAAGATATTAGTAAAATATTCAAAAGTAAGCCGAAATTCGGTCAAAAATCGGATTATTTTGCAAGATTTTAGTGAAATCTTCCAATGTAAGCCGAATTTTCGTAAAAAAAATGTCGTATTAGGAACGATATTTAACAAATCTAACAAAACTAAGCCAAAATTCTAAAAAAATGGCTTATTTAGGGATATTTAAGAAAAATCTACCAAGTTAAGCCACAAATCCGTCAAAAAACTGCTTCTTTAAGGGAATTTCCAAAAAATCGCCCACATATGACAAAATTTGTTAAAAAAGTGGCTTATTTGGAACGATAATTCAAATATCTTCGAAACAAGACCAAAAATTGGTAAAAAAACGACTTATTCGGAAAGATATTTTAAAAATCTCCCAAATTAAGCCGAAATTCGGTCAAAAAACGGCTTATTTAGCGAATTTTTCCAAAAATCTCCCAAATGAAGCGGAAATTTCGAGAAAAAATGGCTTATTTGGAACAATAATCGAAAAATATTCCATATTAAGCAAAAATTTGGTCAAAAAACGTCTTATTTATCGTGATTTTCCAATGAATCTTTCAGATTAAGCCAAAATTTAGTCAAAAAACGGCTTATTTGGAAGGATATTTGAAAAATCTACCAAATTAAGGAGAAATTAGGTGAAAAACAGCTTATTTATCGAAATTTTCGAAAAATCTACCAAATTAAGCCGTAATGCGGTCAAAACACGGGTTGTTTGTAAGATATTAGTAAAATCTTCCAAATAAGGCCAAAATTTGGTAAAAAAGACGTCTTATTTGAAACAATAATCGAAAAATCTTCCAATTTAAGCAATAACTTTGCGAAAAAACGTCTTATTAAGCGACATTTTCCAAAACAATTCCAGATTAAGCCAAAATTTGGTCATAAAACGTCTTATTCGGAAGGATATTTACTAAAATCTTCCAAATTAAGCCAAATAACGGCCAAAAAGCGCCTTACATAGCGAGATTTTCTAAAAAAACCTTTCAGATTATTCTAAATTTGGTCAAGAAACGACTTATTTGGAGCGATATATATGAAATCTTCCAAATTAAGCCTAAATTCGGTCAAGAAACGGCTTATTTTGCAAGATATTAGTAAAATCTTCCAATGTAAGCCGAATTTTCGTTGAAAAATGTCTTATTAGGAACGATATTTAACAAATCTAACAAAACTAAGCCAAAATTCTGAAAAAATGGCTTATTTAGGGATATTTTCGAAAAATCTCCCACGTTATGACAAATATTCTTAAAAAAAGTGGCTTATTTGGAACGATAATTCAAATATCTTCCAAACAACACCAAAAATTGGTAAAAAACGACTTATTCGCAAAGATATTTTAAAAATCTCCCAAATTAAGCCGAAATTCGGTCAAAAACGGCTTATTTAGCGAAATTTTCCAAAAATCTCCGAAATGAAGCGGAAATTTCGTCAAGAAATGGCTCATTTCGAACAATAATAGAAAAATATTCCAAATTAAGCAAAAATTTGTTCAAAAAACGTCTTATTTAGCGTGATTTTCCAAAGAATATTTCAGATTAAGCCAAAATTTAGTCAAAAAACAGCTTATTTGGAAGGATATTTGAAAAATCTACCAAATTAGGGAAAATTAGGTGAAAAACAGCTTATTTATCGAAATTTTCGAAAAATCTACCAAATTAAGCGGTAATGCGGTCAAAAAACGGCTTATTTTGAAAGATATTAGTAAAATATTCCGAATAGGGCCAAAATTTTTGTAAAAAAGACGTCTTATTTGGACCTACAATCGAAAAATCTTCCACATTAAGCAAAAATATGGTTTAAAAACGTCTTATTAAGCGAGATTTTCCAAAATACCTTCCAGATTAAGCCTAAATTTGGTGAATAAACTACTTATTCGGAAAGATATTTAAAAAAACTTCCAAATTTAGCCGAAATTTGTTCAATAATCGGTATTTTAAGCCAGATATTACAAAAATCTTCAAAATTTCGTTAAAAAACTGATTATTCAGCGAGATTTTCCAAAAAAAACTTTCAAATTAAGCCAAAATTTACTCAAAAAAGGCTAATTTAGAAGGATTTTATTAAACTCTACCAAATTAAGCCGTCATTCCGAATAAAATGGCTTACTTTGTAAGATAGTGGAAAAATTTTCCAAATTAAGCACGAATTTGGTGAAGAAACGGCTTGTTTTGTAAGATATTAGTAAAATCTTCCAAGTAAGGCCAAAATTTGGTAAAAAAGACGTCTTATTTGGAACAATAATCGAAAAATCTTCCAATTTAAGCAATAACTTAGCGAAAATACGTCTTATTAAGCGACATTTTCCAAAACAATTCCAGATAAAGCCAAAATTTAGTCAAAAAACGGCTTATTTTGAAGGATATTTGAAAAATCTACCAAATTAGGGAGAAATTAGGTGAAAAACGGCTTATTTATCGAAATTTTCGAAAATTCTACCAAATTAAGCCGTAATGCGGTCAAAAAACGGCTTATTTTGAAAGATATTAGTAAAATATTCCGAATAGGGCCAAAATTTTTGTAAAAAAGACGTCTTATTTGGACCTACAATCGAAAAATCTTCCACATTAAGCAAAGATATGGTTTAAAAACGTCTTATTTAGCGAGATTTTCCAAAAAACCTTCCAGATTAAGCCAAAATTTTGTGAATAAACGACTTATTCGGAAAGATATTTAAAAAAAACTTCCAAATTAAGCCGAAATTTGTTCAAAAATCGTCTTATTTAGCGTGATTTTCCAATGAATCCTTCAGATTAAGCCAAAATTTAGTTAAAATACGGCTTATTTGGAAGGATATTTGAAAAATCTACCAAATTAAGCCGTAATGCGGTCAAAAAACGGCTTGTTTTGTAAAATATTAGTAAAATCTTCCAAATAAGGCCAAAATTTGGTAAAAAAGACGTCTTATTTGGAACAATAATCGAAAAATCTTCCAATTTAAGCAATAACTTAGCGAAAAACAAAAATATTTAACAATGGTTAACGGAACCAATATTCGTAGGCCGAAACATTCGTTATTCAAATCCTTAAAAAAATATTTAACCATGGTTAACCGAACCAATATTCGTTAGCCGAAACATTCGTTATTCAAATCCTTAAAAAAAACATTTAACCATGGTTAACCGAATCAATATTCGTTAGCCGAATCCTTTTAAGAATTATATGACCATGGTTAACCGAACCAATATTAGTTAGCCGAAACATTCATTAGCCGATTCCATAAAAAAAACATTTAACCATGGTTATCCGAACCAATATTCGTCAGCCGAATCATTCGTTAGCCGAATCCTTAAAAGAAAATTTAACTATGGTTAACCGAATCAATATTCGTTAGCCGAAACATTCGTTAGCCGAATCCTTAATAAAAATATTTAACCATGGTTAACCGAACCAATATTCGTTAGCCGAAACATTCGTTAGCCGAAATTTTCGTTAGCCGAATCCTTAAAAAATATTTAACCATGGTTAACCGAACTAATATTCGTTTGCCGATACATTCGTTTGACGAATCCTTAAAAAAAAACATTTAACCATGGTTAACCGAACCAATATTCGTAAGCCGAAACATATTCGTTAGCCGAAACCATAAAAAATTTTTAACCGTGGTTAACTGAATCAATATTCGTTAGCCGAAAGATATTCGTTAGCCGAATAAATAAAAAAATTTTAACCATGGTTAACCGAACAGATATTCGTTAGCCGAAACATTCGTTAGCCGAATCCTTAAAAAAAATATTTAACCAAGGTTAACCGAACCAATATTCGTTAGCCGAAGCATTCGTTAGCCGAATCCTTAAAAAAAACATTTAACTATGGTTAACCGAATCAATATTCGTTAGCCGAATCCTTTAAAAAAATATTTAACCATGGTTAACCAAACCAATAAACGTAAGCCGAAAAATATTCGTTAGCCGAAACCATAAAATTTTTATCCATGGTTAACCGAATCAATATTTGTTAGCCGAAACATTCGTTTGCCGAATCCTTAAAAAAACATTTTAAACATGGTTAACCGAATCAATATTCGTAGGCCGAAACATATTCGTTACCCGAACCATAAAAATTTTTAACCATGGTTTACTGAATCAATATTCGTTAGTCGAAACATATTCGTTAGCCGAATCCATAAAAAAATTTTAACCATGGTTAACCGAGCAGATATTCGTTAGCCGAAAACATAAAATTTTAACCATGGTTAACCGAATCAATATTCGTTAGCCGAAACATTCGTTAGCCGAATACTTAAAAAAAATACTTAAACATGGTTAACCAAACCAATATTCGTTAGCCGAAACATTCGTTAGCCGAATCCTTAAAAAAAATATTTAACCATGGTGAACCGAACCAATATTCGTAAGCCGAAACATATTCGTTAGCCGAAACCATAAAAAATTTTTAACCATGGTTAACTGAATCAATATTCGTTATCCGAAAGATATTCGTTAGCCGAATCAATAAAAAAATTTTAACCATGGTTAACCGAACCAATATTCGTTAGCCGAAACATATTCGTTAGCCGAATCCTTAAAAAAAAATATTTAACCATGGTTAACCGAACCAATATTCGTTAGCCGAATCCTTAAAAAAAATATTTAACCATGGTAAAACGAACCAATATTCGTAAGCCGAAACATATTCGTTAGCCGAAACCATAAAAATTTTTAACAATGGTTATTCCGTTTCCCCCGTTTGAAATGCATGGTGGAATAGGAATGACCCTCTTGCATCGAACCAAGGACCACTAGACGAACGTTGAAATTCATGAAAGAAAGTTTTCAAACGCCTCCGTCGCCACACGGGGTTTTATCTTTCCAGCTTATCGGGAAGGTATTTAAAAATATCGTCCATGATATCAGCAATGCATTTCTTACGGAATCATTTCGGACCCACCTGGCGTCTAACACACGGATATTTTGTAAGATTTCTTCCTTTGGTACTATGGAAGACCATCTCATCTGCAAACATCGTGATTATGATTGCTCTGTCGCATCGAGAACTGCCTCAAAACAGATTGCAATAATTCGTGCAAAACACCGCCTAGCGTCGAACTCAGGACCCTTTCGTGAGATAAAATAGTAAAATAATATTAGAGAAGTGCCATTCTCGCAAGTTCCAATGTTTCGATTCAATATCTTAACGGGAAGGTCCTAAAATAAGATTCCGTTTTCCCCGTTTGAAATGCATGGTGAAATCGGAATGACCAACTTGCATCGAACCAAGGACCACTATACGAACGGTGAAATTCATGAAAGAATGCTTTCGAACGCCTCCGTCGCAACACCGGGTCTTATCTTTCCAGCTTATCGGGAGGCATTTAAAAAAATCGTAAAAGATTTCCGCAATGCATTTCTTATATTATGTATTAAATTGGAACCCTGGATCCTGTAACCTGAACCCTGAACCCTGAATTCGGAACCCTATATCCTGTACCCTGAACACTGAAACCTGAATTCGGTACCCTGAACCCTGAATTCGAAACCCTGAACCCTAAATTCGGAACCTTGAACACTGAATTCGAAACCCTGAATTCGGAACCCTGAATCCTGTACCCTGAACCCTGAACCCTGAATTCAGAACCCTGAACCTTGGATTCGGCACCCTGAACCCTGTACCTTGAACCCTGTACCCTGAACCCTGTACCCTGAACCCTGAATTCGGAACCCCGTCCCTGTTATTAAATTACATTTTTAGGCCTCCCAAGAAATTTTGAGGAATTAGGAAAAGATTGGCATCTTTTTTTTCTATCTGAAGTATTTAATGCAGCTTAAAAATTTATTTGGAGCAACAAATTTTTGGTGTTCATAAAAACAATTTTGGGAGGCCTAAATGTCTATCTGCTTCAGAATTCTTCCCTCCCTATTCTTTCTTCCTATCAGATAATTTTAATTAATTTTATTATGCTATAATAATTTTTGAGTTGCTTAATATTTTTTTGCAGATATGAGAAAAGTTGAGATTCCAGAATTATTTCTTAATATCCCTTCAAAACTTTTGGGAGTCATTTAATGATTTTACTTCCAAAAAAAAAAATTTGGAGGTTTTAAAGAAACATTTTGTGGTCTTCAAAAAAAGATTCTATAGATTACTAAAATTTTTTGGGGGATCTTGATTTTATAAAAATTTAATTTACATCTATATAATATTTCTTCATTCCCAAAAAATTTCTTAAGCTGCGTAACATTTTTCACATTCCAGAAAACATTTTGATGTGTCAAGAGTTTTGGAAGGTCTATCTCCTTATTTTCCTTATACATTTCTGTGATTTTGAAAAATAATTTGAGAAATCTTTAGGATCTTGTTCTTTTCCTTATCTGAAAACAAATCTGATCATGCCTGATTTGTTCCTTTTTCCTTTGATGATTCAGGACCCATAGAATAAATTTTGCCATATTAAACTTATTGTTCCATAATCCAAGCATTCCATATTCCTTTTTCTATAATAAAGCCAGGATAGACTTAGTGAAATCTCCGGCCACTTTCCTTCTTCATACATTATCCTACATTAATTGTAGAAATATTTCGTACCCCTTCTTGATTTTAAGGAATTTGACTGAAATCTGTACCTGTTGCTTTGTTCCTTTTTACATCACACAGTGCCCTATCAATTTCACTTTCCAATGTACTCAATGTGGACATCATCATCATCTTTTAATTTGTGTACCCACATAACAATATGAAGCATACAAGCAGTATTTCCTTCCTCAACATATTCATTCTTCTGTCCCCTTTGCTGGCTGCATGCCTTAAAATGTTTCAATTTCCATCTTTTACAGTCGTCTGTATTACTAACTTTACCTCCTCCCACTTTCTTTCAGCTTCACTATTTTTTTTTACTCTATTTCTTCCCAGTTCCTTTGCACTATTTGTTTCCATTTTCTAATTGTTGTTTACAATTACTTTCTAAGCCCTTTTCCATTTTCTACTTTCCTCCATTCTATTTGTCATTTCTACCGTCACCCACTGTTTCTTAATTTTATGTTGCTTGACCCTCCAAGTAGTTCTTTCAGCACAATTCCTGATGTACTTTTTAATCCTTTTCCATCCTTTGTCTACCATGATTTCCCTTACTGTCTAGAGCCTTGTTAATTAACTCTTGAAACTGTAGCTTTCCCTCCCTTGAGGGCTTTTAAGTTTCATTTCATTGAGTGCTGTTTTTTCCCAATAGATCATATTCAATTTAAGATTGGTTTTCATTGTTACCAAGTTATGATCTAGTTCTACCTCAGTTACTTGATAACTTTGTGAGTGTTTAGTTTATTACATATTTTAAATATAAGGAATTCTAGCTTGTGATACAAAATTGAGGCATAATTTAAAGGTAAAGTAGTAAAGTAAAATTTGATTAATATACCCAGCTTATACAGTAAAATCAAGTTAAGACTCTTTGCAGAGGACCTAGTAAAAAGCACATTATAGATGGCATAGCGTAATAACCAAATTACTGAAACTTTGCATCTCTTTTATGTTTTAAAACAAAAGGAAAAGTTATAAACCTTAAAATGAAAATTGCATTCTTGTGTTTGCCTTATTTGCCACAGTTTTAGATGGAAATGTAGTCAGCTAACAAAGTATTGTTGTGTAGTACTGGTTGCCTTCTTGTCTTAATTTTAAGGGTTTTGTTTTCTGAAAAAGAACTTCCTTATTAATTCATTTCGGCTCCTTGGTCACACTATAATGGATGGGGTCATGGGGTTAGAAAATTAGGAAAGAATGACTTTAAATATTAAAAATTTTTTAAATCAGCCATTGTAGGTCATCATGGAGAATACGATGTTGGCAATCTGTGAAACACTACAATCCTTTTCCAGTTTATTCGATATATTCACAACTTAAGATTGTATCATTGAAAATTTACATTTATTAAATAATAGTTTTAGAAAGAGGAAAAAATTTAAAATTTAGTTTTTCCTCTATTCATCACTTAAGATTGCATGCTTCCAATAATCTAAATATTTCATTCTTTTAGTTGCGCCAGCAGAGGAAGTCCCTTGGTCATCATGCTGCAATCATTGCCACTGTCAATACAAACTTAGAAAGATTTGTGAAGTACAAGGAAAAACAAATCTGTAATGCAGACAAAAATGTTAGATAATCTAAAATGTCTTTATTTACAAGAAAAATAAATCCGAATCCTACTTTGGTTGTTATTATTTTCTTCAATTTTCACTGAAGTCCTTCGTAGATGCCTAGATGTTGGACTTACAAGTATGCCTGGATGTTATACACACCCACACACACACGAACATTCAATATCCAATCCAATATATATATCATATTGGATATTTTATATATATTATTTTTGAACACCTATACTATGACTGCATTCTGATTAATTTGTAATCCTCCATATATTATTTTAAAACATGCTTTTTTGGTGATCGGGACTTTTCTCCCTTAATACTCCGCCAATACATATAAATGAAAGACCATTTGAAGGCAAAAATTGCCAGGTTCCTGCCAAAAATAGTCAGAAAAATGAAAAATCCACCATTTGTTACACAAATTTTAATCATCACGTTGCATCCTGGACAAAAAAATGTGGGGTTGCTATATACAGATTAAATTTGTTTACTTAGTGACATATATTAACAATTTTCAAAAATGGATAGATATATTTTTTCACGGTCTTAAATGATTGAAACAGTATTTGCAATTATTATTATAGTCTCCAAGAGCTAATACCTCGACGTCTTACACATCCACAACAGTTTAATAAGTTAGCCACATTGCATCTTGTGGGAGCAGAACGACAGCCAAAGAAACATGAGCATTGCCGAATATGAAAGTTTGTGTCACGGTTTTATCGTGTGGTATGTTTGAATAATTTTGCATCATATTACTTCCTGGTAGTTTAAATTTAAGGTCAACAAAATTTAAAATTCGATTTGGGGTATTATGATTAGATTTTGGAGTATTCATAGAAAAATTAGAGAAATTAAGTACGAGTCATGCGGTCAAAATAATCAGGTCGTTGTTTTCCGAGTATTCAAATTTATTTTGGTGAAACTTTTATGAATATAATAGGAATTCTGTTTGGGTTCATGTGGTAAGGCATTAGAAAACGCAAGGCTTTTTATTTGACCATTGAGTTTCGTTACTGGATGTGTAGTTAGCGATATGTATCACAACAAACGAGGTATATCGAAATAGACACTGATAGCATATGAAGGTGTGTATTTTTAGGTATGTTTTAGTTTTTGTGTATTTTTTGTGGCGATTAGTGTTTGTTGAAGTGTATTTGGGTGGGAAATTGAGTATAAGTGTCGTCTGCGAAAGTTTCGCATGGGGCAACTAGTTATACTTATTTTTAATTTATACATATATTTAAAATTTGAACAACTGTCAAAATTTTAATGATTTTATTGCAATCTTTTTCTTTCAAAATAAAATTGACTCACTTATTGAATAAAGTTTAAAGTTGAATAGAATGATTGAATAAAATGGAAGATTAAAGTTGAGAAGAATGATTTCCTTTCATTGAATTTCATCAATTAAAATGAACATTACAAATTAGATTTTGCAGAGTGGCCATTCTTCATGGATAATATTTTTCACTTTTTTGAATAGCTGTGAGAAGAAATGAATACTTCACCACTCCTAAATTTGAAAAAATATTCCATAGTGGCTCTTAGACAAACATCTGTACTCTATAAAAGAATACTTAAATTGGAATATCAACCTTGTAACTTGATTTTTTGATCTGTTTTTCTTTTGCACTACAATATTTTGGCTAACTTTTCCTTCCATTACTATTCACTCTTTTTTTGTCAATTTTATTACTTGCTGTATTTGTATGTTTGCAAATTTTTGACAATGTCTACATCTGTATTCTTGATCTTTAGCTAGTTAAATTATTATTATTATTTATTATCACTGCCACCTAATATTCAATAATGGGTTGTTCTCCGACAGATCTGAGATATGCTAATAACCATTTCTAACTGTTAGTTGTGAGATTGCATGAGTTGTAGCCACTTCACTTCAACAACTTATTATCTCTTTTATATGTCACATATCTTTATCCTCAAGTGGTAGGCGTCATCCGGCTACTAAATAGATTCAACGTAACAAATAATGATTGGAAGAGACTCCCAAATTTGTTCCGGTTGCGACTTTTGAAATCTCATCTCACAAAGAAGAGCTATTGCACGATGTGAAATTGATTTCTAAACTTTGATTTCATCTTAACGAAATCGCTTTATGTGAGTCTGTGGTATGTGAGGGTTTACTGTTTATGGTACTGCTGATGCCCTGATATCCTGTCTTGAAGTGCATGTTGAATTTCCAGCCGAAAGATTTTTTAATTTCCAAGTCTTGAATTTTGGGGTGCGCATTACATTCAATTACACATTATTTTAGAGTAAATACTGTACATACAAGTGTTCCACCTTTTGTTAGGTTCATGTGCCCTCATATTCCCTATACCCTCTTTTTCCCTTCCTGGGAACTCAGCCCACCCTTTTAAGTCATCTCATATCTTTTTTCTTTGTCTTTTCTTGAACATCTATTATATATAGCTAACTCTCCGGATATACCTATATAAATACGAGTAAAAGTTGCTTGCATACTGCAAGCTAATTGGTACACATTTAACAATAAGTCTCACTTACGGGTGTCATCTTCGAAGCTTATCCAGCAAAATTCTTAAAAATTTCTTACGTGAGGAATTTTCATCCATGTGGCATCGATCTAACGGTCAAATGTAACCTTTCTTCCACTGGTTCTATAGAAAAGTACTTCAAACGCAAACGCTGTGATTTTGAATAGTCTCCTGCATAGAGAAAGGACTCAAAACAATTTTAAAAAATTTGCGCAAAAGACCGCCTAGCGTCGAACTCAGGAACCTTCCGTGAGAAAAGATAGCAAAATAATATTAGATAAGTGCCATCCTTACTTATTCCAATGTTTCGATTCAATATGTTATCGGGAAGGTCCTAAAATAAGATTCCGTTTTCCCCGTTTGAAATGCATGGTGAAATCGGAATGACCCTCTTGCATCGAACCAAGGACCGCTGGACGAACGGTGAACTAGAATGTTTTTAAACGCGTCTGTCATCATTCCGGGTTATATCTTTCCAGCTCATCGGGAAGGCGTTGAAAAAAAAAATTCATCTCTCCGGATATACCTATATAGATATATATATAGATATACGAGTAAAAGTTGCTTGCATACTGCAAGCTATACGTTGAATACAGTATCATACCAAGTACTGCCTCAGTTCAAATTTAAAACTTCGCGACAAAGACCGCCTGGCGACGAACTAAGAACCCGATCGTGAGAGAAGACAGCAAAATAATATTAGGTAAGTGCCATCCTTACTTGTTCCAAAGTTTGTATTCAATATCTTATCGCGAAGGACCCACGCCTCAGTCACCATTCCGGGTTTTATCTTTCCAGCTTATCGGGAAGGGATTTAAAAAAATCGTCAAAGATTTCAGCAATGCATTTCTTATGGAAGAATTTTGCATCCACCTGGCGTCGACCCCACTGTCATTTGGCTACATTTTTTCCATGAGAAGCATAGAGACTACCTGCATAGAGAAGCATAGTGACTACCTAAACTTCAACCTCCGAAATTTTGGTTACTCTATCTTAACGATAAGTGCCTCAAAATAATTTTCAAAAATCCGCGCAATGCATTCTTATGGGAATCAGGGTTCCGAATTCAGGGTTCCGAGTTCAGGGTTCCGAATTCAGGGTTCAGGTTTCCGAATTAAGGGTTCAGGATTCAGGGTTCAGGGTTTCGAATTCATGGTTCAGGGTTCCGAATTCAGGGTTCAGGGTTTCGAATTCATGGTTCAGAGTACCAAATTCAGGGTTCAGGGTACAGGATTCAGGGTTTCAAATTCATGGTTCAGGGTTCAGGGTACAGGAGTCAGGGTTCAGGGTACAGGATTCAGGGTTCCGAATTCAGGGTTCAGGTTACAGGATTCATGGTTCCAAATTCAGGGTTCCTAATTCAGGGTTCAGGGTTCCAAATTCAGTGTTCAGGGTTCCAAATTCAGGGTTCAGGATTCCGAATTCAGGGTTCAGGTTTCCGAATTAAAGGTTCAGGGTACAGGATTCAGGGTTAAGGGTTCCGAATTCAGGGTTCAGGGCTCCGAATTCATGGTTCAGGGCTCCGAATTAAGGGTTCAGGGTACAGGATTCAGGGCTCCGAATTCAGGATAGAGGGCTCCGAATTCAGGATACAGGGTTCCGAATTCAGGGTTCAGGTTACAGGATTGAGGGTTCCAAATACAGGGATCAGGGTCCATGGTTCTGATTTCAGGGTTCCAAATTCCGGGAACCGAATTCAGGGTTCAGGGTTCCGAATTCAGGATACAGGGTTCCGAATTCAGGGTTCAGGGTACAGGATTCAGGGTTCCGAATTCAGGGTTCAGGTTACAGGATTCATGGTTCCAAATTCAGGGTTTAGGGTTCCGAATTCAGGGTTCCGAATTGAGGGTTCAGGGATCCGCATTAAGGGTTCAGGGTACAGGATTCAGGGTTCAGGGTTCCAAATTCAGGGTTAAGGTTCATAATTCTGGGTTTCGAATTCAGGGTTCAGGGTTCCGAATTCAGGGTTCAGGGTTTCGTATTCAGGGTTCATGGTACCGGATTCCGGGTTCAGGGTTCAGGGTACAGGGTACCGAATTCAGGGTTCAGGGTACAGGATATAAGGTTCAAGGTTCAGGGTACAGGATTCAGGGTTCCGAATTCAGGGTTCAGGGTTCCGAATACAGGGTTCAGAGTTCCAAATTCAGGGATCAGGGTTCCGAATTGAGGGTCTAGGGTACAGAATTCATGGCTCCGATTTCAGGGTTCAGAGTTCAGGGTACTGGAATCAGGGTTTAGGGTTCCAAATTCAGGGATAAGGGTTCAGAATTCAGGGGTCAGGGTTCAGTGTTTAGGGATCAGGTTTCAAGGTACAGGATTCAAGGTTCCGAATTCAGGGTTTATGGTTCAGGGTACAGGATTCAAGGTTGTAAATTCAGGGTATCGAATTCAGGGTTCAGGGTTTCGATTTCAGGGTTCAGGGTTTCGATTTCATTGTTCAGGGTTCGGAATTAAGGGTTCAGGGTTCCGAGTTTAGGGGTCAGGGTAGAGGGTTCAGGGTACAGGATTCAGGGTTCCGAAACCAGGATTCCGAATTCAGGGTTCATGGAACAGGATTCAGGGTTCAGTGTACAGGATTCAATATTCCGAATTCAGGTTCCAGGGTTCAGGGTACAGGATTCATTGTTCCGAATTCAGGGTTCCGAAATCAGGGTTCAGAGAACAGGGTTCAGGGTTCAGTTTACAGGATTCAGGGTTCTAAATTCAGGGTTCAGTGTTCCAAATTCAGGGTTCAGGTTTCAGAATTAAGGGTTCAGGGTTAAGGATTCAGGATTCAGGGTTCAGGGTTCCGAATTTAGGGTTCAGGGTTCAGGTTACAGGATGCAGGGTTCCAAATACAGGGTTCAGGGTTCAGGGTTCTGGGTTACGAATTCAGGGTTCAGAGTTCCGAATTCAGGGTTCATGGTTCAGGGTTACGAATTCAGGGTTCCGAATTCAGGGTTCAGGGTTCCGAATTCAGGGTTCAGGGTTTAGGGTAGATAATACAGGGTTCTGGGTTAAGGGTACAGGATTCCGGGTTCCGAATTCAGGGTTCAGGGTACAGGATTCAGGATTCAGGTTTCCAAATTCAAGATTCAGGGTTCAGGGTCCCAAATTCAGCGTTCAGGGTTAAGGGTACAGGATTCAGAGTTATGAATTCACGGATCCGAATTCAGGGTTCATGGTTCAGGTTACAGGATTCAGGGTTCCAAATTAAGGGTTCAGGGTTCAGGGTTACGAATTCAGGGTTAGGAATTCAGGGTTCAGGGTTCATGTTATCGGATCCTGGGTTCCAAATTAAGGGTTCAGGGTTCAGGGTTACGAATTCAGGGTTCCGAATTCAGGGTTCCAAATTCAGGGTATAGGGTTCAGGGTTTTGCGTTCCGGGTTCAGCATTAAAGGTACAGGATTCAATGTACCGAATTCAGGGTTCAGGGTTTAGAATTCAGGGTTCAGGGTAGAGGTTTTGGGGTTCAGGGTACAGGATTCAGGGTTTCGAATTCAGGGTTCCGAATTCAGGGTTCAGTGTTCCGAATTTAGGGTTCAGGGTTCAGGGATCCGAATTCAGGGGTCAGGGTTCCGAATTCAGGGTACAGTACAGGATTCAGGGTTCAGGGTACAGAATTCAGGGTCTAGGGTTAAGGGTACAGGATTCAGGGTTCCGAATTCAAGGTTCACGGTTCAGGTTACAAGATCCAGGGTTCCAAATTCAGGGTTCATGGTTCAGGGTTACAAATTCAGGGTTTCAAATTCAGGGTTCAGGGTTCCTAATTCAGGGTTCAGGGTTCCGAATACAAAGTTCAGGGTTCAGGGTACAAAATTCAGGGTTCAGGGTTTAGGGTACAGGATTCAGGGTTCCGAATTCAGGGTTCGTGGTTCCGAATTCAAGGTTCAGGGTTCTGAATTCAGGGTTTAGGTATCAGGGTTAAGGGTATAGGATTCAGTGTTCCGAATTCAGGGTTCATGGTTCAGGTTACAGGATCCAGTGTTCCAACTTCAGGGATCAGGGTCCAGGGTTACGAATTCAGGGTTTCGATTCAGGGTTCAGTATTCCGAATTCAGGGTTCACGGTATCGAATTCAGGGTTCAGGCTTCAGGGTTCAGGTTACAGGATCCAGGGTTCCAAATTTATGATTCAGAGTTCAGGGTTCAAGGTTACGAATTCAGGGTTCCAAATTCAGGGTTCAGGGTTCCTAATTTAGGGTTCAGGGTTCCGAATTCAAGGTTCACGGTTCAGGGTACAAAATTCAGGGTTCAGGGTTAAGGGTACAGGATTCAGGGTCTGAATTCAGGGATCAGGGTTTAGGGTACAGGATTCAGGATTCAGGGTTCAGGGTTTTAAATTCAGGGTTCTGGATTCAGGGTTCAGGGTAAAAAATTCAGGGTTCAGGGTTAAGGGTACAGGATTCAGGGTTCCGAATCCAAGGTTCAGGGTTCAGGGTTCCGAATTCAGGGTACAAACTTCAGGGTTCAGGGTTAAGGGTATAGGATTCAGAGTTCCGAATTAAGGGTTCAGGGTACAGGATTCTGGATTCAGAGTTCAGGGTTCCAAATTCAGGGTTCAGGGTTCCGAATTCAGGGTTCAGGGTTCAGGATCCACGGTTCCAAAATCAGGGTTCAGGGTTAAGGGTACAAGATTCAGGTTTCCGATTTCAGGGTTCAGGGTTCAGGGTACAAAATTAGGGTTCAGGGTTAAGGTTACAGGATTCAGTGTTCCAAATACAGGGTTCAGGGTTCAGGTTACAGGGTTCCGAATTCAGGGTTCAGGGTTACGAAATCAGGGTTCCAAATTCAGGGTTCAGGGTTCCGAATTCAGGGTTCATGGTATCGAATTCAGGTATCAGGGTTCTGGTTACAAATTCAGGGTTCTGGGTTAAGGGTACAGGATTCAGGGTTCCGAATCCAAGGTTCAGGGTTCAGGGTTCCGAATTCAGGGTACAAACTTCAGGGTTCAGGGTTAAGGGTATAGGATTCAGAGTTCCGAATTAAGGGTTCAGGGTAAGGGTTCTGGATTCAGAGTTCAGGGTTCCAAATTCAGGGTTCAGGGTTCCGAATTCAGGGTTCAGGGTTCAGGATCCACGGTTCTAAAATCAGGGTTCAGGGTAAAGGGTACAAGATTCAGGGTTCCGATTTCAGGGTTCAGTGTTCAGGGTACAAAATTAGGGTTCAGGGTTAAGGTTACAGGATTCAGTGTTCCAAATACAGGGTTCAGGGTTCAGGTTACAGGGTTCCGAATTCAGGGTTCAGGGTTACGAAATCAGGGTTCCAAATTCAGGGTTCAGGGTTCCGAATTCAGGGTTCATGGTATCGAATTCAGGTATCAGGGTTCTGGTTACAAATTCAGGGTTCTGGGTTAAGGTTACACAATTCAGGGTTCCGAATTCAGGGTTCCGATTTCAGGGTTCAGGGTTCCGAATTCAGGGTTCAGGGTTCCGAATTCAGGGTACAAATTCAGGACTCAGGGTTCAGGGTTACGAATTTAGAATTCAGGGTACACAATTCAGTGTTCAGGGTTAAGGGTACAGGAATCAGGGTTCGAAATTCAGGGTTCAGGGTTCAGGGTTATAAATTCAGGGTTCAGGATTAAGGGTACAGGGTTCTGAATTCAGGGTTCATGGTATCGAATTCAGGTATCAGGGTTCTGGTTACAAATTCAGGGTTCTGGGTTAAGGTTACACAATTCAGGGTTCCGAATTCAGGGTTCCGATTTCAGGGTTCAGGGTTCCGAATTCAGGGTACAGGGTTCTGAATTCAGGGTTCAGTGTTCAGGTTACAGGATCCAGGGTTCCAAATTCAGGGTTCAGGGTTCACGTTTCACAATTCACGGTTTAGGGTTCACAACCCAACCCAACCCAACCCAACCCAACCCAACCCAACCCAACCCAACCCAACCCAAGGGATCAGGTTTCAAGGTACAGGATTCAAGGTTCCGAATTCAGGGTTTATGGTTCAGGGTACAGGATTCAAGGTTGTAAATTCAGGGTATCGAATTCAGGGTTCAGGGTTTCGATTTCAGGGTTCAGGGTTCGGAATTAAGGGTTCAGGGTTCCGAGTTTAGGGGTCAGGGTTGAGGGTTCAGGGTACAGGATTCAGGGTTCCGAAACCAGGATTCCGAATTCAGGGTTCATGGAACAGGATTCAGGGTTCAGGGTACAGGATTCAATATTCCGAATTCAGGTTCCAGGGTTCAGGGTACAGGATTCATTGTTCCGAATTCAGGGTTCCGAAATCAGGGTTCAGAGAACAGGGTTCAGGGTTCAGTTTACAGGATTCAGGGTTCTAAATTCAGGGTTCAGTGTTCCAAATTCAGGGTTCAGGTTTCAGAATTAAGGGTTCAGGGTTAAGGATTCAGGATTCAGGGTTCAGGGTTCCGAATTTAGGGTTCAGGGTTCAGGTTACAGGATGCAGGGTTCCAAATACAGGGTTCAGGGTTCAGGGTTCTGGGTTACGAATTCAGGGTTCAGAGTTCCGAATTCAGGGTTCATGGTTCAGGGTTACGAATTCAGGGTTCCGAATTCAGGGTTCAGGGTTCCGAATTCAGGGTTCAGGGTTTAGGGTAGATAATACAGGGTTCTGGGTTAAGGGTACAGGATTCCGGGTTCCGAATTCAGGGTTCAGGGTACAGGATTCAGGATTCAGGTTTCCAAATTCAAGATTCAGGGTTCAGGGTCCCAAATTCAGCGTTCAGGGTTAAGGGTACAGGATTCAGAGTTATGAATTCACGGATCCGAATTCAGGGTTCATGGTTCAGGTTACAGGATTCAGGGTTCCAAATTAAGGGTTCAGGGTTCAGGGTTACGAATTCAGGGTTAGGAATTCAGGGTTCAGGGTTCATGTTATCGGATCCTGGGTTCCAAATTAAGGGTTCAGGGTTCAGGGTTACGAATTCAGGGTTCCGAATTCAGGGTTCCAAATTCAGGGTATAGGGTTCAGGGTTTTGCGTTCCGGGTTCAGCATTAAAGGTACAGGATTCAATGTACCGAATTCAGGGTTCAGGGTTTAGAATTCAGGGTTCAGGGTAGAGGTTTTGGGGTTCAGGGTACAGGATTCAGGGTTTCGAATTCAGGGTTCCGAATTCAGGGTTCAGTGTTCCGAATTTAGGGTTCAGGGTTCAGGGATCCGAATTCAGGGGTCAGGGTTCCGAATTCAGGGTACAGTACAGGATTCAGGGTTCAGGGTACAGAATTCAGGGTCTAGGGTTAAGGGTACAGGATTCAGGGTTCCGAATTCAAGGTTCACGGTTCAGGTTACAAGATCCAGGGTTCCAAATTCAGGGTTCATGGTTCAGGGTTACAAATTCAGGGTTTCAAATTCAGGGTTCAGGGTTCCTAATTCAGGGTTCAGGGTTCCGAATACAAAGTTCAGGGTTCAGGGTACAAAATTCAGGGTTCAGGGTTTAGGGTACAGGATTCAGGGTTCCGAATTCAGGGTTCGTGGTTCCGAATTCAAGGTTCAGGGTTCTGAATTCAGGGTTTAGGTATCAGGGTTAAGGGTATAGGATTCAGTGTTCCGAATTCAGGGTTCATGGTTCAGGTTACAGGATCCAGTGTTCCAACTTCAGGGATCAGGGTCCAGGGTTACGAATTCAGGGTTTCGATTCAGGGTTCAGTATTCCGAATTCAGGGTTCACGGTATCGAATTCAGGGTTCAGGCTTCAGGGTTCAGGTTACAGGATCCAGGGTTCCAAATTTATGATTCAGAGTTCAGGGTTCAAGGTTACGAATTCAGGGTTCCAAATTCAGGGTTCAGGGTTCCTAATTTAGGGTTCAGGGTTCCGAATTCAAGGTTCACGGTTCAGGGTACAAAATTCAGGGTTCAGGGTTAAGGGTACAGGATTCAGGGTCTGAATTCAGGGATCAGGGTTTAGGGTACAGGATTCAGGATTCAGGGTTCAGGGTTTTAAATTCAGGGTTCTGGATTCAGGGTTCAGGGTAAAAAATTCAGGGTTCAGGGTTAAGGGTACAGGATTCAGGGTTCCGAATCCAAGGTTCAGGGTTCAGGGTTCCGAATTCAGGGTACAAACTTCAGGGTTCAGGGTTAAGGGTATAGGATTCAGAGTTCCGAATTAAGGGTTCAGGGTACAGGATTCTGGATTCAGAGTTCAGGGTTCCAAATTCAGGGTTCAGGGTTCCGAATTCAGGGTTCAGGGTTCAGGATCCACGGTTCCAAAATCAGGGTTCAGGGTTAAGGGTACAAGATTCAGGTTTCCGATTTCAGGGTTCAGGGTTCAGGGTACAAAATTAGGGTTCAGGGTTAAGGTTACAGGATTCAGTGTTCCAAATACAGGGTTCAGGGTTCAGGTTACAGGGTTCCGAATTCAGGGTTCAGGGTTACGAAATCAGGGTTCCAAATTCAGGGTTCAGGGTTCCGAATTCAGGGTTCATGGTATCGAATTCAGGTATCAGGGTTCTGGTTACAAATTCAGGGTTCTGGGTTAAGGGTACAGGATTCAGGGTTCCGAATCCAAGGTTCAGGGTTCAGGGTTCCGAATTCAGGGTACAAACTTCAGGGTTCAGGGTTAAGGGTATAGGATTCAGAGTTCCGAATTAAGGGTTCAGGGTAAGGGTTCTGGATTCAGAGTTCAGGGTTCCAAATTCAGGGTTCAGGGTTCCGAATTCAGGGTTCAGGGTTCAGGATCCACGGTTCTAAAATCAGGGTTCAGGGTAAAGGGTACAAGATTCAGGGTTCCGATTTCAGGGTTCAGTGTTCAGGGTACAAAATTAGGGTTCAGGGTTAAGGTTACAGGATTCAGTGTTCCAAATACAGGGTTCAGGGTTCAGGTTACAGGGTTCCGAATTCAGGGTTCAGGGTTACGAAATCAGGGTTCCAAATTCAGGGTTCAGGGTTCCGAATTCAGGGTTCATGGTATCGAATTCAGGTATCAGGGTTCTGGTTACAAATTCAGGGTTCTGGGTTAAGGTTACACAATTCAGGGTTCCGAATTCAGGGTTCCGATTTCAGGGTTCAGGGTTCCGAATTCAGGGTACAGGGTTCTGAATTCAGGGTTCAGTGTTCAGGTTACAGGATCCAGGGTTCCAAATTCAGGGTTCAGGGTTCACGTTTCACAATTCACGGTTTAGGGTTCACAACCCAACCCAACCCAACCCAACCCAACCCAACCCAACCCAACCCAACCCAACCCAACCCAACCCAACCCAACCCAACCCAACCCAACCCAACCCAACCCAACCCAACCCAACCCAACCCAACCCAACCCAACCCAACCCAACCCAACCCAACCCAACCCAACCCAACCCAACCCAACCCAACCCAACCCAACCCAACCCAACCCAACCCAACCCAACCCAACCCAACCCAACCCAACCCAACCCAACCCAACCCAACCCAACCCAACCCAACCCAACCCAACCCAACCCAACCCAACCCAACCCAACCCAACCCAACCCAACCCAACCCAACCCAACCCAACCCAACCCAACCCAACCCAACCCAACCCAACCCAACCCAACCCAACCCAACCCAACCCAACCCAACCCAACCCAACCCAACCCAACCCAACCCAACCCAACCCAACCCAACCCAACCCAACCCAACCCAACCCAACCCAACCCAACCCAACCCAACCCAACCCAACCCAACCCAACCCAACCCAACCCAACCCAACCCAACCCAACCCAACCCAACCCAACCCAACCCAACCCAACCCAACCCAACCCAACCCAACCCAACCCAACCCAACCCAACCCAACCCAACCCAACCCAACCCAACCCAACCCAACCCAACCCAACCCAACCCAACCCAACCCAACCCAACCCAACCCAACCCAACCCAACCCAACCCAACCCAACCCAACCCAACCCAACCCAACCCAACCCAACCCAACCCAACCCAACCCAACCCAACCCAACCCAACCCAACCCAACCCAACCCAACCCAACCCAACCCAACCCAACCCAACCCAACCCAACCCAACCCAACCCAACCCAACCCAACCCAACCCAACCCAACCCAACCCAACCCAACCCAACCCAACCCAACCCAACCCAACCCAACCCAACCCAACCCAACCCAACCCAGCCCAGCCCAGCCCAACCCAACCCAACCCAGCCCAACCCAACCCAACCCAACCCAACCCAACCCAACCCAACCCAACCCAACCCAACCCAACCCAACCCAACCAAACCCAACCAAACCCAACCAAACCCAACCAAACCCAACCAAACCCAACCAAACCCAACCCAACCCAACCCAACCCAACCCAACCCAACCCAAGGGATCAGGTTTCAAGGTACAGGATTCAAGGTTCCGAATTCAGGGTTTATGGTTCAGGGTACAGGATTCAAGGTTGTAAATTCAGGGTATCGAATTCAGGGTTCAGGGTTTCGATTTCAGGGTTCAGGGTTCGGAATTAAGGGTTCAGGGTTCCGAGTTTAGGGGTCAGGGTTGAGGGTTCAGGGTACAGGATTCAGGGTTCCGAAACCAGGATTCCGAATTCAGGGTTCATGGAACAGGATTCAGGGTTCAGGGTACAGGATTCAATATTCCGAATTCAGGTTCCAGGGTTCAGGGTACAGGATTCATTGTTCCGAATTCAGGGTTCCGAAATCAGGGTTCAGAGAACAGGGTTCAGGGTTCAGTTTACAGGATTCAGGGTTCTAAATTCAGGGTTCAGTGTTCCAAATTCAGGGTTCAGGTTTCAGAATTAAGGGTTCAGGGTTAAGGATTCAGGATTCAGGGTTCAGGGTTCCGAATTTAGGGTTCAGGGTTCAGGTTACAGGATGCAGGGTTCCAAATACAGGGTTCAGGGTTCAGGGTTCTGGGTTACGAATTCAGGGTTCAGAGTTCCGAATTCAGGGTTCATGGTTCAGGGTTACGAATTCAGGGTTCCGAATTCAGGGTTCAGGGTTCCGAATTCAGGGTTCAGGGTTTAGGGTAGATAATACAGGGTTCTGGGTTAAGGGTACAGGATTCCGGGTTCCGAATTCAGGGTTCAGGGTACAGGATTCAGGATTCAGGTTTCCAAATTCAAGATTCAGGGTTCAGGGTCCCAAATTCAGCGTTCAGGGTTAAGGGTACAGTATTCAGTGTTATGAATTCACGGATCCGAATTCAGGGTTCATGGTTCAGGTTACAGGATTCAGGGTTCCAAATTAAGGGTTCAGGGTTCAGGGTTACGAATTCAGGGTTAGGAATTCAGGGTTCAGGGTTCATGTTATCGGATCCTGGGTTCCAAATTAAGGGTTCAGGGTTCGGGTTTACGAATTCAGGGTTCCGAATTCAGGGTTCCAAATTCAGGGTATAGGGTTCAGGGTTTTGCGTTCAGGGTTCAGCATTAAAGGTACAGGATTCAATGTACCGAATTCAGGGTTCAGGGTTTATAATTCAGGGTTCAGGGTAGAGGTTTTGGGGTTCAGGGTACAGGATTCAGGGTTTCGAATTCAGGGTTCCGAATTCAGGGTTCAGTGTTCCGAATTTAGGGTTCAGGGTTCAGGGATCCGAATTCAGGGGTCAGGGTTCCGAATTCAGGGTACAGTACAGGATTCAGGGTTCAGGGTACAGAATTCAGGGTCTAGGGTTAAGGGTACAGGATTCAGGGTTCCGAATTCAAGGTTCACGGTTCAGGTTACAAGATCCAGGGTTCCAAATTCAGGGTTCATGGTTCAGGGTTACAAATTCAGGGTTTCAAATTCAGGGTTCAGGGTTCCTAATTCAGGGTTCAGGGTTCCGAATACAAAGTTCAGGGTTCAGGGTACAAAATTCAGGGTTCAGGGTTTAGGGTACAGGATTCAGGGTTCCGAATTCAGGGTTCGTGGTTCCGAATTCAAGGTTCAGGTTTCTGAATTCAGGGTTTAGGTATCAGGGTTAAGGGTATAGGATTCAGTGTTCCGAATTCAGGGTTCATGGTTCAGGTTACAGGATCCAGTGTTCCAACTTCAGGGATCAGGGTCCAGGGTTACGAATTCAGGGTTTCGATTCAGGGTTCAGTATTCCGAATTCAGGGTTCACGGTATCGAATTCAGGGTTCAGGCTTCAGGGTTCAGGTTACAGGATCCAGGGTTCCAAATTTATCATTCAGAGTACAGGGTTCAAGGTTACGAATTCAGGGTTCCAAATTCAGGGTTCAGGGTTCCTAATTTAGGGTTCAGGGTTCCGAATTCAAGGTTCACGGTTCAGGGTACAAAATTCAGGGTTCAGGGTTAAGGGTACAGGATTCAGGGTCTGAATTCAGGGATCAGGGTTTAGGGTACAGGATTCAGGATTCAGGGTTCAGGGTTCCGAATCCAAGGTTCAGGGTTCCGAATTCAGGGTACAAACTTCAGGGTTCAGGGTTAAGGGTATAGGATTCAGAGTTCCGAATTAAGGGTTCAGGGTACAGGATTCTGGATTCAGAGTTCAGGGTTCCAAATTCAGGGTTCAGGGTTCCGAATTCAGGGTTCAGGGTTCAGGATCCACGGTTCCAAAATCAGGGTTCAGGGTTAAGGTTACAGGATTCAGTGTTCCAAATACAGAGTTCAGGGTTCAGGTTACAGGGTTCCGAATTCAGGGTTCAGGGTTACGAAATCAGGGTTCCAAATTCAGGGTTCAGGGTTCCGAATTCAGGGTTCATGGTATCGAATTCAGGTATCAGGGTTCTGGTTACAAATTCAGGGTTCTGGGTTAAGGTTACACAATTCAGGGTTCCGAATTCAGGGTTCCGATTTCAGGGTTCAGGGTTCCGAATTCAGGGTTCAGGGTTCCGAATTCAGGGTACAAATTCAGGACTCAGGGTTCAGGGTTACGAATTTAGAATTCAGGGTACACAATTCAGTGTTCAGGGTTAAGGGTACAGGAATCAGGGTTCGAAATTCAGGGTTCAGGGTTCAGGGTTATAAATTCAGGGTTCAGGATTAAGGGTACAGGGTTCTGAATTCAGGGTTCAGTGTTCAGGTTACAGGATCCAGGGTTCCAAATTCAGGGTTCAGGGTTCACGTTTCACAATTCACGGTTCAGGGTTCACAACCCAACCCAACCCAACCCAACCCAACCCAACCCAACCCAACCCAACCCAACCCAACCCAACCCAACCCAACCCAACCCAACCCAACCCAACCCAACCCAACCCAACCCAACCCAACCCAACCCAACCCAACCCAACCCAACCCAACCCAACCCAACCCAACCCAACCCAACCCAACCCAACCCAACCCAACCCAACCCAACTCAACCCAACCCAACCCAACCCAACCCAACCCAACCCAACCCAACCCAACCCAACCCAACCCAACCCAACCCAACCCAACCCAACCCAACCCAACCCAACCCAACCCAACCCAACCCAACCCAACCCAACCCAACCCAACCCAACCCAACCCAACCCAACCCAACCCAACCCAACCCAACCCACCCCAACCCAACCCAACCCAACCCAACCCAACCCAACCCAACCCAACCCAACCCAACCCAACCCAACCCAACCCAACCCAACCCAACCCAACCCAACCCAACCCAACCCAACCCAACCCAACCCAACCCAACCCAACCCAACCCAACCCAACCCAACCCAACCCAACCCAACCCAACCAAACCCAACCAAACCCAACCCAACCCAACCCAACCCAACCCAATATTATATTTATAGTGATTTAGGATTCAGTGTTCAGGGTTCCAAACTCTGGGTTCAGGTTTCAGGGTTTAGGGTTACCAATTCAGGGTTCCGAATTCAGGGTTCAGGGTATCTAATCCAGGGTTACGAATTCAGGGTTCAGGGTATACAATCAAGGGTTCCGAATTCAGGGTTCAGCGTTCAGGGTACAAAATTCAAGGTTCTGGGTACAATATTTGGGGTTCTGAATTCAGGGTTCAGGGTTCAGGATTCAAGATACAGGGTTCAGGGTTCCGAATTCAGGGTTAATGGTTCAGGGTTCCGAATTCAGGGTTGAGGGTTCAGGTTTCAGGATCTACGGTTCCAAATTCAGGGTTCAGGGTTCAGGGTTATAAATTTAGGGTACCGAATACAAAGTTCAGGGTACCGAATTCAGGGTTCAGGGTACCGAATTCAGGGTATAGGGTTCAGGATTCAGGGTACTAAGTTCAGGGTTCAGGTTACAGGATCCAGGGTTCCAAATTCAAGGTTCAGGTTTCAAGGTTCAGGGTTACCAATTCAGGGTTCCGAATTCAGGGTTCAGGGTTCTTAATTCAGGGTTCAGGGAATCGTATTCAGGGTTCAGGGTTTAGGGTAGATAATACAGGGTTCTGGGTTAAGGGTACAGGATTCCGGGTTCCGAATTCAGGGTTCAGGGTACAGGATTCAGGATTCAGGTTTCCAAATTCAAGATTCAGGGTTCAGGGTCCCAAATTCAGCGTTCAGGGTTAAGGGTACAGTATTCAGTGTTATGAATTCACGGATCCGAATTCAGGGTTCATGGTTCAGGTTACAGGATTCAGGGTTCCAAATTAAGGGTTCAGGGTTCAGGGTTACGAATTCAGGGTTAGGAATTCAGGGTTCAGGGTTCATGTTATCGGATCCTGGGTTCCAAATTAAGGGTTCAGGGTTCGGGTTTACGAATTCAGGGTTCCGAATTCAGGGTTCCAAATTCAGGGTATAGGGTTCAGGGTTTTGCGTTCAGGGTTCAGCATTAAAGGTACAGGATTCAATGTACCGAATTCAGGGTTCAGGGTTTAGAATTCAGGGTTCAGGGTAGAGGTTTTGGGGTTCAGGGTACAGGATTCAGGGTTTCGAATTCAGGGTTCCGAATTCAGGGTTCAGTGTTCCGAATTTAGGGTTCAGGGTTCAGGGATCCGAATTCAGGGGTCAGGGTTCCGAATTCAGGGTACAGTACAGGATTCAGGGTTCAGGGTACAGAATTCAGGGTCTAGGGTTAAGGGTACAGGATTCAGGGTTCCGAATTCAAGGTTCACGGTTCAGGTTACAAGATCCAGGGTTCCAAATTCAGGGTTCATGGTTCAGGGTTACAAATTCAGGGTTTCAAATTCAGGGTTCAGGGTTCCTAATTCAGGGTTCAGGGTTCCGAATACAAAGTTCAGGGTTCAAGGTACAAAATTCAGGGTTCAGGGTTTAGGGTACAGGATTCAGGGTTCCGAATTCAGGGTTCGTGGTTCCGAATTCAAGGTTCAGGTTTCTGAATTCAGGGTTTAGGTATCAGGGTTAAGGGTATAGGATTCAGTGTTCCGAATTCAGGGTTCATGGTTCAGGTTACAGGATCCAGTGTTCCAACTTCAGGGATCAGGGTCCAGGGTTACGAATTCAGGGTTTCGATTCAGGGTTCAGTATTCCGAATTCAGGGTTCACGGTATCGAATTCAGGGTTCAGGCTTCAGGGTTCAGGTTACAGGATCCAGGGTTCCAAATTTATGATTCAGAGTACAGGGTTCAAGGTTACGAATTCAGGGTTCCAAATTCAGGGTTCAGGGTTCCTAATTTAGGGTTCAAGGTTCCGAATTCAAGGTTCACGGTTCAGGGTACAAAATTCAGGGTTCAGGGTTAAGGGTACAGGATTCAGGGTCTGAATTCAGGGATCAGGGTTTAGGGTACAGGATTCAGGATTCAGGGTTCAGGGTTTTAAATTCAGGGTTCTGGATTCAGGGTTCAGGGTAAAAAATTCAGGGTTCAGGGTTAAGGGTACAGGATTCAGGGTTCCGAATCCAAGGTTCAGGGTTCCGAATTCAGGGTACAAACTTCAGGGTTCAGGGTTAAGGGTATAGGATTCAGAGTTCCGAATTAAGGGTTCAGGGTACAGGATTCTGGATTCAGAGTTCAGGGTTCCAAATTCAGGGTTCAGGGTTCCGAATTCAGGGTTCAGGGTTCAGGATCCACGGTTCCAAAATCAGGGTTCAGGGATAAGGGTACAAGATTCAGGGTTCCGATTTCAGGGTTCAGTGTTCAGGGTACAAAATTAGGGTTCAGGGTTAAGGTTACAGGATTCAGTGTTCCAAATACAGGGTTCAGGGTTCAGGTTACAGGGTTCCGAATTCAGGGTTCAGGGTTACGAAATCAGGGTTCCAAATTCAGGGTTCAGGGTTCCGAATTCAGGGTTCATGGTATCGAATTCAGGTATCAGGGTTCTGGTTACAAATTCAGGGTTCTGGGTTAAGGTTACACAATTCAGGGTTCCGAATTCAGGGTTCCGATTTCAGGGTTCAGGGTTCCGAATTCAGGGTTCAGGGTTCCGAATTCAGGGTACAAATTCAGGACTCAGGGTTCAGGGTTACGAATTTAGAATTCAGGGTACACAATTCAGTGTTCAGGGTTAAGGGTACAGGAATCAGGGTTCGAAATTCAGGGTTCAGGGTTCAGGGTTATAAATTCAGGGTTCAGTATTAAGGGTACAGGGTTCTGAATTCAGGGTTCAGTGTTCAGGTTACAGGATCCAGGGTTCCAAATTCAGGGTTCAGGGTTCACGTTTCACAATTCACGGTTCAGGGTTCACAACCCAACCCAACCCAACCCAACCCAACCCAACCTCACGGTTCAGGGTACAAAATTCAGGGTTCAGGGTTAAGGGTACAGGATTCAGGGTCTGAATTCAGGGATCAGGGTTTAGG
Organism: Pachydiplax longipennis; assembly: GCA_036926295.1. Classification (NCBI taxonomy): domain Eukaryota; kingdom Metazoa; phylum Arthropoda; class Insecta; order Odonata; family Libellulidae; genus Pachydiplax; species Pachydiplax longipennis. The sequence continues at coordinate 4,427,741 of JAVFKF010000013.1, read as the reverse complement.
GTACAGGATTCAGGATTCAGGGTTCAGGGTTCCGAATCCAAGGTTCAGGGTTCCGAATTCAGGGTACAAACTTCAGGGTTCAGGGTTAAGGGTATAGGATTCAGAGTTCCGAATTAAGGGTTCAGGGTACAGGATTCTGGATTCAGAGTTCAGGGTTCCAAATTCAGGGTTCAGGGTTCCGAATTCAGGGTTCAGGGTTCAGGATCCACGGTTCCAAAATCAGGGTTCAGGGTTAAGGTTACAGGATTCAGTGTTCCAAATACAGGGTTCAGGGTTCAGGTTACAGGGTTCCGAATTCAGGGTTCAGGGTTACGAAATCAGGGTTCCAAATTCAGGGTTCAGGGTTCCGAATTCAGGGTTCATGGTATCGAATTCAGGTATCAGGGTTCTGGTTACAAATTCAGGGTTCTGGGTTAAGGTTACACAATTCAGGGTTCCGAATTCAGGGTTCCGATTTCAGGGTTCAGGGTTCCGAATTCAGGGTTCAGGGTTCCGAATTCAGGGTACAAATTCAGGACTCAGGGTTCAGGGTTACGAATTTAGAATTCAGGGTACACAATTCAGTGTTCAGGGTTAAGGGTACAGGAATCAGGGTTCGAAATTCAGGGTTCAGGGTTCAGGGTTATAAATTCAGGGTTCAGGATTAAGGGTACAGGGTTCTGAATTCAGGGTTCAGTGTTCAGGTTACAGGATCCAGGGTTCCAAATTCAGGGTTCAGGGTTCACGTTTCACAATTCACGGTTCAGGGTTCACAACCCAACCCAACCCAACCCAACCCAACCCAACCCAACCCAACCCAACCCAACCCAACCCAACCCAACCCAACCCAACCCAACCCAACCCAACCCAACCCAACCCAACCCAACCCAACCCAACCCAACCCAACCCAACCCAACCCAACCCAACCCAACCCAACCCAACCCAACCCAACCCAACCCAACCCAACCCAACCCAACCCAACCCAACCCAACCCAACCCAACCCAACCCAACCCAACCCAACCCAACCCAACCCAACCCAACCCAACCCAACCCAACCCAACCCAACCCAACCCAACCCAACCCAACCCAACCCAACCCAACCCAACCCAACCCAACCCAACCCAACCCAACCCAACCCAACCCAACCCAACCCAACCCAACCCAACCCAACCCAACCCAACCCAACCCAACCCAACCCAACCCAACCCAACCCAACCCAACCCAACCCAACCCAACCCAACCCAACCCAACCCAACCCAACCCAACCCAACCAAACCCAACCCAACCCAACCCAACCCAACCCAACCCAACCAAACCCAACCAAACCCAACCCAACCCAACCCAACCCAACCCAATATTATATTTATAGTGATTTAGGATTCAGTGTTCAGGGTTCCAAACTCTGGGTTCAGGTTTCAGGGTTTAGGGTTACCAATTCAGGGTTCCGAATTCAGGGTTCAGGGTATCTAATCCAGGGTTACGAATTCAGGGTTCAGGGTATACAATCAAGGGTTCCGAATTCAGGGTTCAGCGTTCAGGGTACAAAATTCAAGGTTCTGGGTACAATATTAGGGGTTCTGAATTCAGGGTTCAGGGTTCAGGATTCAAGATACAGGGTTCAGGGTTCCGAATTCAGGGTTAATGGTTCAGGGTTCCGAATTCAGGGTTGAGGGTTCAGGTTTCAGGATCTACGGTTCCAAATTCAGGGTTCAGGGTTCAGGGTTATAAATTTAGGGTACCGAATACAAAGTTCAGGGTACCGAATTCAGGGTTCAGGGTACCGAATTCAGGGTATAGGGTTCAGGATTCAGGGTACTAAGTTCAGGGTTCAGGTTACAGGATCCAGGGTTCCAAATTCAAGGTTCAGGTTTCAAGGTTCAGGGTTACCAATTCAGGGTTCCGAATTCAGGGTTCAGGGTTCCGAATTCAGGGTTCAGGGTATCTATTTCAGGGTTCCGAATTCAAGGTTCAGGGTTCTTAATTCAGGGTTCAGGGAATCGTATTCAGGGTTCAGGGTTTAGGGTAGATAATACAGGGTTCTGGGTTAAGGGTACAGGATTCCGGGTTCCGAATTCAGGGTTCAGGGTACAGGATTCAGGATTCAGGTTTCCAAATTCAAGATTCAGGGTTCAGGGTCCCAAATTCAGCGTTCAGGGTTAAGGGTACAGTATTCAGTGTTATGAATTCACGGATCCGAATTCAGGGTTCATGGTTCAGGTTACAGGATTCAGGGTTCCAAATTAAGGGTTCAGGGTTCAGGGTTACGAATTCAGGGTTAGGAATTCAGGGTTCAGGGTTCATGTTATCGGATCCTGGGTTCCAAATTAAGGGTTCAGGGTTCGGGTTTACGAATTCAGGGTTCCGAATTCAGGGTTCCAAATTCAGGGTATAGGGTTCAGGGTTTTGCGTTCAGGGTTCAGCATTAAAGGTACAGGATTCAATGTACCGAATTCAGGGTTCAGGGTTTAGAATTCAGGGTTCAGGGTAGAGGTTTTGGGGTTCAGGGTACAGGATTCAGGGTTTCGAATTCAGGGTTCCGAATTCAGGGTTCAGTGTTCCGAATTTAGGGTTCAGGGTTCAGGGATCCGAATTCAGGGGTCAGGGTTCCGAATTCAGGGTACAGTACAGGATTCAGGGTTCAGGGTACAGAATTCAGGGTCTAGGGTTAAGGGTACAGGATTCAGGGTTCCGAATTCAAGGTTCACGGTTCAGGTTACAAGATCCAGGGTTCCAAATTCAGGGTTCATGGTTCAGGGTTACAAATTCAGGGTTTCAAATTCAGGGTTCAGGGTTCCTAATTCAGGGTTCAGGGTTCCGAATACAAAGTTCAGGGTTCAGGGTACAAAATTCAGGGTTCAGGGTTTAGGGTACAGGATTCAGGGTTCCGAATTCAGGGTTCGTGGTTCCGAATTCAAGGTTCAGGTTTCTGAATTCAGGGTTTAGGTATCAGGGTTAAGGGTATAGGATTCAGTGTTCCGAATTCAGGGTTCATGGTTCAGGTTACAGGATCCAGTGTTCCAACTTCAGGGATCAGGGTCCAGGGTTACGAATTCAGGGTTTCGATTCAGGGTTCAGTATTCCGAATTCAGGGTTCACGGTATCGAATTCAGGGTTCAGGCTTCAGGGTTCAGGTTACAGGATCCAGGGTTCCAAATTCATGATTCAGAGTACAGGGTTCAAGGTTACGAATTCAGGGTTCCAAATTCAGGGTTCAGGGTTCCTAATTTAGGGTTCAAGGTTCCGAATTCAAGGTTCACGGTTCAGGGTACAAAATTCAGGGTTCAGGGTTAAGGGTACAGGATTCAGGGTCTGAATTCAGGGATCAGGGTTTAGGGTACAGGATTCAGGATTCAGGGTTCAGGGTTTTAAATTCAGGGTTCTGGATTCAGGGTTCAGGGTAAAAAATTCAGGGTTCAGGGTTAAGGGTACAGGATTCAGGGTTCCGAATCCAAGGTTCAGGGTTCCGAATTCAGGGTACAAACTTCAGGGTTCAGGGTTAAGGGTATAGGATTCAGAGTTCCGAATTAAGGGTTCAGGGTACAGGATTCTGGATTCAGAGTTCAGGGTTCCAAATTCAGGGTTCAGGGTTCCGAATTCAGGGTTCAGGGTTCAGGATCCACGGTTCTAAAATCAGGGTTCAGGGTAAAGGGTACAAGATTCAGGGTTCCGATTTCAGGGTTCAGTGTTCAGGGTACAAAATTAGGGTTCAGGGTTAAGGTTACAGGATTCAGTGTTCCAAATACAGGGTTCAGGGTTCAGGTTACAGGGTTCCGAATTCAGGGTTCAGGGTTACGAAATCAGGGTTCCAAATTCAGGGTTCAGGGTTCCGAATTCAGGGTTCATGGTATCGAATTCAGGTATCAGGGTTCTGGTTACAAATTCAGGGTTCTGGTTTAAGGTTACACAATTCAGGGTTCCGAATTCAGGGTTCCGATTTCAGGGTTCAGGGTTCCGAATTCAGGGTTCAGGGTTCCGAATTCAGGGTACAAATTCAGGACTCAGGGTTCAGGGTTACGAATTTAGAATTCAGGGTACACAATTCAGTGTTCAGGGTTAAGGGTACAGGAATCAGGGTTCGAAATTCAGGGTTCAGGGTTCAGGGTTATAAATTCAGGGTTCAGGATTAAGGGTACAGGGTTCTGAATTCAGGGTTCAGTGTTCAGGTTACAGGATCCAGGGTTCCAAATTCAGGGTTCAGGGTTCACGTTTCACAATTCACGGTTTAGGGTTCACAACCCAACCCAACCCAACCCAACCCAACCCAACCCAACCCAACCCAACCCAACCCAACCCAACCCAACCCAACCCAACCCAACCCAACCCAACCCAACCCAACCCAACCCAACCCAACCCAACCCAACCCAACCCAACCCAACCCAACCCAACCCAACCCAACCCAACCCAACCCAACCCAACCCAACCCAACCCAACCCAACCCAACCCAACCCAACCCAACCCAACCCAACCCAACCCAACCCAACCCAACCCAACCCAACCCAACCCAACCCAACCCAACCCAACCCAACCCAACCCAACCCAACCCAACCCAACCCAACCCAACCCAACCCAACCCAACCCAACCCAACCCAACCCAACCCAACCCAACCCAACCCAACCCAACCCAACCCAACCCAACCCAACCCAACCCAACCCAACCCAACCCAACCCAACCCAACCCAACCCAACCCAACCCAACCCAACCCAACCCAACCCAACCCAACCCAACCCAACCCAACCCAACCCAACCCAACCCAACCCAACCCAACCCAACCCAACCCAACCCAACCCAACCCAACCCAACCCAACCCAACCCAACCCAACCCAACCCAACCCAACCCAACCCAACCCAACCCAACCCAACCCAACCCAACCCAACCCAACCCAACCCAACCCAACCCAACCCAACCCAACCCAACCCAACCCAACCCAACCCAACCCAACCCAACCCAACCCAACCCAACCCAACCCAACCCAACCCAACCCAACCCAACCCAACCCAACCCAACCCAACCCAACCCAACCCAACCCAACCCAACCCAACCCAACCCAACCCAACCCAACCCAACCCAACCCAACCCAACCCAACCCAACCCAACCCAACCCAACCCAACCCAACCCAACCCAACCCAACCCAACCCAACCCAACCCAACCCAACCCAACCCAACCCAACCCAACCCAACCCAACCCAACCCAACCCAACCCAACCCAACCCAACCCAACCCAACCCAACCCAACCCAACCCAACCCAACCCAACCCAACCCAACCCAACCCAACCCAACCCAACCCAACCCAACCCAACCCAACCCAACCCAACCCAACCCAACCCAACCCAACCCAACCCAACCCAACCCAACCCAACCCAACCCAACCCAACCCAACCCAACCCAACCCAACCCAACCCAACCCAACCCAACCAAACCAAACCAAACCAAACCAAACCCAACCCAACCCAACCCAATATTATATTTATAGTGATTTAGGATTCAGTGTTCAGGGTTCCAAACTCTGGGTTCAGGTTTCAGGGTTTAGGGTTACCAATTCAGGGTTTCGAATTCAGGGTTCAGGGTATCTAATCCAGGGTTACGAATTCAGGGTTCAGGGTATACAATCAAGGGTTCCGAATTCAGGGTTCAGCGTTCAGGGTACAAAATTCAAGGTTCTGGGTACAATATTTGGGGTTCTGAATTCAGGGTTCAGGGTTCAGGATTCAAGATACAGGGTTCAGGGTTCCGAATTCAGGGTTCATGGTTCAGGGTTCCGAATTCAGGGTTGAGGGTTCAGGTTTCAGGATCTACGGTTCCAAATTCAGGGTTCAGGGTTCAGGGTTATAAATTTAGGGTACCGAATACAAAGTTCAGGGTACCGAATTCAGGGTTCAGGGTACCGAATTCAGGGTATAGGGTTCAGGATTCAGGGTACTAAGTTCAGGGTTCAGGTTACAGGATCCAGGGTTCCAAATTCAAGGTTCAGGTTTCAAGGTTCAGGGTTACCAATTCAGGGTTCCGAATTCAGGGTTCAGGGTTCCGAATTCAGGGTTCAGGGTATCTATTTCAGGGTTCCGAATTCAGGGTTCAGGGTTCTTAATTCAGGGTTCAGGGAATCGTATTCAGGGTTCAGGGATCTGGGTACAAATTCAGGGTTCAGGGTTAAGGGTACAGGGTTCAGGGTTCCGAATTCAGGGTTCAGAGTTAAGGGTTCAGGGTACAAAATTCAGGGTTCATGGTTAAGGGTACAGGATTCAGGGTTCCGAATTCAGCGTTCAGGGTTCCAAATTCAGGGTTCAGGTTTCATGGTTTAGGGTTACCAATTGAGGGTTTCGAATTCAGTGTTCCAATTCAGGGTTCAGGGTATCTAATTCAGCGTTCCGAATTCAGGGTTCAGCGTTGAGGGTACAAAATTCAGGGTTTAGGGTTCAGGGTACAGGATTCAGGATTCAGGGTTTAGGGTTCCAAATTCAGGGTTCAGGTTTCAGGGTTCAGAGTTCCGAATTCATGGTTCAGGGTTCCGAATTCAGGGTTCAGGTTTCAGGGTACAAAATTCAGGGTTCAGGGTTCAGGGTACAAAATTCATGGTTCAGACTTAAGGGTACAGGATTCAGGGTTCCAAATTCAGGGTTCAGATTTCAGGGTTGAGGGTTACCAATTCAGGGTTCCGAATTCAGGCTTCAGGGTTCCGAATTCAGGGTAATGCGTTCAGGATTTAGGGTACAAAATTCAGGGTTCAGCGTTCACGTTTCAGGGTACAAAATTCAGGGTTCTGGGTTAAGGGTACAGGATTCAGGGTTCAGGGTTCCAAATTTAGGGTTCAGGGTTCCGAATTCAGGGATCAGGGTTACGAATTCAGGGTTCCGAATCCAGGGTTCAGGGTTTTGAATTTAGGGTTCAGCGTTCAGGGTACAAAATTCAGGGTTCAGGGTTAAGGGTTAAGGATTCAGGGTTCTGAATACAGGGTTCAGGGTTCACGTTACAGGATCCAGGGTTCCAAATTCAGGGTTCAGTGTTCACGTTTCAGGGTACAAAATTCAGGGTTCTGGGTTTAGGGTACAGGATTCAGGATTCAGGGTTCAGGGTTCCAAATTTAGTGTTCAGGGTTCCGAATTCAGGGTTCAGGGTTACGAATTCAGGGTTCCGAATTCAGGGTTCAGGGTTCAGGGTTCTGAATTCAGGGTTCAGCGTTCAGGGTACAAAATTCAGGGTTCAGGGTACAGGATTAAGGATTCAGGGTTCCGAATTAAGGGTTCAGGGTACTGGATTCAGGATTCAGGGTTCAGGGTTCCGAATTAAGGGTTCAGGGTGAACCATGAATTTTGTACCCTGAACCCTGAACCCTGAATTCGGAACCCTGAACCCTGAATCCTGAATCCAGTACCCTTAACCCTTAATTCGGAACCCTGAACCCTGAATTTTGTACCCTGAAACGTGAACACTGAACCCTGAATTTGAAACCCTGGCTCCTGTAACTTGAACCCTGAAACCTGTATTCAGAACCCTGAATCCTAAACCCTTAACCCAGAACCCTGAATTTTGTACACTGAATTCTGAACCCTGACTTCGGAACCCTGAACCCTGAATTCGGAACCCTGAAAACTGAATTCGGAACCCTGAATTGATGACCCTGAACCCTGAAAACTGAACCCTGAATTTGGAACCCTAAACCCTGAATCCTGAATCCTGTACCCTGAACGCTGAACCCTGAATTTTGTACCCTAAATCCTAAACGCTTTACCCTGAATTCGGAACCCTGAAGCCTGAATTCGGAACCCTGAATTGGTAACCCTCAACCCTGAAATCTGAACCCTGAATTTGGAACCCTGAACCCTGAAACCTGAATCCTGAACCCTGAATTCGGAACCCTGAATTCTGTACCCCTAAGTCTGAACCATGAATTTTGTACCCTGAACCCTGAATTCGGAACCCTGAATTCGGAACCCTGAACCCTGAATTTTGTACCCTGAACCCTGAACCCTGAATTCGGAACCCTGAACCCTTAATTCTGAACTCTGAACCCTGAATTTGGAACCCTGAATCCTGAATCCTGAATCCTGTACCCTGAACCCTGAATTCGGAACCCTGAATTCGGAACCCTAAATCCTGTACCATTAAACCTGAACCCTGAATTTTATACCCTGAACCCTTAACCCTGAACCCTGAATTTAGGACCCTGAATCCTGTACCATTAACCCTGAACCCTTAATATAACCCAGAACCCTGAATTCAGAACACTGAACCCTGAATTCGAAACCCTGAAATAGATACCCTAAACCCTGAATTCGGAACCCTGAACCCTGAATTCGGTACCCTGAACCCTGTATTCGGAACCCTGAATTCATAACCCTGAACCCTGAACCCTGAATTTGGAACACTAGATCCTGTAACCTGAACCCTGAACCCTGAATTCGGAACCCTGAACCCTGAATTTGGAACGCTGAACCCTGAATCTTGAATCCTGTACCCTGAACGCGGAACCCTGAATTCGGAACCCTGAACCGTGAACCCTGAATTCGGAAACATGGGTAAACCCTGAATTCGGAACCCTTAACCCTGAACCCTGAATTCGTCACCTGAATCTTGTACCCTGGATTCGGAACCCTGAACCCTAAATTCGGAACCCTAAATCCTGTACCCTTAACCCTGAACCCTGAATTTTGTACCCTGAACCCTTATCCCTGAACCCTGAATTCGGAAACCTGAATCCTGTACCCTTAACCCTGAACCCTGAATTTGTACCCAGAACCCTGAACCCTGAATTCGATACCCTGAACCCTGAATTCGGAACCCTGAATACGTTACCCTGAACCCTGAACCCTGAATTCAAAACCCTGAATTTTGTACCCTGAACCCTGAACCCTGAAACCGGAACCATGAATCCTGTACCCTTAACCCTGAACCCTGAATCCTGTACCCTTAACCCTGGATTCAGAACCCTGAACCCTGACTTCGGATCCCTGAATTTATAATCCTGAACCCTGAATCCTGAATTTGGAACCCTGGATCTTGTAACCCTAACCCTGAACCCTGAATTGGGAACCCTGAATCCTGCACCCTTAACACTGAACCCTGAATTTTGTACCCTGAACCCTGAACCCTTAACCCTGAACCCTGAACCCAGAACCCTGAATTCGTAACCCTGAACCCTGAATCCTGAATCTTGTACCCTGGATTTGGAACCCTGAACCCTGAATTCGGAACCCTAAATCCTGTACCATTAATCCTGAACCCTGAATTTTGTACCCTGATCCCTTAACCCTGAATCCTGAATTAGGAAACCTGAATTCTGTACCCTTAACCCTGAACCCTTAATTCGTACCCAGAACCCTGAACCCTGAACCCTGAATCGATACCCTGAACCCTGAATTCGGAACCCTGAATTCGTAACCCTGAATCCTGTACCCTTAACCCTGAACCCTGAATTTTGTACCCTGAACCCTGAACCCTGAAACCGGAACCATGAATCCTGTACCCTTAACCCTGAACCCTGAATCCTGTACCCTTAACCCTGAACCCTGAATTCAGAAACCTGAACCCTGAACCCTGAATTCGGAACCCTGAAGCCTGAATTCAGTACCCTTAACCCTGAACCCTGAATTTTGTACCCTGAACCCTGAACCCTGAACCATGAATTCGGAACCCTGAATTCGTAACCCTGAACCCTGAACCCTGAATTTGGAACCGTGGATCCTGAACCTTGAATTCGGAACCCTGAACCCTAAATTTGGAACCCTGAACCCTGAATCCTGTACCCTGAACCCTGAATTTTGTACCCTGAACCCTGAACCCTGAAACCGGAACCATGAATCCTGTACCCTTAACCCTGAACCCTGAATCCGGTACCCTTAACCCTGAACCCTGAATTCAGAACCCTGAACCCTGAATTCGGAACCCTGAAGCTTGAATTCTGTACCCTTAACCCTGAACCCTGAATTTTGTACCCTGAACCCTGAACCATGAATTCGGAACCCTGAATTCATAACCCTGAACCCTGAACCCTGAATTTGGAACCGTGAATCCTTAACCCTGAATTCGGAACCCTGAACCCTAAATTTGGAACCCTAAACCCTGAATCCTGAATCCTGTACCCTGAACCCTTAATTCGGAAATCTGAACCCTGAATTCGGAACCCTGAACCCTGAATACGAAACCTTGAAGTCGTAACCCTGATCCCTTAACCCTGAATTTGGAACTGTGGATCCTGTAACCTGAACCCTGAACCCTGAATTCGAAACCCTGAATCTTGTACCCTGAATCCTGAACTCTGAGCCCTGAATTTGGAACTGGAATCTGTAACATGAACCCTGAACCCTGAATTCGAAACCCTGAATCTTGTTCTCTTAACCCGGAACCCTAAATTTTGAGCCCTGAATCCTGAACCCTGAATTCGGAACCCAGAACCCTGAACCCTGAATTCGGAACACTGAATTCGATACCCTGAACCATGAATTCTGAACCCTGAATTCGGAACCCTGAACCCTGAATTCGGAATCCTGAATCCTGAATTTTGTACCCTGAACACTGAATTCGGAACTCTGAACCCTGAATTTGGAACCCTGAACCATGAATCCTGAATCCTGTACCCTGAACCCTGAATTCGGAACCCTGAATCCTGTACCCTTAACCCTGAACCCTGAATTTAACCCAGAACCCTGAACCCTGAATACGATACCCTGAACCCTGAATTCAGAACCCTGAATTCGGAACCCTGAAATAGATACCCTGAACCCTGAATTTGGAACCCTGTACCCTGAATTCGGAACCCTGAATTGGTAACCCTGAACCCTGAACCCTGACTTATGTACCTTGAATCGTGAACCCTAAACCATGAATTCGGAACCCTGAACCCTGAACTCGGTACCCTGAACCCTGAATTTGGAACCCTAGATCCTGGAACCTGAACCCTGAACCTTGAATTCTAACCCTGAACCCTGAACCCTGAATTCAGAACCCTGAACCATGAATTGGGAACCCTGAACCCTGAATCTTGAATCCTGTACCCTGAACGCTGAACCCTGAATTCGGAACCCTGAACCGTGAACCCTGAATTCGGAACCCTGGATTAGATACCCTGAACCCTGATTTCGGAACCCTGAATTGGTAACCCTAAAGCCTGAAACCTGAACCCTGAATTTGGAACCCTGAACGCTGAATTCGGAACCCTGAATCCTGTACCCTTAAACCTGAACCCTGATCCTTGTACCCTGAATCCTGAATCCTAAACCCTGAATTCGGAACCCTGAATCCTGTACCCTTAACCCTGAACCATGAATTTTTTACCCTGAACCCTGAACTCTGAATTTGGAACCCTGAACCCTGAAACCAGTACCCTGAACCCTTAATTCGGAACCCTGAACCCTGAATTTTGTACCCTGAACCCTGAAACCTGTACCCTGAATCCATGAACCCTGAATTCGGAACCCTGAATCCTGTACCCTTAACACGGAACCCTGAATTTTGAACCCTGAAACGTGAACACTGAACCCTGAATTTGGAACCCTGGATCCTGTAACCTGAACCGTGAACCCTGAATTCGGAAACATGGGTGAACCCTGAATTCGGAACCCTTAACCCTGAACCCTGAATTCGTCACCTGAATCTTGTACCCTGGATTCGGAACCCTGAACCCTAAATTCGGAACCCTAAATCCTGTACCCTTAACCCTGAACCCTGAATTTTGTACCCTGAACCCTTAACCCTGAACCCTGAATTCGGAAACCTGAATCCTGTACCCTTAACCCTGAACCCTGAATTTGTACCCAGAACCCTGAACCCTGAATTCGATACCCTGAACCCTGAATTCGGAACCCTGAATTCGTTACCCTGAACCTTGAACCCTGAATTCGGAACCCTGTAAACTGAACCCTGAACCCTGTATTCAAAACCCTGAATTTTGTACCCTGAACCCTGAACCCTGAAACCGGAACCATAAATCCTGTACCCTTAACCCTGAACCCTGAATCCTGTACCCTTAACCCTGGATTCAGAACCCTGAACCCTGACTTCGGATCCCTGAATTTATAATCCTGAACCATGAATTCTGAATTTGGAACCCTGGATCTTGTAACTCTAACCCAGAACCCTGAATTGGGAACCCTGAATCCTGCACCCTTAACACTGAACCCTGAATTTTGTACCCTGAACCCTGAACCCTTAACCCTGAACCCTGAACCCAGAACCCTGAATTCGTAACCCTGAACCCTGAATCCTGAATCTTGTGCCCTGGATTTGGAACCCTGAACCCTGAATTCGGAACCCTAAATCCTGTACCATTAATCCTGAACCCTGAATTTTGTACCCTGAACCCTTAACCCTGAATTTTGTACCCTGAACCCTTAACCCTGAATCCTGAATTAGGAAACCTGAATCCTGTACCCTTAACCCTGAACCCTTAATTCGTACCCAGAACCCTGAACCCTGAACCCTGAATCGATACCCTGAACCCTGAATTCGGAACCCTGAATCCTGAATTCGGAACCCTGAATTCGTAACCCTGAATCCTGTACCCTTAACCCTGAACCCTGAATTTTGTACCCTGAACCCTGAACCCTGAAACCGGAACCATGAATCCTGTACCCTTAACCCTGAACCCTGAATCCTGTACCCTTAACCCTGAACCCTGAATTCAGAAACCTGAACCCTGAACCCTGAATTCGGAACCCTGAAGCCTGAATTCAGTACCCTTAACCCTGAACCCTGAATTTTGTATCCTGAACCCTGAACCCTGAACCATGAATTCGGAACCCTGAATTCGTAACCCTGAACCCTGAACCCTGAATTTGGAACCGTGGATCCTGAACCTTGAATTCGGAAACCTGAACCCTGAATTTGGAACCCTGAACGCTGAATTCGGAACCCTGAATCCTGTACACTTAAACCTGAACCCTGATCCTTGTACCCTGAATCCTGAACCCTGAATTCGGAACCCTGAATCCTGTACCCTTAACCCTGAACCATGAATTTTTTACCCTGAACCCTGAACTCGGAATTTGGAACCCTGAACCCTTAAACCAGTACCCTGAACCCTTAATTCGGAACCCTGAACCCTGAATTTTGTACCCTGAACCCTGAAACCTGTACCCTGAATCCATGAACCCTGAATTCGGAACCCTGAATCCTGTACCCTTAACACGGAACCCTGAATTTTGAACCCTGAAACGTGAACACTGAACCCTGAATTTGGAACCCTGGATCCTGTAACCTGAACCCTGAACTCTGAATTCAGAACCCTCAATCCTATACCCTGAAACCTGAACCCTGAATTTGGAACCCTGAACCCTGAATCCTGTGACCTGAACCCTGAATCCTGAATTTTGTACCCTGAACCATAAACCCTGAATTCGGAACACTGAAACCTGAATTTGGAACCCTAAACCCTGTATTCAGAACCCTGAATTCATAATCCTGAACCATGAACCCTGAATTCGGAACCCAGTAAACTGAACCTGAACCCTGAAATCGAAACCATGAATCCTGTACCCTTAACCCTGAACCCTGAATTTTGTACCCTGAACCCTGAAGCCTGTATCCTGTACCCTTAACCCTGAACCATGAATTCGGAACCATGAACCCTGAACCCTGAATTCGAAACCCTGAATTCGTAACCCTGAACCCTGAATTTGGAACCCTGAACCCAGAATCCTGAATCCTGTACCCTGAACTCCTAATTCGGAAACAAGAACCCTGAATTCGAAACCCTCAACCCTGAATTCGGAACCCTGAATTAGTTACCCTGAACCCTGGATTTGGAACCGTGGATCCTGTAACCTGAACCCTGAACCCTAATTTCGGGAACGTGAATCCCGTACCCTTAACCCTGAATCCTAAATTTTGTACCCTGAATTCTGAACTCTAAACCCAGAATTCGGATCCCTGAACCCTGAACCCTGAATTCGTAACCCTGAATCCTGAAAACTGATCCCTGAATTTGGAACCCTTGATGCAGTAACCTGAACCCTGAACCCTGAATTAAGACTCCTGAATCCTGTACCCTTAACCCTGAACCCTGAATTTGTACCCTGAACCCTGAACCCTGAATTCGGAACCCTGAACCCTGAACCCTGAATTCGGAACCCTGAATTGGTAACCCTGAACCCTGAAACCTGAATTTGGAACCCTGGATCCTGTAACATGAACCCTGAACCCTGAATTTTGTACCCTGAACCCTAAACCCAGAATTTGGAACCCTGAACCCTGAATTCGGAACCCTGAACCCTGAAACCTGAATTCAGAACCCTGAATCCTGTACCCATAACCGTGGGTTGGGTTGGGTTGGGTTGGGTTGGGTTGGGTTGGGTTGGGTTGGGTTGGGTTGGGTTGGGCTGGGTTGGGTTGGGTTGGGTTGGGTTGGGTTGGGTTGGGTTGGGTTGGGTTGGGTTGGGTTGTGAACCCTGAACCGTGAATTGTGAAACGTGAACCCTGAACCCTGAATTTGGAACCCTGGATCCTGTAACCTGAACCCTGAATTCAGAACCCTGTACCCTCAATCCTGAACCCTGAATCTTGTACCCTGAACCCTGAAGCCGAATTCGGAACCCTGAACCCTGAACCATGAATTCGGAACCATGAATTAGACACCCTGAACCCTGAATTCGGAACCCTGAATCCTGTACCCCTAAGTCTGAACCATGAATTTTGTACCCTGAACCCTGAATTCGGAACCCTGAATTCGGAACCCTGAACCCTGAATTTTGTACCCTGAACCCTGAACCCTGAATTCGGAACCCTGAACCCTTAATTCTGAACTCTGAACCCTGAATTTGGAACCCTAAATCCTGAATCCTGTACCCTGAACCCTGAACCCTGAATTCGGAACCCTGAATTCGGAACCCTGAATCCTGTACCATTAAACCTAAACCCTGAATTTTGTACCCTGAACCCTTAACCCTGAACCCTGAATTTAGAACCCTGAATCCTGTACCATTAACCCTGAACCCTTAATATAACCCAGAACCCTGAATGCAGAACCCTTAACCCTGAATTCGAAACCCTGAAATAGATACCCTAAACCCTGAATTCGGAACCCTGTACCCTGAATTGGAAACCCTGAACCCTAAACCCTGAACCCTGACTTTTGTACCCTGAATCCTAAACCCTAAACCCTGAATTCGGAACCCTGAACCCTGAATTCGGTACCCTGAACCCTGTATTCGGAACCCTGAATTCATAACCCTGAACCCTGAACCCTGAATTTGGAACCCTAGATCCTGTAACCTGAACCCTGAACCCTGAATTCGGAACCCTGAACCCTGAATTTGGAACGCTGAACCCTGAATCTTGAATCCTGTACCCTGAACGCTGAACCCTGAATTCGGAACCCTGAACCGTGAACCCTAAATTCGGAAACATGGGTGAACCCTGAATTCGGAACCCTTAACCCTGAACCCTGAATTCGTCACCTGAATCTTGTACCCTGGATTCGGAACCCTGAACCCTAAATTCGGAACCCTAAATCCTGTACCCTTAACCCTGAACCCTGAATTTTGTACCCTGAACCCTTAACCCTGAACCCTGAATTCGGAAACCTGAATCCTGTACCCTTAACCCTGAACCCTGAATTTGTACCCAGAACCCTGAACCCTGAACCCTGAATTCAGAACCCTGAACCATGAATTTGGAACCCTGAACCCTGAATCTTGAATCCTGTACCCTGAACGCTGAACCCTGAATTCGGAACCCTGAACCGTGAACCCTGAATTCGGAACCCTGGATTAGATACCCTGAACCCTGATTTCGGAACCCTGAATTGGTAACCCTAAAGCCTGAAACCTGAACCCTGAATTTGAAACCCTGAACGCTGAATTCGGAATCCTGAATCCTGTACCCTTAAACCTGAACCCTGATCCTTGTACCCTGAATCCTGAATCCTGAACCCTGAATTCGATACCCTGAACCCTGAATTCGGAACCCTGAATTCGTTACCCTGAACCCTGAACCCTGAATTCGGAACCCTGTAAACTGAACCCTGAACCCTGTATTCAAAACCCTGAATCCTGTACCCTTAACCCTGAACCCTGAATTTTGTACCCTGAACCCTGAACCCTGAAACCGGAACCATGAATCCTGTACCCTTAACCCTGAACCCTGAATCCTGTACCCTTAACCCTGGATTCAGAACCCTGAACCCTGACTTCGGATCCCTGAATTTATAATCCTGAACCCTGAATCCTGAATTTGGAACCCTGGATCTTGTAACCCTAACCCTGAACCCTGAATTGGGAACCCTGAATCCTGCACCCTTAACACTGAACCCTGAATTTTGTACCCTGAACCCTGAACCCTTAACCCTGAACCCAGAACCCTGAATTCGTAACCCTGAACCCTGAATCCTGAATCTTGTACCCTGGATTTGGATCCCTGAACCCTGAATTAGGAAACCTGAATCCTGTACCCTTAACCCTGAACCCTTAATTCGTACCCAGAACCCTGAATTCTGAACCCTGAATCGATACCCTGAACCCTGAATTCGGAATCCTGAACCCTGAATTCGGAACACTGAATTCGTAACCCTGAATCCTGTACCCTTAACCCTGAACCCTGAATTTTGTACCCTGAACCCTGAACCCTGAAACCGGAACCATGAATCCTGTACCCTTAACCCTGAAACCTGAATCCTGTACCCTTAACCCTGAACCCTGAATTCAGAAACCTGAACCCTGAACCCTGAATTCGGAACCCTGAAGCCTGAATTCTGTACCCTTAACCCTGAACCCTGAATTTTGTACCCTGAACCCTGAACCCTGAACCATGAATTCGGAACCCTAAATTCGTAACCCTGAACCCTGAATTTGGAACCGTGGATCCTGAACCCTGAATTCGGAACCCTGAACCCTAAATTTGGAACCCTGAACCCTGAATCCTGTACCCTGAACCCTGAATTTTGTACCCTGAACCCTGAACCCTGAAACCGGAACCATGAATCCTGTACCCTTAACCCTGAATCCTGTACCCTTAACCCTGAACCCTGAATTCAGAACCCTGAACCCTGAATTCGGAACCCTGAAGCTTGAATTCTGTACCCTTAACCCTGAACCCTGAATTTTGTACCCTGCACCCTGAACCATGAATTCGGAACCCTGAATTCGTAACCCTGAACCCTGAATTTGGAACCGTGAATCCTGAACCCTGAATTCGGAACCCTGAACCCTAAATTTGGAACCCTGAACCCTGAATCCTGTACCCTGAACCCTTAATTCGGAAATCTGAACCCTGAATTCGGAACCCTGAACCCTGAATACGAAACCCTGAAGTCGTAACCCTGATCCCTTAACCCTGAATTTGGAACTGTGGATCCTGTAACCTGAACCCTGAACCCTGAATTCGAAACCCTGAATCTTGTACCCTGAATCCTGAACCCTGAGCCCTGAATTTGGAACTGGATTCTGTAACATGAACCCTGAACCCTGAATTCGAAACACTGAATCTTGTTCTCTTAACCCGGAACCCTAAATTTTGAACCCTGAACCCTGAATTCGGAACCCAGAACCCTGAACCCTGAATTCGGAACACTGAATTCGATACCCTGAACCATGAATTTTGTACCCTGAATTCTGAACCCTGAATTCGGAACCCTGAACCCTGAATTCGGAACCCTGAATCCTGAATTTTGTACCCTGAACACTGAATTCCGAACCCTGAACCCTGAACCCTGAATCCTGTACCCTGAACCCTGAATTCGGAACCCTGAATCCTGTACCCTTAACCCTGAACCCTGAATTTAACCCAGAACCCTGAACCCTGAATACGATACCCTGAAACCTGAATTCAGAACCCTGAATTCGAAACCCTGAAATAGATACCCTGAACCCTGAATTCGGAACCCTGTACCCTGAATTCGGAACCCTGAATTGGTAACCCTGAACCCTGAACCCTGACTTATGTACCCTGAATCCTGAACCCTAAACCCTGAATTCGGAACCCTGAACCCTGAACTCGGTACCCTGAACCCTGAATTTGGAACCCTAGATCCTGGAACCTGAACCATGAACCTTGAATTCTAACCCTGAACCCTGAACCCTGAATTCAGAACCCTGAACCATGAATTGGGAACCCTGAACCCTGAATCTTGAATCCTGTACCCTGAACGCTAAACCCTGAATTCGGAACCCGGAACCGTGAACCCTGAATTCGGAACCCTGGATTAGATACCCTGAACCCTGATTTCGGAACCCTGAATTGGTAACCCTAAAGCCTGAAACCTGAACCCTGAATTTGGAACCCTGAACGCTGAATTCGGAACCCTGAATCCTGTACACTTAAACCTGAACCCTGATCCTTGTACCCTGAATCCTGAATCCGGAACCCTGAATTCGGAACCCTGAATCCTGTACCCTTAACCCTGAACCATGAATTTTTTACCCTGAACCCTGAACTCTGAATTTGGAACCCTGAACCCTGAAACCAGTACCCTGAACCCTTAATTCGGAACCCTGAACCCTGAATTTTGTACCCTGAACCCTGAAACCTGTACCCTGAATCCATGAACCCTGAATTCGGAACCCTGAATCCTGTACCCTTAACACGGAACCCTGAATTTTGAACCCTGTAACGTGAACACTGAACCCTGAATTTGGAACCCTGGAACCTGTAACCTGAACCCTGAACCCTGAATTCAGAACCCTCAATCCTATACCCTGAAACCTGAACCCTGAATTTGGAACCCTGAACCCTGAATCCTGTGACCTGAACCCTGAATCCTGAATTTTGTACCCTGAACCATAAACCCTGAATTCGGAACACTGAAACCTGAATTTGGAACCCTAAACCCTGTATTCAGAACCCTGAATTCATAATCCTGAACCATGAACCCTGAATTCGGAACCCAGTAAACTGAACCTGAACCCTGAAATCGAAACCCTGAATCCTGTACCCTTAACCCTGAACCCTGAATTTTGTACCCTGAACCCTGAACCCTGTATCCTGTACCCTTAACCCTGAACCCTGAATTCGAAACCCTGAATTCGTAACCCTGAACCCTGAATTTGGAACCCTGAACCCAGAATCCTGAATTCTGTACCCTGAACTCCTAATTCGGAAACAAGAACCCTGAATTCGAAACCCTTAACCCTGAATTCGGAACCCTGAATTCGTAACCCTTAACCCTGGATTTGGAACCGTGGATCCTGTAACCTGAACCCTGAACCCTAAATTCGGGAACGTGAATCCCGTACCCTTAACCCTGAATCCTAAATTTTGTACCGTGAATTCTGAACTCTAAACCCAGAATTCGGATCCCTGAACCCTGAACCCTGAATTCGTAACCCTGAATCCTGAAAACTGATCCCTGAATTTGGAACCCTTGATGCAGTAACCTGAACCCTGAACCCTGAATTAAGACTCCTGAATCCTGTACCCTTAACCCTGAACCCTGAATTTGTACCCTGAACCCTGAACCCTGAATTCGGAACCCTGAACCCTGAACCCTGAATTCGGAACCCTGAAATAGATTCCCTGAACCCTGAATTCGGAACCCTGAATTGGTAACCCTGAACCCTGAAACCTGAACCCTGAATTTGGAACCCTGGATCCTGTAACATGAACCCTGAACCCTGAATTTTGTACCCTGAACCCTAAACCCAGAATTTGGAACCCTGAACCCTGAATTCGGAACCCTGAACCCTGAAACCTGAATTCGGAACCCTGAATCCTGTACCCTTAACCCTGGGTTGGGTTGGGTTGGGTTGGGTTGGGTTGGGTTGGGTTGGGTTGGGTTGGGTTGGGTTGGGTTGGGTTGGGTTGGGTTGGGTTGGGTTGGGTTGGGTTGGGTTGGGTTGGGTTGGGTTGGGTTGGGTTGGGTTGGGTTGGGTTGGGTTGGGTTGGGTTGGGTTGGGTTGGGTTGGGTTGGGTTGGGTTGGGTTGGGTTGGGTTGGGTTGGGTTGGGTTGGGTTGGGTTGGGTTGGGTTGGGTTGGGTTGGGTTGGGTTGGGTTGGGTTGGGTTGGGTTGGGTTGGGTTGGGTTGGGTTGGGTTGGGTTGGGTTGGGTTGGGTTGGGTTGGGTTGGGTTGGGTTGGGTTGGGTTGGGTTGGGTTGGGTTGGGTTGGGTTGGGTTGGGTTGGGTTGGGTTGGGTTGGGTTGGGTTGGGTTGGGTTGGGTTGGGTTGGGTTGGGTTGGGTTGGGTTGGGTTGGGTTGGGTTGGGTTGGGTTGGGTTGGGTTGGGTTGGGTTGGGTTGGGTTGGGTTGGGTTGGGTTGGGTTGGGTTGGGTTGGGTTGGGTTGGGTTGGGTTGGGTTGGGTTGGGTTGGGTTGGGTTGGGTTGGGTTGGGTTGGGTTGGGTTGGGTTGGGTTGGGTTGGGTTGGGTTGGGTTGGGTTGGGTTGGGTTGGGTTGGGTTGGGTTGGGTTGGGTTGGGTTGGGTTGGGTTGGGTTGGGTTGGGTTGGGTTGGGTTGGGTTGGGTTGGGTTGGGTTGGGTTGGGTTGGGTTGGGTTGGGTTGGGTTGGGTTGGGTTGGGTTGGGTTGGGTTGGGTTGGGTTGGGTTGGGTTGGGTTGGGTTGGGTTGGGTTGGGTTGGGTTGGGTTGGGTTGGGTTGGGTTGGGTTGGGTTGGGTTGGGTTGGGTTGGGTTGGGTTGGGTTGGGTTGGGTTGGGTTGGGTTGGGTTGGGTTGGGTTGGGTTGGGTTGGGTTGGGTTGGGTTGGGTTGGGTTGGGTTGGGTTGGGTTGGGTTGGGTTGGGTTGGGTTGGGTTGGGTTGGGTTGGGTTGGGTTGGGTTGGGTTGGGTTGGGTTGGGTTGGGTTGGGTTGGGTTGGGTTGGGTTGGGTTGGGTTGGGTTGGGTTGGGTTGGGTTGGGTTGGGTTGGGTTGGGTTGGGTTGGGTTGGGTTGGGTTGGGTTGGGTTGGGTTGGGTTGGGTTGGGTTGGGTTGGGTTGGGTTGGGTTGGGTTGGGTTGGGTTGGGTTGGGTTGGGTTGGGTTGGGTTGGGTTGGGTTGGGTTGGGTTGGGTTGGGTTGGGTTGGGTTGGGTTGGGTTGGGTTGGGTTGGGTTGGGTTGGGTTGGGTTGGGTTGGGTTGGGTTGGGTTGGGTTGGGTTGGGTTGGGTTGGGTTGGGTTGGGTTGGGTTGGGTTGGGTTGGGTTGGGTTGGGTTGGGTTGGGTTGGGTTGGGTTGGGTTGGGTTGGGTTGGGTTGGGTTGGGTTGGGTTGGGTTGGGTTGGGTTGGGTTGGGTTGGGTTGGGTTGGGTTGGGTTGGGTTGGGTTGGGTTGGGTTGGGTTGGGTTGGGTTGGGTTGGGTTGGGTTGGGTTGGGTTGGGTTGGGTTGGGTTGGGTTGGGTTGGGTTGGGTTGGGTTGGGTTGGGTTGGGTTGGGTTGGGTTGGGTTGGGTTATGAACCCTGAACCGTGAATTGTGAAACGTGAACCCTGAACCCTGAATTTGGAACCCTGGATCCTGTAACCTGAACCCTGAATTCAGAACGTTGTACGCTTAATCCTGAACCCTGAATCTTGTACCCTGAACCCTGAAGCCGAATTCGGAACCCTGAACCCTGAACCATGAATTCGGAACCCTGAATTAGACACCCTGAACCCTGAATTCGAAACCCTGAACCCTGAATTCGGAACCCTGAATTCGTAACCCTGAACCCTGAAACCTGAACCTTGAATTTGGATCACTGAACCCTGAATCCTGAATCCTGTACCCTTAACCCTGAACCCTGAATTTTTTTACCCTGAACCCTGAACCCCTAAACCCTGAATTCGGAACCCTAATCCCTGAATTCGGGACCCTGAACCCTGAACTCGGCACCCTGAATTTATAACCCTGAACCCTGAACCCTGAATTTGGAACCCTGATTCCTGTACCCTTAACCCTGAACAATGAATTGTGTAACCTGATCCCTGAATTCGTAACCCTGAACCCTAAATTTGTAAACCAGAATCCTGAATCCTGAATTTGTAACCTGAATTCGGAACCCTGAACCCTGAATTAGGAACCCTGAATTCGGAACCCTGAATCCTGCACCCTTAACCCTGAACCCTGAATTTGTAACCAGAACACTGAACCCTGAATTCGATACCCTGAACCCTGAATTCGGAACCCTGAACCCTGAATTTGGAACCCTGAATTCGTAACCCTGAACCCTGAATTCGGAACCCTGTAACCTGAACCCTGAACCCTGTATTCGGAACACTGAATCCTGTAACCTTAACCCTGAACCCTGAACCCTGAAATCGGAAACCTGAATCTTGTACCCTTAACCCTGAACCCTGATTTTGGAACCGTGGATCCTGAACCCTGAACCCTGAATTCGGAACCCTGAACCCTGAATTTGGAACTCTGAATCCTATTCCCTTAACCCTGAACCCTGAATTTTGTACCCTGAACCCTGAACCCTAAATTCGGAACCCTGAACCCTGAACCTTGGATTCGGTACCCTGAATCCTGTACCCTTAAACCTGAACCCTGAATTTTTTACCCCGAACCCTGAATTCGGAACCCTGAACCCTGAATCCGGAACCCTGAATTTGGAACCCTGAACCCTGAATCCTGTACCCTAAACCCTGATCCCTGAATTCGGAACCCTGAATCCTGTACCCTTAACCCAGAACCCTAAATTTTGTACCCTGAACCCTGAACCCTAAATTTGGAACCCTGAACCCTTAATCCCGAATCCTGTACCCTGAATCCTTAATTCGGAAACCTTTACCCTGAATTCGGAACCCTGAATCCTGTACCCTTAACCCTGAATCCTGAATTTTGTACCCTGAACCCTGAATTCGGAACCCTGAATCCTGTAACCTGAACCCCGAACCCTGAATTTTGTACCCTGAACCCTTAACCTTGAACCCTAAATTCGATGCCCTGAACCCTGAATTCGGAACCCTGAATTCGTAACCCTGAAACCTGAAACCTGAATTTGGAACCCTGGATCCTGTAACCTGAACCCTGAATACGGAACCCTGAATTCGTAACTCTGAACCCTGAACCCTGAATTCGGAATCCTGAATCCTGTACCCTGAATTCGGAACACTGAACCCTGAACCCTTAATTCGGAACCCTGAACCCTGAATTCGAAACTCTGAACACCTGAATTTGGAACCCTGAATCCTGGATCCTGTACCCTGAACCCTTAATTCGAAAACCTGAACCCTGAATTCGGAAACGTGAATCCTGTACCCTTAACCCTGTACCCTGAATTTTGTACCCCGAACCCTGAATCCTGAATTCGGAACCCTGAACAGAATTTGGAACCCTGAACAGTGAATCCTAAATCCTGTACAATGAACCCTGAATTCGGAACCCTGAACCCTTAATTCGAAACCCTGAATTCATAACCATGAACCCAGAACCCAGAATTAAGAACCCTGAATCCTGTACCCTTAACCCAAAACCCTGAATTTAGTACTCTGAACCCTGAACCGTGAATCCTGAATTCGAAACCCTGAACCCTAAACCCTGAATTCGGCACCCTGAATTTGAAACCCTGATTCCTGTACCCTTAACCCCGAATCCTGACCCTGAACCCTGAATTCGATACCCTGAACCCTGAATTTGGAACCCTGAACCTTGAATTCGGAACCCTTAACCCTGAATTAGAAACCCTGAATTAGGAACCCTGAATTTGAAACCCTGATCCTGTACCCTTAACCCTGAACCCTGAATTTTGTACACTGAACCCTGAACCTTGAATTCGGAACCCTGAACCCTGAATTAGGAACCCTGAACCCTGAATTTGGAACCCTGAATTCGTAACCCTGAACTCTGAACTCTGAACCCTAAATTTGGAACCCTGGATCCTGTAACCTGAACCATGAAGCCTGAACCCTGAATTCGATACCCTGAACCCTGAATTCGGAACGGTAAACCCTGAATCGAAACCCTGAATTCGCAACCCTGAACCCTGAATTTGGAACCCTGGATCCTGTAACCTGAACCATGAACCCTGAATTCGAAACCCTGAATCCTGTATCCTTAACCCATGATACCAAAACCCTGAATTCAGAACCCTGAACCTTGAATTCGGAAACATGTACCCTGAATTCGGATCCCTGAATCCCGTACCCTTAACCCTGAACCCTGAATTTTGTACCCTGAATCCCGAACCTTGAATTCGGAACCCTTAACCCTGAATTAGGAACCCTGAATTTGAAACCCTGAATCCTGTACCCTGAACCCTGAATTCGGTACCTTGAACCCTGAATTCGGAACCCTGAACCCTGAATTGAGAACCCCGAATCCTGATATCAGAACCCTGAATCCGTAACCCTTAACCCTGAACCCGAACCCTAAATTCGGAACCCTGAATACTAAACCCCTAAGCCTGAACCCTGAACTTTGTACCCTGAACCCTGAATTCGAAAACCTAAACCCTGAATTCGAAACCCTGAACTCTGAATTCGAAACAATGAATCCTGTACCCTTAACCCAGAACCCTGATTTTGTACCCTGAACCCTGAAACCTGTACCCTTAACCCAGAACCCTGAATTTTGTACACTGTAACGTGAACCCTGAATTTGGAAACCTGAATCTCGTAACCTGAACCCTGAACCCTGAATTCGGAACCCTGAATTCGTAACCCTGAACCATGAACCCTGAATTCGGAACTCTGAACCCTGAATTCGTAACCCAGAACCCTGAACCCTGTATTTGGAACCCTGCATCCTGTAACCTGAACCCTGAACCCTAAATTCGGAACCCTGAACCCTGAATTTTGAATTCTTAACCCTGAATCCTGAATCCTGTACCCTGAACCCTTAATTCTGAAACCTGAACCCTGAATTTGGAACACTGAACCCTGAATTTGGAACCCTGAATTCTGTAAACTGAACCCTGAACCCTGAATTCGGAACCCTGAATTCGGAACAATGAATCCTGTACCCTGAACCCTGGAACCTGAATTCGGAAGATTGAATCCTGTACCCTGAACCCTGAATCCTGTTCCATGAACCCTGAATTCGGAATCCTGGTTTCGGAACCCTGAATCCTGTACCCTGAACCCTCAACCCTGACCCCTAAACTCGGAACCCTGAACCCTTAATTCCGAACCCTGAACCCTGAAATCGAAACCCTGAACCCTGAATTTGATACCCTGAATTTACAACCTTGAATCCTGTACCCTGAACCATAAACCCTGAATTCGGAACCTTGAATCCTGTACCTTGAAACCTGATCCCTAAACACTGAACCCTGACCCCTGAATTCTGAACCCTTATCCCTGAATTTGGAACCCTAAACCCTGATTCCAGTACCCTGAACTCTGAACCCTGAAATCGGAGCCATGAATTCTGTACCCTAAACCCTCAATTCGGAACCCTGATCCCTGAATTTGGAACTCTGAACCCTGTATTCGGAACCCTGAACCCTGAATTCGGAACCCTGAACCCTGAATTCGGAACCCTGAATCCTGTACCCTGAACCTTGATCCTTATATCCTGTACCCTGAACCCTGAATTCGGTACCCTGTACCCTGAACCCTAAACCCGGAATCCGGTACCATGAACCCTGAATACGAAACCCTGAACCCTGAATTCGGAACCCTGAACCCTGAATTCGGAACCCTGAACCCTGAATTCGGAACCCTGAATCCTGTACCCTGAACCTTGAACCTTATATCCTGTACCCTGAACCCTGAATTCGGTACCCTGTACCCTGAACCCTGAACCCGGTACCATGAACCCTGAATACGAAACCCTGAACCCTGAATTCGGAACCCTGAACCCTGAATTCGAAACCCAGAATTATGAACCTTAACCCTGAATTTGGAACCCTGAACCCTGTACCCTGAACCCTTAATGCGGATCCCTGAACCCTCAATTCGGAACCCTAAACCCTGAATTTGGAACCATGAAACCTGTAACCTGAACCCTGAATTCGGAACCCTTAATCCTGTACCCTGAACCCTGAATTCGGAACCCTGTATCCTGAATTCGGAACCCTGAACCCTGAATTCGGTTCCCGGAATTTGGAACCCTGAAATCAGAACCATGGACCCTGATCCCTGTATTTGGAACCCTCAATCCTGTAACCTGAACCCTGAATTCGGAACCCTGTATCCTGAATTCGGAGCCCTCTATCCTGAATTCGGAGCCCTGAATCCTGTACCCTGAACCCTTAATTCGGAGCCCTGAACCATGAATTCGGAGCCCTGAACCCTGAATTCGGAACCCTGAATCCTGTACCCTGAACCTTTAATTCGGAAACCTGAACCCTGAATTCGGAACCCTGAACCCTAAATTCGGAAACCTGAACCCTGAATTCGGAACCCTGAACACTGAATTTGGAACCCTGAACCCTGAATTAGGAACCCTGAATTCGGAACCCTAAACCCTGAATTTGGAACCATGAATCCTGTAACCTGAACCCTGAATTCGGAACCCTGAATCCTGTACCCTGAACCCTGACTCCTGTACCCTGAACCCTGAACCATGAATTTGAAACCCTGAATCCTGTACCCTGAACCCTGAATTTGGTACTCTGAACCATGAATTCCAAACCCTGAACCCTGAATTCGGAACCCTGAACCATGAATTCGAAACCCTGAACCCTGAATCCTGAACCCTTAATTCGGAAACCTGAACCCTGAATTCGGAACCCTGAACTCGGAACCCTGAATTCGGAACCCTGATTCCCATAAGAATGCATTGCGCGGATTTTTGAAAATTATTTTGAGGCACTTATCGTTAAGATAGAGTAACCAAAATTTCGGAGGTTGAAGTTTAGGTAGTCACTATGCTTCTCTATGCAGGTAGTCTCTATGCTTCTCATGGAAAAAATGTAGCCAAATGACAGTGGGGTCGACGCCAGGTGGATGCAAAATTCTTCCATAAGAAATGCATTGCTGAAATCTTTGACGATTTTTTTAAATCCCTTCCCGATAAGCTGGAAAGATAAAACCCGGAATGGTGACTGAGGCGTGGGTCCTTCGCGATAAGATATTGAATACAAACTTTGGAACAAGTAAGGATGGCACTTACCTAATATTATTTTGCTGTCTTCTCTCACGATCGGGTTCTTAGTTCGTCGCCAGGCGGTCTTTGTCGCGAAGTTTTAAATTTGAACTGAGGCAGTACTTGGTATGATACTGTATTCAACGTATAGCTTGCAGTATGCAAGCAACTTTTACTCGTATATCTATATATATATCTATATAGGTATATCCGGAGAGATGAATTTTTTTTTTCAACGCCTTCCCGATGAGCTGGAAAGATATAACCCGGAATGATGACAGACGCGTTTAAAAACATTCTAGTTCACCGTTCGTCCAGCGGTCCTTGGTTCGATGCAAGAGGGTCATTCCGATTTCACCATGCATTTCAAACGGGGAAAACGGAATCTTATTTTAGGACCTTCCCGATAACATATTGAATCGAAACATTGGAATAAGTAAGGATGGCACTTATCTAATATTATTTTGCTATCTTTTCTCACGGAAGGTTCCTGAGTTCGACGCTAGGCGGTCTTTTGCGCAAATTTTTTAAAATTGTTTTGAGTCCTTTCTCTATGCAGGAGACTATTCAAAATCACAGCGTTTGCGTTTGAAGTACTTTTCTATAGAACCAGTGGAAGAAAGGTTACATTTGACCGTTAGATCGATGCCACATGGATGAAAATTCCTCACGTAAGAAATTTTTAAGAATTTTGCTGGATAAGCTTCGAAGATGACACCCGTAAGTGAGACTTATTGTTAAATGTGTACCAATTAGCTTGCAGTATGCAAGCAACTTTTACTCGTATTTATATAGGTATATCCGGAGAGTTAGCTATATATAATAGATGTTCAAGAAAAGACAAAGAAAAAAGATATGAGATGACTTAAAAGGGTGGGCTGAGTTCCCAGGAAGGGAAAAAGAGGGTATAGGGAATATGAGGGCACATGAACCTAACAAAAGGTGGAACACTTGTATGTACAGTATTTACTCTAAAATAATGTGTAATTGAATGTAATGCGCACCCCAAAATTCAAGCCTTGGAAATTAAAAAATCTTTCGGCTGGAAATTCAACATGCACTTCAAGACAGGATATCAGGGCATCAGCAGTACCATAAACAGTAAACCCTCACATACCACAGACTCACATAAAGTGATTTCGTTAAGATGAAATCAAAGTTTAGAAGTCAATTTCACATCGTGCAATAGCTCTTCTTTGTGAGATGAGATTTCAAAAGTCGCAACCGGAACAAATTTGGGAGTCTCTTCCAATCATTATTTGTTACGTTGAATCTATTTAGTAGCCGGCTGACGCCTACCACTTGAGGATAAAGATATGTGACATATAAAAGAGATAATAAGTTGTTGAAGTGAAGTGGCTACAACTCATGCAATCTCACAACTAACAGTTAGAAATGGTTATTAGCATATCTCAGATCTGTCGGAGAACAACCCATTATTGAATATTAGGTGGCAGTGATAATAAATAATAATAATAATTTAACTAGCTAAAGATCAAGAATACAGATGTAGACATTGTCAAAAATTTGCGAACATACAAATACAGCAAGTAATAAAATTGACAAAAAAAGAGTGAATAGTAATGGAAGGAAAAGTTAGCCAAAATATTGTAGTGCAAAAGAAAAACAGATCAAAAAATCAAGTTACAAGGTTGATATTCCAATTTAAGTATTCTTTTCTAGAGTACAGATGTTTGTCTAAGAGCCACTATGGAATATTTTTTCAAATTTAGGAGTGGTGAAGTATTCATTTCTTCTCACAGCTGTTCAAAAAAGTGAAAAATATTATCCATGAAGAATGGCCACTCTGCAAAATCTAATTTGTAATGTTCATTTTAATTGATGAAATTCAATGAAAGGAAATCATTCTTCTCAACTTTAATCTTCCATTTTATTCAATCATTCTATTCAACTTTAAACTTTATTCAATAAGTGAGTCAATTTTATTTTGAAAGAAAAAGATTGCAATAAAATCATTAAAATTTTGACAGTTGTTCAAATTTTAAATATATGTATAAATTAAAAATAAGTATAACTAGTTGCCCCATGCGAAACTTTCGCAGACGACACTTATACTCAATTTCCCACCCAAATACACTTCAACAAACACTAATCGCCACAAAAAATACACAAAAACTAAAACATACCTAAAAATACACACCTTCATATCCTATCAGTGTCTATTTCGATATACCTCGTTTGTTGTGATACATATCGCTAACTACACATCCAGTAACGAAACTCAATGGTCAAATAAAAAGCCTTGCGTTTTCTAGTGCCTTACCACATGAACCCAAACAGAATTCCTATTATATTCATAAAAGTTTCACCAAAATAAATTTGAATACTCGGAAAACAACGACCTGATTATTTTGACCGCATGACTCGTACTTAATTTCTCTAATTTTTCTATGAATACTCCAAAATCTAATCATAATACCCCAAATCGAATTTTAAATTTTGTTGACCTTAAATTTAAACTACCAGGAAGTAATATGATGCAAAATTATTCAAACATACCACACGATAAAACCGTGACACAAACTTTCATATTTGGCAATGCTCATGTTTCTTTGGCTGTCGTTCTGCTCCCACAAGATGCAATGTGGCTAACTTATTAAACTGTTGTGGATGTGTAAGACATATTAGCTATAGGTATTAGCTCTTGGAGACTATAATAATAATTGCAAATACTGTTTCAATCATTTAAGACCGTGAAAAAATATATCTATCCATTTTTGAAAATTGTTAATATATGTCACTAAGTAAACAAATTTAATCTGTATATAGCAACCCCACATTTTTTTGTCCAGGATGCAACGTGATGATTAAAATTTGTGTAACAAATGGTGGATTTTTCATTTTTCTGACTATTTTTGGCAGGAACCTGGCAATTTTTGCCTTCAAATGGTCTTTCATTTATATGTATTGGCGGAGTATTAAGGGAGAAAAGTCCCGATCACCAAAAAAGCATGTTTTAAAATAATATATGGAGGATTACAAATTAATCAGAATGCAGTCATAGTATAGGTGTTCAAAAATAATATATATAAAATATCCAATATGATATATATATTGGATTGGATATTGAATGTTCGTGTGTGTGTGGGTGTGTATAACATCCAGGCATACTTGTAAGTCCAACATCTAGGCATCTACGAAGGACTTCAGTGAAAATTGAAGAAAATAATAACAACCAACGTAGGATTCGGATTTATTTTTCTTGTAAATAAAGACATTTTAGATTATCTAACATTTTTGTCTGCATTACAGATTTGTTTTTCCTTGTACTTCACAAATCTTTCTAAGTTTGTATTGACAGTGGCAATGATTGCAGCATGATGACCAAGGGACTTCCTCTGCTGGCGCAACTAAAAGAATGAAATATTTAGATTATTGGAAGCATGCAATCTTAAGTGATGAATAGAGGAAAAACTAAATTTTAAATTTTTTCCTCTTTCTAAAACTATTATTTAATAAATGTAAATTTTCAATGATACAATCTTAAGTTGTGAATATATCGAATAAACTGGAAAAGGATTGTAGTGTTTCACAGATTGCCAACATCGTATTCTCCATGATGACCTACAATGGCTGATTTAAAAATTTTTTAATATTTAAAGTCATTCTTTCCTAATTTTCTAACCCCATGACCCCATCCATTATAGTGTGACCAAGGAGCCGAAATGAATTAATAAGGAAGTTCTTTTTCAGAAAACAAAACCCTTAAAATTAAGACAAGAAGGCAACCAGTACTACACAACAATACTTTGTTAGCTCACTACATTTCCATCTAAAACTGTGGCAAATAAGGCAAACACAAGAATGCAATTTTCATTTTAAGGTTTATAACTTTTCTTTTTGTTTTAAAACATAAAAGAGATGCAAAGTTTCAGTAATTTGGTTATTACACTATGCCATCTATAATGTGCTTTTTACTAGGTCCTCTGCAAAGAGTCTTAACTTGATTTTACTGTATAAGCTGGGTATATTAATCAAATTTTACTTTACTACTTTACCTTTAAATTATGCCTCAATTTTGTATCACAAGCTAGAATTCCTTATATTTAAAATATGTAATAAACTAAACACTCACAAAGTTATCAAGTAACTGAGGTAGAACTAGATCATAACTTGGTAACAATGAAAACCAATCTTAAATTGAATATGATCTATTGGGAAAAAACAGCACTCAATGAAATGAAACTTAAAAGCCCTCAAGGGAGGGAAAGCTACAGTTTCAAGAGTTAATTAACAAGGCTCTAGACAGTAAGGGAAATCATGGTAGACAAAGGATGGAAAAGGATTAAAAAGTACATCAGGAATTGTGCTGAAAGAACTACTTGGAGGGTCAAGCAACATAAAATTAAGAAACAGTGGGTGACGGTAGAAATGACAAATAGAATGGAGGAAAGTAGAAAATGGAAAAGGGCTTAGAAAGTAATTGTAAACAACAATTAGAAAATGGAAACAAATAGTGCAAAGGAACTGGGAAGAAATAGAGTAAAAAAAAATAGTGAAGCTGAAAGAAAGTGGGAGGTGGTAAAGTTAGTAATACAGACGACTGTAAAAGATGGAAATTGAAACATTTTAAGGCATGCAGCCAGCAAAGGGGACAGAAGAATGAATATGTTGAGGAAGGAAATACTGCTTGTATGCTTCATATTGTTATGTGGGTACACAAATTAAAAGATGATGATGATGTCCACATTGAGTACATTGGAAAGTGAAATTGATAGGGCACTGTGTGATGTAAAAAGGAACAAAGCAACAGGTACAGATTTCAGTCAAATTCCTTAAAATCAAGAAGGGGTACGAAATATTTCTACAATTAATGTAGGATAATGTATGAAGAAGGAAAGTGGCCGGAGATTTCACTAAGTCTATCCTGGCTTTATTATAGAAAAAGGAATATGGAATGCTTGGATTATGGAACAATAAGTTTAATATGGCAAAATTTATTCTATGGGTCCTGAATCATCAAAGGAAAAAGGAACAAATCAGGCATGATCAGATTTGTTTTCAGATAAGGAAAAGAACAAGATCCTAAAGATTTCTCAAATTATTTTTCAAAATCACAGAAATGTATAAGGAAAATAAGGAGATAGACCTTCCAAAACTCTTGACACATCAAAATGTTTTCTGGAATGTGAAAAATGTTACGCAGCTTAAGAAATTTTTTGGGAATGAAGAAATATTATATAGATGTAAATTAAATTTTTATAAAATCAAGATCCCCCAAAAAATTTTAGTAATCTATAGAATCTTTTTTTGAAGACCACAAAATGTTTCTTTAAAACCTCCAAATTTTTTTTTGGAAGTAAAATCATTAAATGACTCCCAAAAGTTTTGAAGGGATATTAAGAAATAATTCTGGAATCTCAACTTTTCTCATATCTGCAAAAAAATATTAAGCAACTCAAAAATTATTATAGCATAATAAAATTAATTAAAATTATCTGATAGGAAGAAAGAATAGGGAGGGAAGAATTCTGAAGCAGATAGACATTTAGGCCTCCCAAAATTGTTTTTATGAACACCAAAAATTTGTTGCTCCAAATAAATTTTTAAGCTGCATTATAATAATAATAATAATAATAATAAACGTCTTTATTAGAGGGCGAGATTGAGGCTGGTAAGCCTCTTCTTACATCTAACCCTTATAATATGAAAGAAGTAAAGAGATAGATTATGGGTTTAAACAAAAGGAAATAATAAAGAGATTTGTTTGCGGGTTAAAAAAACCTAAGTTACTACACTTAGGAAAAAATAGAACCCTGCAGGAAAACGCCCACAGGAAGGGGGGCGTGAAAAACCTGCGAAACCTACAGACAGTAGCATCTAAAAATTTTAAAGAAGAGGGGGAATAAGGAAAAGAGAAGTGACTGCAACATTACTGAAAGGAATTTAAAAAAGCATTATAACTGAACAATGATATGATAGAAAAAGAATCATTGCAAGATGATAATAGAAGTGAGAAAAACATAATACATAGATATTTACAGTATCACCATTGGTTGCGTCAATTTAGCAATAAAAGCAGTAAAAAATCAAATGAATCAATGAAAAAGAATAAACCATAGAAACTGCAGATTACCAAAAATAAAAACCATAGGAAAATCAATACATATAAACACAATACATAGGTATATACCATATCGTCAATAGTTAACATCAATTTAGCTTTAAAAGAAGAAAAATAAAATATATGACTACATATTAACAAAAAATCAAACAATAAAATAACATGAGTGATACAATAACTTCAGATTAAAAAATTCATTCATTCATTAAATACTTCAGATAGAAAAAAAAGATGCCAATCTTTTCCTAATTCCTCAAAATTTCTTGGGAGGCCTAAAAATGTAATGAAATTTGATTTAAATCTCTAAAAGATATTAAATATACATTAAAAGATATCTGAAATACCTTTATTTAATTTTTCTGTAACTGATGCAGCACGAAATTTTTTTGGTGACCAAATATTTGTTAGTGAAGCTTGCAACATTTCTGAGCTCTTGTAAAATCCTTAGTTTCAAAAATTTTTCCAATCACCATATTTTAGGTGGACATTAAAAATTTAGAACTACCAAAAATAATTAACCTTAAATGTTTGGAATTTCAAAAAAGAATTTTTAGAATTGGAAAAAAATTATTTAAGTACAAATTATTCATGGATCTCAGCCTTATTATATAGGTTTCAATTTAACATTTTTTAAATAATGGCTTCCCAAATATTTTATGAATTTAGAAAGACTTTGGTATTTCAAATACTTTTTAGTTTCAAGGAAATTTATGTAGCTGAAAGAGTCATTGGCAAACAAAATTTTTTACAAATCTCAAACGAAATTTCAGCAGCTCAGAAATATTTTTGGTGCCCTAATATTCTCTAATACTAGAAAAATGTTATGTACATGAAAATTATATTAATAACAATAAAAATTTCTTAGAAATTGCTGTTTTCTTTCCCAAAATCACTGTTTGAGGAAGTTATTAAAAATTTAGACATCTCAAAAATATTTTTGAAACCAGAAATAAGTTGTTTTACAACAATTATAATTTATGGATATTATTTTAAGCCATCCAATTGTTTTGCCCTCAAATTTTTAGTATGAAAAAATGATACTAATATCGTTTATGAGATTAATAGAAAATTTTTTAAGGCCTTCATTTTCTAAAAAATTAATGAAGATAGTACAGTCGGCCCAGAAAAAATCGAACGGTGTACTACGTGGTGCATAAGATTGAGGGGTTTCAAATGTCCCTCGTTACCCCTTCCACCCGCCCTTCTATCACATTTTGGCAACACCGGAATTTTGCCTTTGCCGCGGCTAGGCCGGTGCGTACCCATGTGCCTACGCTCCGTCCGAAGAGGAGGGCTGCTATTGCGAGGTCTAAAGGAAAGCGATACCAGCGATTGCTGTAAAATTTTCGGTAGATCGTAAGGAATTATATTTTAAAAGAGAAGTGTAAATTAGGAACAGATTTCTCTTCATTCTTTATGAGACCCAACATTTTTCCACCTTCATATAATTTCCGGCTGCATTGAATACTGAATACTATAACTCATTTATAAAAAAAATATTAATCGTTAAATCGAAGAAAAGAAGTTAAGATTCTGATTCCGACAAATTGCTCTTGGATGTCCTGGCTGTCAGTGTTTCCAAATAGCAAGATGTGAATCCTGAAATATCATGTTTAGATTACGTTAAATTCGTCAGAATTTGGAAAATCCATGAAGATTCAATCAGTAAGAACCCATTGTTTTTAAAAAGTCGTTTATCGCAGTTAAAAGACCATATGATATTTTAAAGCAAAAGAGGGTTACGAACTTGCTGAACCCATATTTACACAAAATAATGAGGTAAAATATTTATGCTATGATTATTCCAAGAAAATCACCATCACGCAAGTCTTATCAATAACTCAACGTTAATTATTTCCCGCTTTTATGAGTAGTATTATGAAAAGGGATTCGAAACGGAGGTTATTTCGCACATGGTATCCCACCAGGAATCGAACCCGGGACTGCTTTCATCCAAGAAAAACGCGCTGCTCAAATGACTATCCGGAAGCCTCTCTTTTATTTTTGCATTAAAAGCTCTTCCTGGTGAAAGTAAAGGAAATGGAATTCGGCTATTAATGCATCAGATATTTAAGAATTCTCCGATCGCTGAATTCCGGGGACCGTCGAGTGCAATTTCTCAGAAAAGGATTAACGCCAGGTACCAGTTTTCAGAAACTGTTCATGCGCATTTCGCAGAGGATATCAAGGGGAGTTAAATGCATTATGAAAAGAAAGTGAGGAGTGTGAAGCATCCGTTTGTCGAGAAGAGCGTCAAGGAAGAACTCCCTATGAAGAAAAGGAGATACTGAGATTTAAAAAGCACCTTCACGGCTGGGCATCTGTCGCACATCTTTGATCCCCCATCCCCCGCTGTTCACTTCGTTTCTCTTTAGACCTCACCATTGTTTCTTAGATCCTTCAGTCCTATACACTCCTTCCCCCGCTATTCATATCTCTCAGCATACGCGGAATTCAGTGAACCCCTTTTGTATACCTGCTACTCCCTAGCCAGTCCATTATCTTTAAATCCTTCTCTCCTTAGTCCCACACGCGATTTCGGGTTTTTCCTAACCTTTCACAAACAGACGTTAGCGAAACCTGCAAACCGCCTTGGACCACCGGATCGCCATTATGTGGTCTCCGGTTCGATTCCCTATGATGGCACTTATGCACGGATGGACCTTCGCTGTCAAAGCTTTCCGGGATAATACAATGATTAGACAATGAGCAATGAATGCCGCGGAAAAGAGAAAAGTGAATGAATTGTCGAGATTTTTACCGGTGAACATTTTTGAAACTGCCTTTACTCTCTTACAATCCAACATAAAAGGTTTCTTCATTAGCTCATTCTATTTTCTGATTGCATAGAAGTCACGTGAGATTAAGTTTCGAGTAACCACATCTAAGTATAAATTATTTAGTTGGAGCGTAACTTTAAGAAAATTTCGTCGCGTAGTCTAACTTACGCGTCGCCTAAAACTTTTTGGTTTCTCATTCGAGGAAGAAGTTGTCGCTAGAGTAATCGGGATAAATATCGTTCTTAACTATCACAATGGTTTTATATATTTTAAATAAGAGAGGATCCGAATATTTTCTTTCTGAAAGTTCCATTTTATCCCCCGTAATGTTAAACTCTAGCCTTCATAAAGATATCGATGTGGAGAGTACATATTTGTTTATTTAGTAGCTGAAAGAATATTACAATTTATTTATATTGTTATCTTCGGAATCATTTCAACGAAAATTAGCAATGCTTTGAGAACGAAGGCATATATTATTTCAACTTTCATTTACAAGGTGCAGTTTTAAACCATCTACAGTATACAATATTATTTCTACCTGCCCACTCGAAAGCAGGTTTCTACACTCCATGCAGTCTAGAGAGGTCATTACCGCCTGTGAAAGATAAGGTGGAAGACAAAGACCGACCGGGGGTTTACCAGCTCAGTTCTGATGATTGTGGGATGGGGTATATCGGACAATGCGGCAAAAAGATAAAGGTGAGAGTGGCCGAACATCTAAGGTGCTACCGATTGGGAACTTCCCAATCTGCATTCGCGGAGAACCCTTTGGAATGCGGACACAAAGGGAGGAAACTAGATAGCCTGGTGGTCATTGAGATCGTGTCAGCGACCTCTGAACGCACCAATGACATTTTGGATGTATTAATTTGGTTGTGTCTGAAGTGAGCTAAGTGTTCTTTAAAGCTATTCTTTTGAATCTATTCTTTGAATCTAATATTCAAAACGCAAAATAGAGAATAGATTCAAAGAAAACTTATCTCACTTCAGACACAACCAAATTTATAAATCCAGCGTTGCGCAACACATACAAGAACCATAGGATAAATTTAGAAAATTTAAAATTAAAGAAATCGATACAGAATAACTCAAAACTAGATGAATTTTCATTCAATTATACACACATTCGTGATTATTATTCAAAATATACACGCATTCGTGATCATTATATTAGATACTTATGAATTAATTCGTTGAAAGCTTCAAAATTACAGTCCTCAAATACCATTCCAAATATTTTGAGCTTCTTAAATAACGTCGAATCTTTATTATTTATTGTGATTTGGAAGTAAACCTAGAATATACTGTTTTTTAACAGACATAAGGGTAAATGGAGTAAATAATCCTTATAAAATTCAAGAACACAATACGCGTTATGCTTTCGAATAACTTTCGTGGACAATGAAGCAATTCTACCGGGCAGATATTAAGAGCGAATAGGGGGAAAATTTTTAGGAAATTCCGCCCATCAATATCACCCAAGTTTGAACGCTAAGTTTTCGTCAATAACATTGTCTAAGATGAAGAATGACCGTTTTCGATCGAAATGGACTTCTAAACCAATAAGTTTTTGAGTCCGTACGAAAATATTTTGGAAATAGGCTTCTGTCCGCAGAAACGGCCTCTCAAGACCTCTGTGTGTTTCGTAGACCATACCATAAAATTCGACCGCGGGTCTTGCGGCCCACGGTAAAATTGAAGGGATGGCCTCCGGTGTTGCCAATAGCTAATAGAAGGGCGGGTGGAAGGGGTAAGGAGTGGCATTTGAAACCCCTCAATCTTATGCACCACGTAGTACACCGTTCGATTTTTTCTTGGACGACTGTACATAAAATTCTATTAAAAAATTTTCAGATTCAAGTTAAGCATTTGATATGCTAAAATTTTAAGTCTATATTTCCTTAAACATTTCTGTGATTTTCTTAAAACTTCCATTAAACTCCTAAAAAGATAAGTCACAAAAATTTTATGCAGCACAAAAATATTTTAGGGATCTCCAAATATCTTTACACATTAAATTTTTCCTCAAATTACCAAAATGTTTTAGGAAGATATAACTTACATAAAAGTTCTTCTTTAAAACGTAATATATATATATAAAAGTTTTTTTCAAAATTTTAAGATTTCTAATATATCTCCAAAAATTTAACTTTCTCTCCTATCTCCTAAATTGAAAACAATTTTAGAGGTAAAATTTTTCCAAAAATTTTCTTAAAAAATGTCAGGAAAAGGATTGGTAAAGAAAGTGATTGAGAGAAGAATGTTCAAGAAAAGACAAAGAAAAAAGATATGAGATGACTTAAAAGGGTGGGCTGAGTTCCCAGGAAGGGAAAAAGAGGGTATAGGGAATATGAGGGCACATGAACCTAACAAAAGGTGGAACACTTGTATGTACAGTATTTACTCTAAAATAATGTGTAATTGAATGTAATGCGCACCCCAAAATTCAAGCCTTGGAAATTAAAAAATCTTTCGGCTGGAAATTCAACATGCACTTCAAGACAGGATATCAGGGCATCAGCAGTACCATAAACAGTAAACCCTCACATACCACAGACTCACATAAAGTGATTTCGTTAAGATGAAATCAAAGTTTAGAAGTCAATTTCACATCGTGCAATAGCTCTTCTTTGTGAGATGAGATTTCAAAAGTCGCAACCGGAACAAATTTGGGAGTCTCTTCCAATCATTATTTGTTACGTTGAATCTATTTAGTAGCCGGCTGACGCCTACCACTTGAGGATAAAGATATGTGACATATAAAAGAGATAATAAGTTGTTGAAGTGAAGTGGCTACAACTCATGCAATCTCACAACTAACAGTTAGAAATGGTTATTAGCATATCTCAGATCTGTCGGAGAACAACCCATTATCGAATATTAGGTGGCAGTGATAATAAATAATAATAATAATTTAACTAGCTAAAGATCAAGAATACAGATGTAGACATTGTCAAAAATTTGCGAACATACAAATACAGCAAGTAATAAAATTGACAAAAAAAGAATGAATAGTAATGGAAGGAAAAGTTAGCCAAAAGATTGTAGTGCAAAAGAAAAACAGATCAAAAAATCAAGTTACAAGGTTGATATTCCAATTTAAGTATTCTTTTATAGAGTACAGATGTTTGTCTAAGAGCCACTATGGAATATTTTTTTCAAATTTAGGAGTGGTGCATTTTTTGCTCTTGGAGGTAATTTGTTGAGAAATTTAATTGCTGAGTAATAAATGCTGTTTGAGGTTTTTGTTAGTCTGTGCTGAATGCATATGCATAGATATGCATTCAGTCAGCATAAAGAATGGATTTACAGGTCACGAAAATTCAAAATCATTGATTGCTATGAGGAAAAGTAAAAGCCCAAGAATAGTCTCTCCAAATTTTACTTCTCTCTTGATAGAATCACTGCCACTTAAATAGACAATTTGGTGCCTGTTGTCCAGGAATACTTGATTAATTTTAAAGGATCACCATTTATCCCATAAAATTCTAATTTTGACAATATAATCTGGTGAGAGAGACATTCAAAACCTTACTGAGTACACACAGTATTGCTGAAGTGTGCTCTTTCTTCTCAAAGGCTTGGTGGATAACATCATAGTTTAGGAGGTTGATTTTCCCTTGCGAAAACCAAACTGAGAAAGAATAAATAGGCTATTACTTTCAAAGTAATCATAAAGTTGAGTAGACATAGCAGTTTCAATAACTTTCGATATAACAGGCAGAATAGATATTGATCTATAGTTGAGTGGGTTATTTCTTGGAACCTTCTAATGAATAGGTATTACCCTAGCAACTTTAAGGGAGTCAGGAAAATGACTGATCCTCAGGGCATCATTGATAAGATAACTACGTAGGAAAGAAATCAAGTCCAGAACCAATTTAAGAAAACTATGAGTTATTCGAAGATATCTTTGCATTTGGAATTAGACATTTTGGAAACAATATTGATGATGTATTGAGGATAGATAGGTTTCCAGGAGAAGTTACTTAGTACTCCACTATTGGAAGATATATATTCTTAAATGTCATGATGAAACAGAGGAATATTATTAAAGAATTGACAGAATCTAAAACACTGTTATTAAATTCTTCAGGGGTTATTCCAGAAAATTATAAAGGTGTAAATTGATGTGTCTTCTCCTTTGTATAATAGACCAAGCAGCTTTATATTTATTATCAGCATTGTTGATGTAAAGTTCAAATGCTCTCCTTTTGGTATCCTGTAATTCTTTTTTATAATGTTTTTATAATTTGAGAATTCATCAAAAGAACTGTAAATTTTGTCACTGACTCCATTAGCAGGAAAAATATTGTTCAGAGGATACCTGAAAGTAATAGTTTCAAAAGTATAGATGGGCCTGTAGAAAGGATGCACTTGATTAGACTTTTTAGTATCA
Organism: Pachydiplax longipennis; assembly: GCA_036926295.1. NCBI lineage: Eukaryota > Metazoa > Arthropoda > Insecta > Odonata > Libellulidae > Pachydiplax > Pachydiplax longipennis. The sequence goes on along the minus strand of JAVFKF010000013.1, from coordinate 4,387,637 downwards.
GAAGTGTTACAGTAAACCAGGCAGAATGATCAGAGATCAAAGGGTTGAAGACAGATGTTGTATACAAGCATTTGTCTAAATTTTAGAAGATATCGTCCAGACAAGCTTCAAATAAAGTTGGATTTTCATTTGAGTGATAAAGATTAAATAAAAGAAGTCCTTGAAATTCAACACATTAGGAGATATAAGGCGAATATCAAAGTAATCACATCACTTGAGTCACAGGAAGATATATTATTTTTGATCAGATCATTGTTTATCCATTGGAAAGAGGCACTCCTTCGATAAAAAATCGATCAACAGATATGTTTACAGGCCAGGTAGCTGGGTTTGCATGGAATAGCTGAGTCTATTCTTGGATAAAGAATCTATGGTACCAACAACCATTGGTGTAGAACGACGCTTACTCGTCACAGTTTTCCATGTTGACTTGGCAGATGTTGATGATGAATTTGCTTGTAATTCATTCAGTGAATCAGCAGTACTGGTTATCTTGTGTTTTATGGTTTTCAATCATGCAGGAAGAGGGACCTTCCACTGTTCAATTCTTCTGATTATTGTGCTCAAATCGGGTTTCACCACCACACTGCTGGCCTCGTCAGGAATTCCATTCATTGAAGGCTTGCAAGATTCCGATTTAACAGGAGATTCATTGAAACTGCTTATGGAGTTCTTCATAGCTTACAATTCAGCTTTAATACACTTTATCTCAAGTATATGGTCATTTACCGCAGTCATGCAATCAAGCATACAAGTGGTGCACGACCATAACATTGATGGTGTTTCTTTTAGGAATATCAGGGCTATTTCGTTTAATTCAGTGCAGTTTACATAAACTGGGAGGTAGCAGTAGCAACAGGTTATGACTTTATCTCAATTACTAAAGAACATAGCACAGGAACTACAAGCACGTTTGTCTAACACAGTCACCAACTTGACAGTTTACTATCATTTCTGTGCTTTTTTGTTATCTACTTGTGCATTTTTCCAAGCCAAACTGCTTCATTAGTCACCAGTGTGTCTTAGTTTTAATTTAAAATTGGATTTAATAACGATGGGGCAAAACGAAAGAATGAAGACCTTCCAGGTGGAAAAAAGAAATTACTGCAGATGCCCATAACATTGGGACAGAAAATTGAAATTTAAGGAAAAAAAAGGTCATCCTTGGGGAGAGAATATGGAGTAAATGAATCAAAAATACAGACCACATGAAAGAATGAAGATAAAATAAGAGCTGAGGTTAGTGCAGGAACTTTTGGTGCTGGGAGTCAAGAGGATGTCCAAAAGAACTGAGAATTTGAGTGCTGTGGTAAAGTGTTTGTGCCTGTGGATTGAAGACCAGAATCAAAGAAGGGTGCCATAAGTTCAGCTGTAATACGTGATAAGGCAATGGCTCTATGCAACACCTTATCTGAACAGAATCCAGAGTATTCTTCCATTGCAACTTTCACAGCAAGTTCTGGTTGGTTTGAGAGGTTTAAAAAATATTGCAACTACCAAAATATCAAATTAGCTGGAGAAAGTGCCTCTGCTGATCATCAGGCAGTTCAAAATTTTATCCCTGAGTTTTCTGCATTGATTAATGAGAAAGTTTATCACCCTCAACAAAAGGTAGTGAATAATTCCGTCGAGTTGCCATCAGTTGAAGAGCATATCAGCAAAATAGTAGACCTAGCAAAAGCTGTGGGGGGAGAGGGATTTAGTGATATGCAGCAGAAAGAAGTGGAAGAGTTACTAGAATCCCAACAGAAGGAGTTGACAGGAAGAGGAACTGTTGGATTTGGTTCAGGCCAAAGAAAGTACTAAGATTGAGGAAGAGTCAGAGATAGCACATGAAGGTGAGCATCCAAAATTATCCATTAAATCTCTCATGGAAATCTTTCAAGCAGTAGAGGGGGCCAAAGAGATTTCCACTTCCACTTGATCCAAACCTGGAGAGGAACTTGAAATGCGAACAGGGTTTTCAGGAAGCTCCATCTCCTAACTGCGAGCTCTAAAAGAGTATGAAGAGTCTGGCAAAACAAAGTCATAATATTGTTCTTTGAGGTTAAATGTCAAATTTGCCTAAAAACCTCAGGCAATTTCTCATCCTCTGGAGAGGTCAAGATGGAATCCTCAGATAAGGATGCTCTAATCAGTTGAGTTTAAAGTCTGTTGAGTCTCACCTGCCTGAATAAACAGCATTAACTTCTACATTTCCAAAAGGTAAGCAATATAATTTCTAAGACTCAAGAAAATATGATTCTCATGATTCACCAACTTTGCCACAGATGATTATGTTTTGAACTTATTTTTCATTTTCAGAAGCATTTGTGCTGTTTGTAAGGCCAAAAAGCCTAAGTCTACTTTTTCTTTTAGCTGAAAGATGCGAGGGATGGAAGCTACTAGTGATAGTATCATCCTCCGTGTCTCCATCAAAAGACTCACATTAAATGTGTAAAAGTATGAAATATCTTTATGAATGCAAGTTCCTGTGGACCCCACCTAATGTCAATGCAATTTACGTTAATTCTTTGAAATTATTGAAATCAAATTGAATCAAGTGTTAATGCAATAAAGATTAATTTTTAAAAAGAAAATTTCTTGTATTTCAATAAAACTGGATGCCTTTTCTGAAAATAAACAAATAAAGGCTAATAACTCTTCCTTTAACACGTATGATTGCAAAATAATTTTCGCAATGAGTGTCTGAAAAGTGGTAAAAAAAATTTTTCTAAAATGAGATAGATTCTTTCAGATTAAGAAAAGAAACATATTTCTCGTAATATACTCATTTCATACAGAGTGATTTCACATTGCGCAGTGATTTCAAGTATCTTCGTGCTATGTGAGAGTTTACTATACATATACAAAACATTGGTAATCATCCATGCCAAACCCTCTATCTTGTATGGGAAAAGTGAATATAAGTGAGTTATAGAAGTGAATTTGATAAAAGCACACATTCACTAATTACCGATTAATCAATATTTACAAGTGCAGATTCACAAGTTTCAAATTGGTGAATTACAAAATTTGTTGGGCTTGCCAATTCCCTTAGAATTAAAAATAATCGGCAAACTGTTTAGTCTGGAGAATGCTCTTACAGGCAAAACATAAATTGTGCAGAGGTGAAATCTTTGACAAGTTACATAGAAGTAGAGGATTCAGCAAAGCCATGTGCTACGAGATACATACAAGTAGATTTGTGCCCGAATTTAGTGTGCCATTGATTCTAATGTGCACCCTAAATTTTAGTGAAAATAGGACCCAAAAGGATGTGCATCATTTTTGAGTAAATAAGGTATATTAGGTATAAATAGGTACATCATTATCCAACAAAACAATGTAACTAATAATTTAAGTTTTAACTATTCAGTCAAAAATTAAATGCACAGCAATTTTGAATTTTAGCACACTTTCCAGGAAACTGATTAGTGTGTAAACCAATCCAAAGATTGATTTTTTGAAGCCACCCTTTGATGCTGCTAAGCCAATAGCTTTCTTACCATTAGCATTGCATGAAAGGTACAAATAATACAATGTCATTAAAGATAAGCCTTTCCTTTATTCATGAGAGAAACCAAAGAATGAAACTGACCTTACTTCGTAGACCTGGTAAAACTGAGCGAAGACTATCCACCACAGCTATATTTGCTGCAGCAGTATCAGTTGAATCCTCTGCAAACACATCCATCAAAGCATCCAAAGCCTCAGCAACAATCCAAAGTTCCTCATTTCCTTGAGTACTAATTTTAAGCAGATAACTTCCTACCATCTGTAGTAAAAGGAAATGATATTTGTAATATGTTCTGTTATATATGTTATTCACAGAATGAAAAGATTAAAGAGTAAATTAAACACAGTAAAGTATAGTGAGTAAGTAAGTAAACAAGAGCTGGCAAAATTTGGAAAAGTACTAGTTATAAAGCATACTCAATCTAGCTAAATACTAAAAGTCCATCCTCTTGAATTCAAGGCAGAATGGAACTGTGGTTTTTAATTCTTACACAAATGCTTCATAATGCGTAAAAAGTAGATGTGCATCAAAAATACTACTTCATTGATTCATGAACCATAGCCAAATTGTGTATGTATGGACAATGGGAGTGAAACATGCGAGAAGTCTCTAATGAAAGCTCTCTGAAGCATTTTTGCCAAGAAGGGTAAGGCAAGTTGTGCAGAAACTAAAGGAACCCCCTAGAAATTAAATCCAAGTATATAGCATAGGTTAGATTCATTCTCCCAACATACATAAATTATAAATAGTGATGAAGAATACTATTGAAAAAGCATTTATTGATGTTATTGAAACTGCTATAGGTGGATCCTAAAAAGGACTATTATCACAAACTTTTATTTCACAGAATAAATTAATTACATTTTAAGAAATTCCATCTTATAAGAAAATGACCATTAACATCACAAAGTTACCTCTAGAAGACTGTTGGTTTCCCCATGGGTAGAATGACTCAGGGCTTCTCCCATACAACCAACTGTCCTAATAAGATTTGCCCTCGTACTGGGATCACTGCACTGCTTTTCAGCATCAAACAACATCTAAAAAAGGGCAATGTTAGTGGTGATTAGGTGATACAGCAAATTTGAAGCTTTTATACATTATTCTCTAGGTAAACATAAAATCAACATTTTAATTTGTGTATCTTTTGCACAGTATAACTTGGTTACAATCCTTCTCAGGAGATCAAGTGAAAAACTCGCCTTGAGTGTCATATTGTAGATTGTGTAATGCTGGGTGCTGTACTTAATATTTTTGAATGTCCTACTTTTTGCACAAAAGAGCATCCTAGTTACTTGATTTTGGTTATTTTAAACTCTACATTATACATTTATTTTATATTCTACATTAACCAAAGGTATAACACTGTTTACCAGGTAGACAATTAGGGAAGGATAACAATTATTGAATAGCAGTGGTCATAGCAGAGCACACACTCTCCCAGGCTATGCTCACAAACCACTGCACACCCAGATTTTAAGATTAAATTGATGCCACCAACCAAAGGTATAGCATAATATAAAAAATACCCCTGTAACAAGAACAAAATTTTCATTATGTAAGATACTCATAAACAAAGTCAAAGGTGTCAAATGAATTAAACTTATTTTATTTAAAGATTTCTTTAAGGAAAACTTGAATTAGAGGTCAAATGACTAGTGCTGTCCTGCGATTAATCTCATTTTATAAGCCACTAGCTATGGATTTGGCCAATTATTAGATTTACATCTTTGTCATTTGTAAAATAAACATAATTAAAAATTAAATAATTCTATCTAAGAAATGGAAAGCTTTGATAGATAAACATTCCTCACAGACATGACAATGAATGTATTGATTAATATTATGTATCAAGAATAGTGATAGTTTCCTCTGGAACAGCAAATCAAAGGACAACTTACATGTAAACTAGAGTTAGTAACATTGCTTGCAAATGCTTTAGGATCAATTTTCTTCATGCGTTCCACAACAGCTCTCATTGCTGCACTAGCTGCCTCAAATATAGTAGCACTTTCACCTAAAAATGAAATGTATATTTAATGTAAATTATCATTAAGTTAACAAAAACATTTCCTTTTTACAATTGAAAAAATCAAAAATGCACAACACAAACTAAATTGAGAAGCTGAACAAACTCCCTGTTGAAATTTAATATTCCATACTTCAAAGACATGGATGAGCCAATATGGGTGTTTAGGAATAAGTGTGATTTCATCAATTTTTGTTAGTCCACAACTCTCAAGAATTAAATTATTAATTTCAACACTTACTTCCTTCTTTGAAGACAATAACTGCAAGCTTTTCCAAAAGGGTTGAAATACTCGCCAATCCAGTAAAATCCTCTTCTGGCAAACTAGTGATGACATTCTGCAAGCATAGGAGGGAGCGTGATCTGAGGGTATTTAACCTGAAGTGACAAAAAACAATAAGTCACTCTTTGGAACAGGGAAAATGAATTGAGTGCCAATGCAGCCACAGCACTTATCTGATGCAAAAACTCAAAAGCTATTTAATTCCAATATTTCATCTAACTTAAAACTAGGGTGAATTGACAATGGCACCTAAAAACCAAAGAAATATCTAATCATGATTTATTAAGTCATTAAATATTTTCAGGGTTTCCTTGATAAGAAACTCTTTGCTGCCTTTTGACAAACAAAGAATTTTACTGACCATGAAGAGATGGTATGTATCAATTATATTTTCATTTGGCTTCAAAGATAACAGATAAAGATAACAAGTTTTTCTTAACATCTCACCTGACTATTATATTCTTGGTGTCTGGACTACTCTTCAGTTCTTTCTGAACATTGCCATCATTTTCAATCATTTTTATAAGGTTCTCAATATTGCACCTTCCTCCAAAAGCTTCTTCCATATCTGGTAAACCATCTGCCATCATTACTCTTACAGGTTCTGAATCACACATTTCTTCACAATCAGAATCAACCCAGTCATCATCCTCATCTGAAAATTATCCAAAATATAATTTTCCTGTCTAACAAATTTCACAAAGAAAAGAAAGTTTTGAAACTGTCCAAACTTAGAATTTGTAATAGGATAAGATATTCACAATGAATTCCCTACAAAGTTATAACCAACAAAGAAAATAATCAATGTCATTAAGTTAACAAAAACATTTCTTTGGGGAACATGGTAATTATAGTAATAATATTATAATAAGATACAATTTAAGAAATTTTCAAGGAAATTTGAGGATATTATTATCTCTAATACCTCTGAGCAACACTTTTAGCTAATCATGTGATTTCATGATTTAACTCACCTTCTTTGAAATATAAATTAGCCAATAACTCCACAGCAATGGTCTGAGCTGCTATTAGGGATTCTGTCTCCTCTATATAATGATCAAGAGTTAAATCATCTTGTTCCATTGGTTCATCTTGATCAGAAGGTAAAGCTCTAGATTTCTCCCTCTCTTTGATTAAGTGACTGCAGACATGGTTAACAGCTAACTTGTGGTCCTCAGCAAGAGCTTCACTTATGGCTAGACCAATTCTGGCATTCAAAACAGGTGTCACATCAGAAGAGCTTTTTGTTATATTCATAACAATACCTTCAAAAGACAATGTTAATTAATGATCCTACTTCATGGAATCCCACAATAGATGTTTTCTAATATATATTATAGAAAATTGATTCATGAGACATTTAAAACATGTTACCTGCAGCTAAAACTCGTAAAAGTAAGTGTTTTGATGGTTTTCTACTCTGGTTTTTCTCTTCATCGAACGAAGGAAAGGAAGAAGAAATTATTTTGAGCAAGACGTCTTCTGATGTGTGCCTTAACTCCTGAGAGGCTACTTCATTGTCTTCAGTGACTGTTTGAAGGCATTGAGCTGTAAAATAAGTTTACCTTTGACTTGTAACTAAAATAAAATAATACCTGAATGATTACTACGGCATCTATTTCAAGAATATTATCAGCAGTAATTTCAATATTTTTGAGCAATCAAGAAATTTCAATTCTTTTCAGCATTTGATATTCAATAATTTCAAAGCTTAATGAATAAACAGATCTAACCAACAGCAACAGCTGGTTCAATTCCACATTCCTTGGGATCAAGACAACGTGCAAGAAGTGGAAGGATATTTTGCTGGTTGAAAATCTTCACTGCAAGGTCAGAACTTTTACTGAAATTCAAACAAGTATAGGCTGAAAACAGTCCGACATCCATGTGAAAGGTAACTTACATTCAATCAGAAGTTAGAAAATGCATATTAATATAGGTTACCATAACTTAGGTTAAATTAAAATTTCCTGGTAACTATTTTCGACTATTTCAATGCATACTTCTTACGTCAACTACAAATCTAAACATACCAAAGATTCCAAAGAATATGGACTGCCTGAGCAAATGTGTTGGTGAGTAGGTCATCTCCAATTAATTCATCAGCATTATCTTTGGCTGAACTTTTCTTTCTTTGTTTATCAATAGTTTTGTGATTTTGCTCATCTATAGCCATGCCGTTTCCATTTTCTGAGGAAGACAACCAGTTAGATGAGTAATACTGGAAAGAGTAAAAATAATGAAAAAATAAATCATCCAAATAGCTTATATGAACAGAGTAAAATGTAATGAATAACATAAGAACCTTTAAACCTCAGGAGGTTGCATGACAACTGACAGATGCCATGCATAATGTTTCTCTTCATTTACAAGCTTTAATACATAGGAACCTCAAAATGTATATACTAAAGGTACTACTACTCAAAATGTATAGACTAAAGGTATATATAAATTTTGAGTAGTTTATAGAGTAAATTTATATACCTTTAGTCTATAAATTTTGAGTAGTAGTCATCTACTTGCCATACAATATTTTTATACTGTTTATTGTTTAAATATAATTATCTTTTCATTCTGTGAGTCTCATAGATGCCACACAATCACTTTTGTTCAAGTAGGTAATTTTGTAAAAATTATTTCATCTTTTCAAGTGTTACTCACTTCACTATTATGGATTAATACTATTGTTTACTAAATTATTCATCAGATAATTAAAAAATCCAATTTTCTAAAATGTGTAAAGCAAGATTAAAGAAAATTTTTTTAATGCTGATCATTTCAGAAAAGATTCATTGGTTTGGAAACAGCGTACATGTCAACAAGTAAATTGTTTCCTAAATTAATAAAATCATGCCAGTGATAATTCTTACCATGCTTTCTCAAGAGAGTTGGTTTTCTTGTGATATTTTTATATCAGTTTACAGCCTACTTGGAAGATGACACATGTAAGCGAAGATTTTGGTAGGTATTACTGCATGTTTACAGATACCTAATATGATTGGGAGGACCATTATAAATAGTTCACATGTTAAGGCAAGTAAGATATCATATAAATTTCCCAATTCTTTTTCATTCTCTTTTGTTAGTATATAGCAAAGATACAACATTGCATAATGCTCACACAACTCACTGTGGTGTAGAGCAGAGCTTTTTAAATTTTTCTTCATGTAAAGTTTGCTGCTAGCCTTTCAAGTCTCAAAGGAAACTATCAGCAACTGTTGCAGAATTGCATGTCAAGTTAGCGCAAACAAGAGAACATTTTTCGTTGATTTGGGGTTGCTAATTCATTATTCCAGAGAGTGATCATGAAAGACTTGAATTGGTGAAATTACAGGTATGTAAATTGATGAATTTTTAGTTAACTTACACATCCATTCTTATTATAACTATTTTTGTGGTTTAGCTAAGTTATTCAGTATTTTGTGTCAGGGTGTTAGATGAACAAAAAGGGAGAGATTGATCTGATGAAAAGAGAAAACTATTCCTGCTCAGAGTATTTTATTGACATCATGAGATTCAGAAATGTCAGGAGGAATAGCAATTAATGCAAAGAAGACTGCTTTGATGAGCAACTTCAGAATACAGAAACTGAAGAAGCCAAAGAAAGTAGGAACCAAGATGAGGAAAACTTTTGTCTTAGGGAGAGATAGTATGATAAGTGGAAATTGAAGGAACCAACAGAAAAATTAGAATTCACTCTCACAATATTATAAGAAAATAAAAGTTGGAAATTAAAAGGCAAATTCTGCTGAAAAATTACTAGCATATAGGAAAAATCTTCTGAGTGAAGACCTTCTATTTCTTATCATAGAAAATACCAACGAATTTATAACTTCAACAAATAATAAATAGTAGAAAAATGGATTATGTAGCAACTGACATGATAGAATAATGGCATTCATAGGACTTTGTTATATGACAGGTTACCTATGAAACAACTGATAATCAATTACATAAAATCAATTTGTGGTCATCTTATATTCGTAATCATGGTATTTCTGTCCTTGGGACAGGTTTCAATGTAACTGTTGTCAGCAACAGAACTATAGGTGTTTCTATTCAATACATCTTATTTCACCTTTTGGTAGCTGTGACATTAATTTTTTTCAGCTGGTAGTATCAAGGAGTAGGAAAAAATTTAGTTTCTTTTTAAGAAATATTCTTTTTGACAACTAAAAATTCAGGAATGAAATAAATGCTTTAGATAAGTTAGCACTGTGAGAGAAATTTTTGAGATACTGGTACTGAATTGCCTTGAAAGCTATTCCTTGAGGGAAAATGCAACTGTTGATGAAAAGTTAGTTAAATTTGGGGAATGCTACAATTTTTAGGAATATATTCCCAGCAAACCAGGAAAATATGGAATATTTCATGGAGTATTTTTAAAAGTTGAAAAAAAAGGTGACTGTGAAAAGATGTATGGCATTAGTAAAACTGCTGTGCAGAGAAGGAATGGAATGACAAGATATAACTGTGTTTAATTTAATAATTACATTTGCATTCAAAAATGTGTGTTAGCTGTAGCAGAATCAATATTTAAATGTTGCTAAGTCTAGCAAAAATCCAAGTGGATACCAAAAAATACATGTTCTGAAGTCAACAGAAATATTTAGATATACTCTAATGTTGTATTTCTTTCATACAAGTTTCACATTGCTTTATAGGTAAAAAATGGTATGAATGGAATGTACTACTCTAATTATTGTTAATTTAAAGCAGTTAAGCAAATGGCATTATTAGAAACCACACAACCTCCAACTTTCTAAAACACAGGATTAAATTTGTCGTTTTAATGGTTGCTATATTTACTCAAATCTTTCATTTTTGAGATATCTTATGGTCATAGAATACAATTATGCTAACTGACACATTAGAATTTGAAAAACTCTCCAATTGGCAAATGCTGGTGAACAACTCCTCAAAATTCCTGAGTGGCAATTCCTCAAGAGGATCAACATGTCTTCCATTGATTTCAGTGTTTTTTGAACCTCTCATTCTCATTCATTAACAGCAGAGTTCCATTTTCTTTCTTGCTTTCAGTAACTGAACCATTACTAATATGCTTAAGTTTAGAGTTAAATTGGTACAAAGCAACCAGTAGGCTTATAACTAAATAAAATAAGCGCATATTGGGGGCATGCATCTCTCTCAATACTCTCTTCGTGATATTACACAAGCTGAACTGCCAATTGAATCTCAACAGGGAAAGAACAGGGATGAATACCATATTATATGCAATTAAATGGACTCTGAACAAAAAAAAGATAGAAAATGATACTTGAGCGACAGAGACGAAAATAAACTCGACAAAAAATGCTGAAACCAGAGACAACAATATCTTTACCTTTCAAATTCACTCCTTTTATGTACATAATATACAGGATGTGATGGATTGTTTTATACACACATGTTATTATGATGATACAAATATTATATTATGTTACTTAAAATGCAAAATTATGTTACCAATTATTCTTTGTAATAATAATGTAAGTAAAGAAACTTTAATATGTTAACTTTTTGAGTCAGGGAATGGATGAGCAAGATTCACAGCTGCTTTACTTTTTTGCAATTTACAGGTTTATTTCCAGTTGATATTGAAGAAGCTATTTGAAGCAACACAATAAAGCCTGATTTTATATTGAATATTTAACAAATATGTTACCCAGAATCTTTAAGTAACAATATTGTAATCCACATTCAAGTCTTTCGTGGTACTTACAATCTTGATTGATTGATTAAGTTCCACAATCGTCTTAGATTATAATTTTACAATGATGTTTAATTGCAATGTATCACAACTGTAAACACATCCATGATGCATTGCGGTTAAAACAATATGGCAGATATGTATCGATACTATGTATGGCAGAATGCAAAATGGCACTCTGGCATCAAACCAAGGATTATTAGGGAAATTTTGATTAGGATTATTATTAGAATTGGATATTTATTTAAGATCTACGCTCACATGAGTGAGGCAATCCCATTCCACTCAGATTACTGGTCTTGCGTTTCCATGCCAGGGAAGACCTTTAAAATTTTTTTTAAAATCACCGCAATTTATTTTAAAGGGGAGAATTTAGCACACACTTGGCATCAAACCCATGCTCATTTTGTGATATTTCTTCGGCTGGTACTATAGAAAACCATGTCATCTCTGGCCTCCATGATTTTGAATTCTCTTAAATTAGTGTCTGAAATAATATTAGAAAATTCACACAATGTATCCTTACAGGAAAATTCCGACATTTGAGGCCTTCTGGGACTCAAACCTGACCCTTCACTGTGATGTGAATAATTTTCCTAAGGGTTTCAAACTTATAGAAATACAATGCAATTTGTCTCAAATCTCTAAATCAAAACCTTTCTGAAATAAAAGGGGAGACAGTTGCCTAATTTTACATATGATACTCATTGCTGTCACACATTTCAAAATATTTGACTCTACAGGGAAGACTACTGAGCCAGATATAATTTCCAATTCCAATGATTGGTTACTCGGTGGTCAAATTTTGAATTAAACAACTTATTGCAAGTTCAAATAATGTTTTGGAACTTTCATAAATAACTTTTTAAAGATACATTACCATTCAATGACTACTAATAAATGAAAGAACAAGATCTACAACATATTTCATTCAAAAGTTACGGCCCTAGAAAATTACCCATGATTGCTGATTTTTGCCAAGATTTTTAAATTTTTAAAAATCATTAACTTAGCAAAATAATATAATGAATCATTAAATATAGATAATAAATTATTTAGCAAGGAACAAATAATGATGAAATTTAAAAATTTATAATTGATACAATGGAAACCAACCTTATTCAACAAAGTAAAGACACACGTTAACACATCTTCTGCTACCAGCAAGTCACATATCTCTGGTGATCCCATTCCACTCAGATTTCTGTAAAGCACAAGACCCAAATTTATTTTCAGAAACAACAATATTATCTTAAAGAAAAAGAAAGATAAATAAAACTTATATGACATTAATGTACAACATGACTTGAGACAAATCAAATTCACTGTAGAAGTTACCATATCTTCCAGCTTATAAGAAGCATTTTTCTTGTAAAGAAATACATGGAAAATCTCCCTTCATCTTATGTGGTGAAAATCAGATTTTGCCTCTGCCACAGGAAGTGCCACAATTACATTACCTATCTCCATTTAAACTATTTTTATTACCTACACCACAATAACATCCTGTGTTATGCCATCGCCATCTATATTTAATCAGTCAGTAAAAGGTTGCTCCTTAGTTTCATCATAAACATCATCAAAAGGGACCATCATTTTCTCCAAAATATGAAGCCAAAACTAGGTTGTGTCTTTTATACACTTGCATCTCATAAGCTGGAAAACATGGTCCTCTAAACTACCCACGGGGCTCCCTGACGGCCATGTGGGCAGCACATTCGACTTCAATGAAAGCAGTCCTGGGTTCCATTCCCGGTGGGAGCCCACATGAGAAATTACCTCAGTTTTCGAAGCACTTTTCACAATACTACTACTAAACTACCCAAAATAAATGATTTATTAGGATTACAAATCCTATTTGGATGATATTGAGTTAATGATTACAATAGATGAAAATAGAAAAAGAAAAGAGATGTAATTTAAGAATCAGAAAACATGACCAATTTCTCAAAAAGCATGTTTACATATTTACTTCATCAAGTAGTAACTTTGAATAAATACTTTTCACAAGAGGAAGTATATCTCATTTTACATTTCTCGCCAATTAAGAAGTAACAAATTTACTGTCAATTCATTTTTGCATGGTTGGATGATAAGGCACAAAAGAAATAAGAAGTGATGAGTTATTGACAAAAATATGTTCAAGATTAAGATTCAACCAGCATGGATATTATGGAAACATAAATACATGTAATATGAGAGGAATCACATAGGATGCATCGATTATGCTGGAACTTTCAAGTAAAGAGGTGCTGGATTTAGTATCTAAAAACATCTTGCATCATACTACAGCAAAAATAGTAATATATTTTACATATGTGTAAAATTTCATTAGGTTTCCACCACTTGTGAGCACTAATAAGTTTACTATATAAACAGATGAAAGATTCCCATTGAAATTATTATAAAAATAACAATGACATTAGGGTGGGCCAAAAAACATTGATGTGCATAACTTATGTTTAGCTTCCTCCTGGTAAAAACGGGGCAATTAAGTTGAAAACAATTTTCCTACACACAGAGTGGATAGTAACATACAATACTCTTTAAATTAAGGATACCTGAAAGTAGTACATATGTAAATTCCAACCCTCCCATGAGATGATTATGTACTTGTTAAGGAGATATAGGTAATATTTGTAAAGACGTGAAAAGCATGGTACAGATTACAATTTAATAGCGAGAGAAATTGAATACACTGAGAGTTCCAATTAAAAGTCACTAAGTAAAAATTAAAATGCGAAGTTCATAAATTAAAAAGCCATTTATAAAATTTATCATGATTATTTACTATAAATAATTAGATACAAATCAATATTTTTTAACCTGGTCGATATATTCCTGGTTATTCATTGCACAGCGTAAGTAAATTGATATTTAACAACATAAGATGGCCAACTAAAAATTTGAAAATAAAGAAATCATCTTACCATAAAGCACCTTGTTTCTATAAACGTTAAATGCTGAAATCCATGTCTAAAATTAGAGAGTATCTCAAATTACAAAATAACTATCGTTGAAATTCTTTAAAATCTAAGACACAAGAACTTTTCCGTGATAATCTATTGAAAACGCTAACATCAATTACAAATCCATAGGTTACCTCAGAGCGACAGCAGCTGCATTCCTGATAGTAGAACTTGGATCCACCAGAAGTGGACCAGCTTTCCGGATAATATCATGCCTTATTACATCTTCAACAAATTCTGGATCATCTGTTAATGTTGCCAGGGTCGTAAGTCCACAAAGTTTTGCATCCACACCAGGTGTTCCTAACTATAGTTGAAACAAAATAGCCCATTTTATGAACGTAGTTGATACAAAAATTCTCACGAAAAGGAGCGAATAAATGGCACTTCGTGAGAGCAAAAATATATTCTAACCTTACCTGTTCTAGTATAGTTTGTATTATATGTTCATTCTTGGACGATGAACCGGACCCGTTACACCCCGCCACAGTTTCATCACCCTCAAGTTCAACGTCTTTCACACTCGGCAAACCAACAGGATTGCATTTTTTTCGATATCTACGGTTTTTAGATTTACCCATCTCAATTATCACAAATATTGTATACAATAATCTTCAGGATCTTCACAGTTATCTAGGACGTCCTTTCCACAATTCCAATCAAAAACACATGGTCTACTGAAATCCTCTACATTGATGCCAACTTTCACCTGAGTATAAGTTAGTCAATCAAGAGAAATATTCGAATTAAAGAAATGTTGAGAAAAAAATGATAAAATTCAGATCTATATTTTATTCGTTATAAATTTCCTTCGATTTCTAAACAACATATAAGAAATAATACATACTATAGTTGTCTACACTAGATACAAGTCTACTACAGACGAGATGTATCAATCAAGTGATGTGGCACAAGTTGGTTTGAAAGAATCGTACTTTTAAAATGAATTCGCTATGCGCTCAAAATAATCGTTGTCATTAAAAGCTACGATTGTATTATAGAATTAACACATATGGCATTCGTGGTAACTTGGCAGCAGTGCTTGCGTGCGGAACCGATACGTCTTATGTGGTCTTATGAGATTCTCTTGATCTTCCTGTAGATGGAACCTCAAATGACTGCACTTGGGCTTGTTTTCAAAGCTGTCTGCTACCAACAAAATATAGTATAATGTATGTGTTCTTTTGTTTAACTGTGTAATTAACGGCCATTGAATTAACCAGTATCCTTAGATATACGCAGGGAAATGCTCTATCACCGGTGAAAACTCTGTTGTTGGGACAAAAAAAGTATTTTGTAGGACTGTTTACTTTCCGCGATTTACTCATTCATAAAGAAAACTGGGGATGTGGCATTTCACTTAATTCATTAATACTTCGTTTCATGAAGAAAAATGTGTTTACTTGAAAATGACTTTTCTTCAAACTTTCACATTAAATTATCAGTTTCCAAAGAGGTTTTTCCGCTTAGCAAGATACCTTCACTCTCAACATGAGGTGCTGCCTTTAACGGACTCTGAAGGCACTACTGAAAATAATTCCATAGTGGCGGGAAATTTGTCGCACACCTATCATCAAGATCACAGCTTTCTCATGTATTGACGATTATAATGCAATAAATTCTTTTTTATAACTCTCTGCTGTGGACCCTTCCTTTTCTATCTATTTTGAATATAGCAACGTCTATATGGCAAGAGTAACTCTTTTCGCTCTTGTGATTCACCAAATTATTATTCCATCCGAATGAATGATTTTTTCCATTACTTCCCATAAGATTTCCTCGATACTTTTGAAATATAACCCTCCTATTCTATTCAAAATACTTTATTTGGTTTACTTCATCTCGCTAAGTTATAGAAATCATGAATCTATTCGTATACAGCGCTCAAATGTGTTATAAATTGAATGAAGGTGAGTATATATCAGTTGGACTCGTATTTTCTTTCGGGTTTTGTGGACAGAAAAGCTAAAATTTCATACATCATCATTTCATACATATTGTTGATCAAACTTAGCAGCGAAATACTGAGCGTTTGCTGAAAGACATACTGTTATACATATTGATATTAAACATTCGATGATTATTGTATTGCAAACAAATTATTTATCTTTAAATAAGCTATGATCCGTAAGCTTCGGATTTTGTGAATCTTCACATTTGTACATGAATTCACTGAAGAGTAACTTTTCAATGAGCGGAACACTAATGAAAAATGGATCAGATTTCGTATAAAACTGAAAAATTTGCACAGAATTACTTCTCAAACTCTCACTTCTGCTTTACTATCAGAATATTTTAAGAACGCTTCTGGGTATTTAACAAATAATTTATGGTGCACAATTATTACCACAGAATAAAAGGAAAGGATTACAAAAAAGATTGAAATTTAGTTGGTAGTTTACTGGTTCAAAACATCTACCTGGAAATTGGGACACCTGAGTTCTAATCCCTGTCACATTAATACTTCTCACTGCTGCCTGGCCTTGGTTTTAAGGTCCTTGATTGCAAGGTTATTCTTGAAAATTTATTTCCTTTCCCTGATCTTAATTAGTGCCATGAAATGGAAACCAACAGAAAGGAACTTTTAAATATGTTAACTGTGAAAATTTGGATTTATATTTCTTACATATAATAACTATCATAATTAGTACATTTTGAGTTGGGAATCTCAGAAGCAGGTAGATTCCAAGCTGAGGCAATCATTTAGTTAGCCACGCAGGGTGAAAAGGACCGATCGGGCCCTAGCACTCTAGGGTAGAAGCCGATTTATAGCAACGCGCACGAGGCGACCGCCTAGGGAACCAACGGCACGCGTGTCCTAAAAGAAAGAAAGAAGCTCGCTCAAATCCGTTGTCGCTACTCTTGCTACATATTCATTACTTAAAACATTTAAGCAACAAAAAAGAAACAACGGATTCCATTCGAAACGACGAAGTCAATCATTCGTCAAAAATATCTTGGCAGTAACCTATTAGACGCCCCCGGTAGCCATGTTGGAAACGAGTTCGCTTTCGGCTGAAGCGGTACTGGGTTCGTGCCCCGGTAATGAGGGCGAAGACTTTATAAAGATATTTTTCTCAGCATCGAAGCAATGTAGAAGCTGCCATAATTATGTGGTGACGGTCTAGGAAAAGCCATTTACGGCGGTGCGGGAGTCCATGCGCTAACCACGAGTCACCCACGGTGATACCGCTGGCTTAGGCCAACTCCCACAGAGGGATGTCGCGCCATAGACTTTCCTTTATAATTACATAATGTAAGCATTTCGAATTGTGGCTTGGTACATACTATAGTGGCACTTTATTTTTTCACTGGTTTTGTTTTATGGTATAAGATATTCCTAAGAAAAGTGGCGAATCAATGGCACTCGAGAGAACTCTTTGGCACGTTAAACTACGACGGCCACTGACTTGTTATTCAATTAAAAACGGAGACACAGAGTAAATAAATCTGGAATCTTTTGATTTGTTATGATAATGATTTTTTCATCAAGTACACTATCTTAATCCTATTGTGGACATAATAAAATATATGACATCAGCATCTCACTCTATGCTTTAGCACCACATTGGCAAGTCCTTTATATATATCAAATATATAATTTGATAAATATCCCCATAAAAGGTCCGCCATCTCTTGCCTAGGTCCATGCTCTAGTTCAAAAATCTAGGTTTAGACTATCTGGAATAAAGAAGAAATCAGTAACGGGAAACTTTGAGATCATTACAACGGTAATAATTTAAATCTCAGATTAGTATTGACACCATCATCAATGTCTAGCTTCTCTAATAGCTAAAAATAACCATCCATCCTTGTGATTTCCCTAGTAACGTTTTGCACATGCCTCTCGAAGATCGTTGCACACTAGAAACAAAATTTCACAAACCTCGTCCATAAGTTCAGAACCGAGGAATTTTTCGAAAAGCTTCCGTCGGTAATCATATTTTCTCACCTGAAGCGAATTCCAACCGTGGGATTCTATCACAACGCTACTGTTGAATCTAATATCTCCTTTAACGAAGCTAGCTGCTGTACGTTGAACCATCTCTAAATCTAAGACTAAACCGACTCAAATGGAAGACGGAGATCAACTCCTTGTATTTTCACCAACATGAAAATGAGAAATACCTGTTTTTCAGGGTATCAATTGAAAGATTCTCACTTACTGAGACGACTACGCACACACATTTCAATCTACCATTTACGCTCAAACGGAGCTGGCCATGTATATGAAGCATTTAGAATCCCTTGCATGAATAGGCCTGTCCCGATCGAAGAATATCGCATATTTTGAGTATCAAAAACTTTATGCTAATTACAAGGATGAGGGCAAGATTTTGACATTGCGCTTTAAAATCAAAATAGAAACAGAAGTGAGCATTGGCTCCTTGAACCCAGATCTCCAAATTACCAGATTTGTAGGTTTGTCAAACACTAAATTAACATGCTAAATCAATCCCACTGTGTGTTTTGTATCACTCCTGTTTACCCTGTGATATTAATTGTTTACTTTAAATCATTTGTTAAAAAGATAACATTTTCACACAAAAAAAGCGTTTTTCAAATTTTCTAATAGTGTAGTGGAAAACAAGTGAAAATTTGAGAACAAGAAATTCTATATAAATTTTCCAGTTTTCTACACTATCTCACCAGTATTTTGTTTGTATTATGCTCATTAAAAACTTTTCTTCGACATGCTCAAATACAAATGTGAATATTCACGAAATCCGACGAAATTTATCAGTAAGATAATATCTTTGTGTGAGTGCTAAGTCAAAGTATAGTGACTACCTTCAAATATGTAGTGAGAGTGCCGAGATCGTCATGTCTTTAACACAGCAGGTTTTAACATATTCAATTATTAAAGATTATTTTGATATGCTCCTATAACCTACTAATTCATCACTAAGGAAACCTCGTATGATCCTGTCACTCTGGACCTTGCACCTCCCCTGTTCGATGAGGTCTGGTGAACTTTAAGGAGGGCTTGGGTGACCTCGGTTACACTAATAACCGTTTTATTGCATATCATATGCATAGAAGAGGAGGAAATGATGGGATGACGATTCAATAAATCCTCTGGTGAAGGATGGGATGAAAGCTTCCATAATTATTTCAAACGAATCAAAAAATATTTCTCTTCTGGTACCGTCAGCAAGAAATGTGATATCTTAAATCTAATTGATGAGCTGATATGAATAATTTGCTCGAAAACAAAAAAGAATAAAGAGAAACGACGAGAAATTTTTAGCCAGTTTAACACCCTTGCAAAAAGAGAACACATTTCCACTTACATCAAAACAATAACAGTAGTTTTCTTGCGGATGTTAAGATAAATTGAGGAAGTGAAAGGTAGTTTTATATATGAAGGCGTATTCTAAGAATAAATGATAGAAGAAAGTTCAAGTAATTTTAAGTAAAACTTTATTACTGATACTTTGGTTTCAAACAAAATATTGGATCGTAATCTTCCAACTGCATTTTTTGCCAATGATTTAGCTGTGTTTATTTTCCTTGAATCAACTCTCTAAAGTTAAATCGTGCTTCTACCGGCATACAACTTTATCTTAAGTAATTATTGTAAAAATGTACCGCAGTATTAATATTCATGAAAAATGCATTAAGTCTGTAAGGATATCTATTCTACGAAATCGTAAATTTATATGAGAGGGCTTTATAAATGACATTAATTGTACACTTGTCATAGGACCCAATAAGCTCAAAAAAATCATCTAACATTATTTGCTTACAAAATGGAAAGAATGACTGGAAATGGATAGAATTTAAATATGAGCTATGTGCAAGAATTAGTAATTAATCTGTGCTAATAACGCGAAATTTGGATTTGCATATAACTGAGAGCACTCATTAACTTTTTTGGTCCCTATAATAAACTGCTTTCACCTTACTAAAAAGAAATTTTCCATTCACCAGAACAGAGAAAGAATGAGAAAAAATAAGGCCCAAAGCCTTCAGTCAAACGATTTGTACAATTGATCATTAGCTACCATAAGAATTTCTTACAAACATATTCAATATATCTATATATACATTACACATTTCCAGTGTGTAAGCTATAAAACAATAATAATATTAATAATAATAATATAATATCGCTAGATTAGCAACACTGCATTATAAACAAGAAGGTTATTATCACAATTTCATTAATCAACACTTTCAAATCTACAATGAGAAACAGTTGCATTTGTATTCATAATAATTACCGATAAAATTTCGACAAACAGAAGCGCGGAAGTTTCGAAAGACTCAGTCTATGGTTTCACTCATAGTTTCAAATACCTCCGCAAGAACAAAGAGATCACAAACTCTTTTTTTCGCGCTACTTCGACGTCCAAAAACAAACTTTTATAGGCTTACTATATATTTCTGCGACACTGTACGATAACAAATTTACATTCGTTTTCACGAATTTCTTTTTGACTTTACACACATTCTCAACAGTATTTAGACACTTTCATTTCAAACCTTTGAAATAAGGTATGTTTTTGTCGCGATATATCTAGATATATCGCACAAGCATTCGTGCACTCAATGATTTAAAATCAATGAACAGATCTCTGCTAAGTATGGGAAGTGAATTACGAAAAGTTAGAGCACGGCTCAACGAAGGATCCGCAGTCTATTTCCATTGGAGAGGACGATCTCTTCTTGGAAGCGGGAGATGTCTCTTCACTCCCCTCTGTCCTCTGTCTCTTCCTTGCGTTATTATTTTCACATGTGTCCACGACTTCTCCACTGTCTGCTCCGGCGCCATGTACATCTTCGCCGTCGCAATCTTTTTCTTCGTCCTCCGCTTCTTCCTCGGGAGCTTCTACTTTCAGAGAAATCTCAGTATCCCCGATTTCAGTAGTCACCGCTTCAACCTCTTCTTCAGGTTCCGTTTCTTCCTTTATTTCCAGTTTTGGTTGTCTGCTATTCGCCCCTAAGTCGATTGCAGTCTGTTCTTCCATTACCATCCCATCGTTCTCGACCTCTTTTCTTTCGCCCTCGTCATCTCTGTGACAAAACATATGGTTCTCCAGCTCTGCCCTGAAGAAGAACCGAAGGCTGCACCTGGAGCAGTCGTATGGTCTCTGAGCGAGCCCGTGTCCGGGCATATGTCTTTGTAGTCCAGCCGCTGCCGTGAAGACTGCTCCGCACAGATAACAAGAGAAGTTTGAGCCACCGGAGACGACGGCGTTGGCACCAGAACCACCTGAAGAGGAATCCCTTCCACCTCCGACCACCGATGTCGCACCGAAAGAATGTTCAATCAAATGCGCCTGAAGTCTTAGAGGCGAATCCCACTCGGATGGTGGGGAGCAGAGATGACAAGCGAGATCGGATCCCGTTGGACCAACTCCCATGCCTCCTGGTTTCCCTACACTTCCACTTCCGCTCCCGCTAGAATGACTTCCTTCCAAGAGATGCGTCGAAAGTACGTGAGCTCTTATTTCCCTTTCCGTGGGGAATCCTCTCTGGCACTTGATACATTGGTATGGACCAGAATCTTCCTCTCCGACTCTTCCCAATCCTCCTCCGGCTGCTGCGCCGCACAACACTCTACATTCGGTGCAGACCGCAGGAAATCCGTCCTCCACTCCGCTATCAGTAACTTCTTCATCCGTGAGAGTACGGAGGCACACACAACACCCACGCCTCTCTCTGACAGCCTGCTGGTCAACCTGATTTGTTTCTGCTGGGGTGGAGTCCGTCGCTCCCCTTCTCCTCAGGTGAAACCTTGCGTGCATCCTAACCTCTACTTCTGACACAAGGGTTTGTCTGCAGACGACGCATGGTGTTGGTAAAGGAGGTGGGGGAGACGAAGAAGAGGACGAAGATGAGGACGTTGAGGATGGCGTACCATTACCGCGCGTACCAGGCGTAGCATGCCTTCTCACATGAGCGTGGAATTCCTCCTCTCCTGTTATTGGAGCTTTGCAGACGCAACATCCGCTTCCTTCTGGGACCTTACAGTGGCGCGCGAGCTTATGTTCCGCAAGAGATACGGCGCTGGCGCACAGCTCATCACAGATGACGCACTTGTGCTTCCCTCCGGATGCTGCTCCGGTGACTCCGCCTCCGACACCCGCACCGGCAGCGGAAGTCGCTCCAACAGCGACTGAATGCATTGCCCTGGTATGGGTCTCCAACTCTGAGCGAGACTTGCACCTTTCGTTACAGTAAGCGCATTGGAGACTTACAACGGCTACCTGGTGTGCCGGATGAGAGTTAACTAGGCCCCCCGATGCTGAGCGAGAGACTTCTTCTTCTTTTTGAGTCGGTCTCCCGTTGGAGAGGGAGGAAGACGGTGGCTGTGGGGATGGTGGGGTTGACGGATTAGATGATTTCTTGGGGGTCGTTCTCGTAGAGGGCTTCTCTGACCTTTGGGAAGTAGATGTCATCCCGTTGGTCATGTGTCCCCTATGGGCCTCCATGACGTGCTTGTCGAGAAGGAACTCTACGTGAAAGGCCTCGTCGCATAGGACGCACTTGAACTCCTTTCGGTGAGTTGTAAGATGGAATTGCAATTCTAGTTCGGTCGGTAAACTCAAGTGGCAGAATAGGCAGCGGAACTGAGACACCCCGTTCGTCGGAGGACAAACGGTGGGTGTCTCAGAAGTAGGATGTTGGCGCTGGAGGGAATGGTGGCGTCTTTGTCCGGACCAGGAGGGTAAAAGATGGACCGTGCGAACATGCGCCACGAACTCAGCCTCCGAACGGAATGGTGCGACATCGGTGCACACAGCACAGCGATAGAGTTTACATTCATTACTATGCTTCACAGCAAAGTGCACCTGTAAATAGTAGATATAATTTCATGAACATCACTTCCAATCTATCAATATTAATTAACATCAAAGTCCATTCAAAAGAAAGTGATTTTTTTAATAGAGTTCCATGAAACAGATTTTAAATGTTTGTAGAAATATAAAAATGATTTTTGAAACTATTCACTATTTATTACGTTAGGAAGAAGTGCAATGCACCAATCAAAAATAAATTTTTAATCATTTCAAGGAAATGGCTTACTCGTAAGCATTAATACTAATAATGGAGATAATCAATGTTTTTTGAATGTTTCAAAACTTATATGTCAACCAGCACATAATTTTCATTTCAAAGGGCTGATTTTCTCGGAACTTACCTGAATCGAGACCTTCGAATCAAACATCTCCTTGCAGAGAGCACATCTGTATAGATGATGAGCGTGGAGATCCATAAGATGCTTTTGTAATTCATCAGGTTTGGGAAACCGCCGACCGCACGACTGGCATCCAAACTCAGAGGCTCCTCCAGATGGTGATACTTGAAAATGAGCCGCCACGGCATGCCTCTCCGCCTCTGATTCTGTCGAGAACTCCGCCTCACATTCCGGACACCGAGTCCTCCGGTTTGGAGGCGGGGAGGCCGCGGGAGGGGACGGTCCCGCCGCTGGTGCTGACATATTAGGCGAACCTGCGCTCCCAACAACACCACTTCGAGGGTGCGGGTTACTTTTGCGAGAGCGACGTCGAGTGAATCCTGGAACTGTCGCTGAACTTCCTCCAGAGGCAGCTGCTCTAGCAGCAGCTTCCTCGTCCTCTAGATGTGTCTTGAGGTGAGACCGGAAAGATTCGAAGTCTGGAAGGGCAGCGTCGCACTGGTTGCAGAGCAAAGTTCCCGCGAGTGACGAAGGCTCTCCTTCGGGAGGAATCCTTTGCCTTTTGGGTTCAGAACCTGGTACTTTCCTCGGTGCTGCGAACTCCGCCTTGGATACGGATGCTTGAAGCTCCCTTAAGCTCTTAGCAAAGGAGAGGAAGTCTGGAGGGGACTTGGCCGCCGCATGAAGAAACTGATGCGCTTGATGCTGAAGCAGGCGATGACCTGGGAAGCTTGGCATACTGTAATCCTGAAACTTAAGCTTATTTTCCGAGTTGTTCTTCATGCTAGGGTAGTCTTTCGAGCGCGGAAGATAATCCGGAGTCTTCTCGTGTGCTCTGGGTGGCTCTAGACAATCGGACCTTCCCTCAGAGGACTTCTTGCTAAGGTCGGTGGGGCGGACCTGCTCCGGAGGGAGGGATGGTGGCGGGGGCAAGGGTGCGGGTGGTGGGGGAGGAGGAAGTGGAGGGGGAGGCGCGGAGGACGCGACATAGGGGAATGGATGCCGGAGATGATGGGGAGAATGCAGCGAGTGCAGTGGAGGACCAGTTAGCGCGGCTGTGGGCGAACCGAGCACCGCGGGAACTGCGTGCACAGCCAAGGCGTGCTTATGAAGAGCCGTAGGAGCGTCGAATCTCATGGTACAGAACTCGCAAGAGAAGGGAAGTAGGTGATGAGATGCCGAGGATGAGGGCATGATTGAGGAAGAAGACGTTGTAGGAGAAGGTAGTCGAGGGCTGAGGGTGGAAGGGGGAGGCACTGGTGTGGGACCAATGTGGGGAAGGGCACCAACTACACCTACAGCAGCCGCCAGTTCTCGTAGGTCACCATTCAAAATGGATCCTAAAATGAAAATACGTATGAATACGCTATCTTGAGGGCATACATAATTATAGTAAATTTACTCATGACACGTATTACGAGTCTATATCTTTTTGGTACACTGAAATTACCATTAAAAACCTTCTCCTTTGGAGTACAGAATTCATAGTCAAATACTAAATATCCATCACAATTAACATTTTAAGATATGCTTCTTCGATTAGTCGTATATATCCAGGGAAAATATTTCATATTTTAGTCTGCAAGAACTCTAAAACAGATGTCATATTCGTAAGAAAGATGAACAGAATCACAATTATCAAGTATAATCTTGAGCCTTATGTTTAAGGCTTTGTCTCCGAAGTACTAATTTGAAAGGAGCTATTCGTCAAATAACTCACCGTGCATCGCTTGAACATGGAGTTGCAAGCCTTCCATGGTTGTAAAGTTATCCTTGGTGCAGTATATGCAGGCAAGCTTCGGCGCGAGCGTCACAGGAGATGGTATGGAGGCCGAACAGCTTCTCGGAGGAAGAAGAGATGATGATGGTGGTCGGCCCCGGGGTCTCGGAGTTTCTGCCTGCACTGGAGAGGGTGCTTGGACACCAGACGAATGGTGAAGAGCCATATGCGCCTGAAGGAAATTCGAAAGATGAAATGTATTGTAATTTCTATATAGAAGAAAGATAATAAAGCATATCGCAGACAGGATGAAAATAAACAGCTGGAATTCTTATAAAATAAAATCCCCAAAAAATTATGAAAAAGCAGACTTATGGTAAGTAGCTGATACGTATTTCGCTCCCTAAAGGAAGTGACTTCACAACCTGACTGACTAAACAAGACTGTGAAGTCCTATACAGTCGTTTTGACAGGCTTGTTTTGTCAGTCAGGTTCTGTAGATGCTTCCTATGCGAGCGAAATACGTTTCAGCTACTTACCTGATTTTTCATGGTTTTTTTGGGAATGTTACTTTATAATAACGCAATCCTCCTTTATGTGCAGCTGGAATTCCTCTTTTAAAAATTCGTTTTCTTAAAATAAAAAATATTCACAGAAGAATATATATTACGTTTTTTATTCTAATAAATACTGAAGACCATTTATTGTATTTTCATTACATCTCTGCTTCAGAAAGGTTTACATGAACATAAAAAGTAAAAGCTCGTTTTTCGAACAACTTTTAGTTTAATTTTTTATTATTTCTATGGCATATGGTTGTTATATATTACTTTATAAACAAAAAAAACAAAAAGAAACCAAACTTTTCATAACAATAAATAGGGGATAAAAGGTTAGTTTTCAATATTTTATATCTAGTCTTTAATTTTATAAAATTATTTCTTATAAAGTACAGATAACGATTTATCAACGATTTGGCTCCGTGAAGTACTAAAAATAATTCTTCTGCTTCTTTGTTCTTGACCGCAAAATGCGGTCTGCATATGGCTGGTAATCTAAGCAGCTCTCCTCCATCTCAGTTCAGAAGGGGGGATTTCTATCTCAAAAGAATGAGGTGGTGCGTTCTCAGTAGTAGCACTCAGCAGATATTTAAACTTTGAGGAAACCATCGTTTCCATTGAGATTAACCATTCGGTGCGTTTGTAAGATAAGCATTTACATGCTTTATATCTGCGCATCTTATTAAGCTCAGTTGTGGCTTATCTTAAGAGGGAAACAGACCTGCAAGTCTTCTGCTTTTCGGAACCCTGCGGTGCAATGCAGACAGCGGTGAGGGCTCGATCCCCTGCTCCCTGAGCTGCTGCGTCCCGTCGCAGCCTCCGAGGTGGGCGTGGACGCGGTTTTGGGGGCAGGAGAGGTTGGGAGGACTGTCGGCCCCGGACTAGGGGTGCTCCCTCCCCCACCGTTCCTTCCGGTGCCTCTCTTGTGGGACTGCATGTGAGACGTGAGGGCGGCTGCCGTGTTGTAACCGCGATTGCACACCGTACATTGGAATGGCTTTTGATTATCATGGGTTTTCATGTGAATCTTCAGGTGGTCGCTGTAAACAAAGAATTTAGAGGATATAAGAATTTTAATTTTAAGTATAAACGAAATGAATTATAGGACCTGCTCCGTCACGTTTACAACTTAAAACTAGCATTGATGGCGATTTTTTAACCACAGCGATGGAAATAATATCTTGAGGATCTACCGGAGAATCGGAACAAGGATTGTATACCTATTTAATCAACCTCTCTGCATCACAGGAAATATCCTAACCCAGGGAGTCCTCAATTTTCTTATTAGCAACAATGTTACGGAATAATAACAATAAAAATGACATTCGAAATTAAAATATGAATTTATATAATTAAATGTTTTCAAGCTCCTAAATTTAGATTCCTTAACATCAGATTATTAACATAATATATTAATATATTTTTAACATTAGGTTAGATTTTTAACATAGTATATTAATATATTTTAACACTAGGTTAGATGTCTTGATTTCAGTTTCGTAGAAGGCGAAACTACAAATCTATTATCACTTTTCGTGTGGAGGAATACGAGAGGAAACAACTGAAATCAAACCTAACTGAAATCAGACAGAATAATTAACGACTTTTGTCATCGATCCATTTCGATTATTTCCGATTGCAAAGCTCTTTCGGGGAAAGATTATTTGCTTAATGGTCAGGTCATCAAATATCAGTCTTTTAATTTTGGCGAACAGGGATAGAGCACTTGATTGGATTAGAAGAAGAAATAAAGCTTAGTAAGAGGAAAACGGTGCGTCAATCATTTAGAATGGATGGACTGCTAAAGGCAAAATTGGAAGGTAAGAAAGCATAGGAAACGATAGAGGGAGAGGAATTTGCTAGATGATGCAAAGAGAGGTCTTAATTACAGGGAATTTTACAACACATGAACCTATCAAGAAGTGGAAGACTCCTTCAAATGCTTGTTACTGACTGAAAAATTGCGATGATACAAAAAGTGATTTCTTACCTCCGTGAGAACGCCGATTCGCACTGAGTGCACCTATACTTCCGGTCTCCGGTGTGCAGCTTAATGTGTCGGTCCCGACTGCGTTTGTGCTTGAATAGTCGGCTGCAGAATTCGCAACGGAATGGCATCTGGTCGCTATGAGTCTGGGAATGAGAAGAAATGGGTAAAAAATTAGTCAGGAAAGGATTAATTGCGATCAAATCGATGGAATTATTGTTTTTTACACGCGGGCTTGCCTCTCTAGCCACCTGGAGGGAGGCAAAATAAGCATCAACTTTACAGTAATAATATACGCATTAATGAACTGAAAATGATTTATAAAAGAAAAGAAAATCGATCTTACTGAGGAATACACGCCAACGGAATAATTTACCGAATTTAATAGTCGAAAGGATACTAATTAGCAAAGTTGGTTAAGGAAAAATAATTACTTTAATCCTAATATCTATTGGCACAGAATACATAATTGATTCTACGATTATAAGATGGAATGAGAAAAGTGCTTCCTTTTTCTAAATCTTTCGCGATTGATTTCTTCAAGGCCTCACCTAACTCTAAAATCTAATATAGTAATTTCTCAAAACATATTATTCTGTGAGAAAAAAACAATGATTTGTGATTTTGTGCCTTTCTGACTCTTGATCTAGAAGGAAATTTGCTTTCTTATAGAGACCTAATGATAAAAAATAGGTGAAACCCGTCACATGAGATCATCTGTGTTTAGGGGGAGAACCGCTGCTTATATTCACGGTAGTGTCCTATCACGAACTCATTACCTTTGGACTATGAATGAATTAGAGTTATTAACATAAAAATGTCTAACATTTCTGTGTATTAAGATAAAAAGTTCTAAAAATGTCCTTCTTAATGCTGTCTAATCTGCAGAAATACGACTCTTCTATTCCTTTGTTTGATCTAAGCGTAGCGTAGGAACTTAGGTATGATCTGTCAGGTAGAAATTATGCTAAATAAAGAGTGAAGCAATCAATTTTGAGAAGAGAAAAACCAACTTTTTTGTGGTTATTCTGACATTGCCTGCATAACTATGTCAAATTACTACAGCGTTACACTGTATGCACGAAGATACGTATATAAAATTAAAACTAAAAAAGCTTAACTACGTCCATGCTTTCCGCCCATTACCATTGGAATTGGAAGGCTTACCTTTTAATAATAGTACATTAAAAATGATTTACCTCAAATTGATCCCTCAAAAAGTGAAGAAGCTTCGACCGTTTCCCCATCGTTTTTCACTATTATTAATGGATTTAACAATTGATAGTTGACAACTAGGCAGAGGTTCGCGAATATAATATAAAAATTATGGTCACTGATACTTATTAAATTGATTGTTGAAAAAAATAATAGCAGTTATTACATCTTAACTACTTCTCAATCTTTCAGCCTACACATTTCGTTAACTTCCAAATATAATTGCACTTAAATTCAACGTAATCCTGACGGAGGACACCAAAAACGTTAGTTCCTCACGGAGAACAGGATCACAAAAAATACACCTCCAATTAAAACCTTTTCGTAACTCTTAGCAGTTGCTCCACAACACGTGTTATAACGAAAGAAACGAACCGCAGATCCAAATGGTAAAGAATACTCATGGCTACATGGCTCTCTCCGACCAGCCCATCTTCTGACTTAATACTTTACAAAACTCTCATTAGATTGGCAAACATGCAACCGAATCGAGCAAAAACACGTCCAAACCGAAGAATGCAAGGACGTCTGAATCTACATAAGACGAAAGAAAGATAGATGTCGAGGGTTGGGGAGATTTTCTTCGGCAGAAGGAAATTGTATATTACAGGAAGGAAGGGAAGGGACAGAATTGGGGAAAGGGTGACAAAAAAGGAAGGAAAGAGAAAGAAGGGAATGAAGGGCGAATAAGATAAAGTTAAGCCAAAGTGAGGGAGAAAGAGATGGGAAGGGGAGGGAGAGAAAGAGTCGGCGATACGTTTGATCTTTTAGAGGAGGTGCATAGAAAGGAAGGGAGGAGCTGCAGGTGGGTGATGGAGAAGCAAAGGGCGAAGGAATGATGTGGTGACCTACAGGAATTAAGACGGAAGAGATAATTTGGATAAACGAAGGGAAGAAGAATTGCCTTTTCTCTTCATTTCTTTCGAGTTATTGACACGAGGATAAAAAACCGTCGGAAACTTATCAGGTTTATCTGACCTTGTGGGCTTTTCATCACTTCGAGGTATCGCCCGTTTTTGCAGATCATTCCACGTGGTCGAACGTAATTGATCAAGATAATTTGAAAAGGTCTTCGCCTTGATCTCCTGTCTTTGAAGTCCTAAAACGAACTCACGATTCTGTATTTAATAACGTCCAGTGATTCAGTGACGCGAGTAAAAATAATATTTGATATAAAAACCATGATGATTTCATGATTTTTTTACCTAATAAATACACTCAAATGATTCATCACGTAACGGAAATATCGATCGCAATTTATGTTAACCAATTTCAACGTGAACCGATTTCATCCTTTTACAGCTTAGTTTTCCTCTGGTAAATTCTAAAATATTTTTGCAGGATTTACACCGTAGAAACAATCAAATATTACGATTAGGCACTGTTAAATGTCATTGTATGTTTGGGAAGCTTAAAAATGATCATAGAATAATTTAAGTCAAAAGATGGACTATGATAAGATACAGAATTACTTATGACACTCTCCAACAAAGAATATAGATGCAATGGATTATACAGAGATGAAATACTAACTCTTGACAGTAATAATTTTAAGTAAAATTTAAAAAGGCAAATAAACAAGTTTCTGTTCTTTCATAATACGTTTGATAAGAAAATTGGTTTGGAATATGTACTATAACGGTAATTCATTTTGTTGGGAAGAAAAAATTGGATTGAATCAATGGATGCCATAGGAGACAATATATGAAAAGCTGCTGATGAGATGTCGTTTGATCCTTAAAAACTAAAAGTACCGTTTATGTAATGTAATATACTGTAATTTAATGAAACAGGGATAATTCTAAAGATGCTCGGCAGTTCCCTTAGTGTGATCAATTTTGGTAATTAAAAGCAACAACCGACAAATACGAAACAAAAAGGCAAAGCGCGAATTTTCACATTTTCTCCCATTAAAACTTTTGTCCGCGGGATGAAAATATCGTGGTGGAGAGAGATGGGAGGAGGTAAAATAAAAAAAAAATCTTCGCGAGCGAAGGTAATTCCTTTTGTTGCATCGGCGCATGTTGACCCGCTGAGGTATGCCGATGTGCTTTGGAGGAGAGGAAGGCACCTTGGAACAGGAGAGAGCAGGAAAAACCGCAAAGGTATTCCGTAAGATGTGACAAGAATGTATCTTAAGAAGAGGAGGTTGAGGACGAAGAGGACGAGGAAAAATGGCGTTAACTGGTGTATAAAAGAAGTCGGAGAGACTGGTGATAGTTGAACCCATTAGTACTCATATGCGTTATTAGAAACAGGGTGCATTAAGAATTATATTAGCAATTACATTACTTTTTAGATTGAATGCGAAGATTTATCTATAGATTTAAGTAATTAAATAATCTTCGTGACGGCGTAATATTTTGCCTCTTATAGCCTCGGACATTGAATACGATGATATATTACGCATGCATCGTAAAGCCATAGATAATGAAAGCATGTGCAAGATTGCAGGGTTGTGTCTTAGAAAAGCAAGAATACCACGCAATTTTGACAATGGAATCAGAGAATTTTCTTCGTTTTTAAGGAGATAATACTATTTTTACATATAATTGAAAACATTAACCCTCCACTGTTTCATTTCTTGAACAATTTAATGATCCATAGATTGACTAAAAAGAAAGAAGAGTAAAGAAAAACCACTGTGACATCATTAAGATTCATGTTACGGATTTATTGGTCTCATTGATTGATTCATTATAATGCCAGTAATTTATTTTAAGTAACAGTTTAAAGAATTATACATTATACTTGCAGAAATTTACAAATGAATGTGGCCTTTCTTTCAACCGAGGATTTTATCCGCTGTTTTGCCTGCAACGAATAAAAATTATAAACATAAAAGAAATGAAAGCGGAAAGAAAAATCGCATTCAGAGGTGGTCTTGCACATCTCAGGGAGATGAATAGGAAACTCTGCGACAAACGCTAAGAATGATAATCAGAAGCAAGGAATCGATGAATGAGTCGAAATGATTGAAAGAGAATGAAGACGCATGAAGGGTTAAAATCATGAGAGAGCACTCAAACAGCTGGATATCCCATTAAGGTACTGATTCTCATTCAAAAGATGCACTTTAGATGCGATTAGATGAAGGAGGTATCCCAAAAGCTATCATGAAACTGAGCGTTTCCATTGAAATATTACCTGAGGATAAGATAAATTACTTGGAGAAGAACAAGCAGATCAACACCTACGATGCAACGGGATAAAAATGAGCCATGAATCTCGGAATAGCGTTTTCCTATAGAGACCAGACCCTATATGTAAATAACAATGAGATTTACCACAGAAAGTTGAAATAAAACTGAAAGAAATTATTTTAAATTTCTGCGATCACCCTTTTATTATTATTATTATGAATTAATGTACTAAAGCTTCCAAATTTTGAGGCATATCTGGTACTATAAAAGTGAGGGAATTGCGTAACATACTCTGACAGTTTCATTTCAATCAAGTTTTGGAGTTTTTAATCACCGAAATTGTCTGAAAGGATCTCCATCTGTGCAAACGAAATTTAGAACTCGCATTCGCAAGGTTTTCTAAGAGCTTATAACGTCGGTCTAGCTTATAACATATGGTCTTTTATCGGCAATATTTCCGAAATCTATGAAAATATCAGTTTTCATGCCTGTCTGAGAGAATCAGAATATGAAAAACCATATAGATAAACACTTTCATAGTGAACGGAGATTCGCAGAGGTATTACACGAATAAAAAAGTATCACCGCTGTTCAGATCGAAAGCGAGTTAGGCGGGAAGGATGGATGAGAGGATTCAATGGCAAATAGAGAGCACAGAGTGAGGAATGGTAATAGCAAATTTAAGAAAACGGATGAAGGGGAGAATGCTCACAGAAATGGGCAAAAGAAGTTTGCGCTGGATGGGAGCCGGTGGGGTATATAAGATGGGTGTGGCTCGAAGACAATGTGAGGGAAGGAGGAAGCTAGGGAAGGGACGGAAAGAACTCCTCGTATGTATAAACATGAGGAAAGGACGCACCTGAAGCGGTCAAAGGAAACGAGCGACGGAGGTGGTCGAACATATTCACGAGAAGAGAGGAATGAAAGCAAAGAGTGAAGTTGGAAACGTACGCGTGTGGTAAATGCACGCAAGCGGTGATGCGAGTACCCAATGATAAACGCAAGCTATGCAAACTTCTGCTCTATAGCTTAAGTATTCGAGATGCTTCTGATCTTCATCAATAGGTGTAATGTATTTAGAAGAGTAAGATAATTCAAGATACAATGGAGAATGATACAACAAAAATTGCATTAGGGCTAACGCTTGAATTTGAAATCGGAATGATTCTCAGCCACCCCAAATGCAAATTTGGAGGAAATCGCGCATATTTTTTCCCTTCCTGAGATGCGTCTTGAAATAAAGAACTTACAGATTTGTCCGTCTTATTCAGGTTATCCGTGAGGAAATTATATCTTAACAATAATTATCTTTTTCATTTGGAAATGAACGTAGCTTTTTCAATTGGGAATTAAACGTTTGCTCGCGATTTATTCTCTATTTCACTTGCAAATCTATTAAATGGAGAGGCACAACTTTGAAACTAAGAGAATAGGAAGCTTTACTTATAGGAAAATTTAAAATGGTAATATTACATCAATATGTAACGTTGTAGTTCAATACTCTCGATTTGAAAATTTGTTTCGAAAAGATCGTGACTTCTACCTAAAATCGCAGTACTTTCACTTTTATCTTACCATGTGTCATTCGTTTATAAATGTTTAAACCTCCTAAGTAATATGGATATCTGAACACAAAAGAAACGTAATGAAAGAAACATACCCATAAAGTTTATATCTTTGTATAAGGATTCTGAACGAGAGATTAAGAATTCGTAATAAAATATCAAACATGACACAAAAGAAACCTTTCACAGAGATATAGAAGATGAATTTTAAAAACCTTTCAACTCGTGTCTTCTTAAGAATCGTTCCCTTAAATTTAGGTTACGTAAAACCCTTTTGTGCGCCACTTAAAAAAAGAGAGTACTCAATATCTATCGAGCATATTTCACTTGGTTTCATCTTTTAAAGTAAACATTCCAAGGGTTCCTGCCAGCCCTCAAGGAGCGGAGACTTCAACGCGCGAAATTTCCGTGCTCGCGTTAAAACAGGCGCAACTTTTCTCTCGCTCCTGAAAAACGCCCGGAAATCGATTTCCTATCATTCATCTGGATCATTCCCTTATTATTGCCATGCCTTTCCGATTGCATAGCCACGGCATTCGAGAAATGAGAGGAGCGGTGGCCTGCAGCGGCAATCAGGGTGGATGCAACGGCCTCCTGGGGATCAGAGGGGGAGTCAAGGGAGGAGAAGAGGGAACAAGAAATGGGAAGAAGAGTTGGGGTAGTCGGCGGCTCGCTCGAGGACAAGGTCCTCCTCTTCCCGCCCTATACACCGTTTTTTCTCTGCGTTTCTCTTCCTCCGCAACGACCACCCCCTTCACCCGCCCACCGAGGAAGGATGGTTGGCAGCTTCCACATCCGTCACCACTTGGGCATGATATCTGCGGAGGGAGGAGGCGAGAGGGAGGAAGGAGCAGATGGGAGGTGGAATTGGAGGGGGATGGATGAGGTTGGAGAGGTCGCGGGAGTCCTTGGTATCCTTATTACATGTCTCGGGACGAAGGCTTGTGGGTTTTGCGCGCGAGAGATGGGAGAGGTGGAATGAAAAAGATGAAAAGGAAAAAGAATCATCTGGGTGTTGATGGGAGAAAGGTGGGGGATAGGGAAATAAGAAAAAAATGGCGTCGGATGTAATCAAGAACCGATGAAATGGGGGATTTTTCAATTTTTCCAGTTCGGGTGGCTGAAGAAGAGGAATCATAAAAGCAAATGAGACATTTTATTCCGTTGTAAATTAAATTATCATGGTGATTGTCAAATATGCCTCTAAAGTAATTATTAAACGATTTAATTCTAAGATCTGTAAATAGCCAAGTGGACAACGCGCTCTACTTTGGTGAAAGCGATTCCAAAGTCGATTCCTGGTGGAGGTTCACACACGAAATCACCTCGTCTGTCGAGGAGCTTTTAACAATACTTAATACTTAATTTCATTCTAAAAATACGCACCTATCTCGTGGGGTATAATCAGCAATTTTTCATAAGGTTTCACGTTTCATTTCAATCAATGAATAGAAGTGGACCTCCGAGTAGCTCATCGACAAGTTGATATTTTTACTGATGACAGTAAGATGAGATATCACATGAGGCAATTACGAGTACATACCCACTAATGCGATTAAAATTGCTCGTCGAATCCCCAATCGTAGCCCTCCGAGCTGGGAGATACGTTTATCGATGCTTCCCGTCACATTAAGACGACAGCCGTCGCTACTTAAATCAGATAACAAAAGTATCCTATGCCAAGAAATTTCCCCTTTCAACGAACCTCTCCCTTTCCGGGAAGAAAATAAAAAATCGACAAAGTACTAGAACGTCAATACCCATAGAAAAACTCCAATGGATCGAGAAAGGGAAAACCAAAACAGCATGTGAAAAAATGTTCAACAGCACTCGTAGATATAATTTTTATACGCATAATTACTCAAGAATCTCGAGCTAACGACTCCCTCATCCATATCGATACCCTTCCGCTTACTTGTATTTCTCTACCTGGACATACACACTCTGCAGAATCCACCCATCTCCGAAGGAATGGGTGAAGATGGAGAAACAAAGGAATATGGGAGGTGAGGGAGATCGAGAGAGAAGGAAAAGGAGAAAAAGGGAAGGGGGAATGATGGCAGATCAAAAACTTGTAACGCAACCTGTCCGGGTGATGTCCTCCCCTGAATGACGGATTAAGTTGATTTTGAAGCAAGACGATGCGAGGATCGGTTGCCGAGAAGGAGAGAAGAGGGAGATAGAGAAAGGTAGCAAAAGAGGATAGAATAAAGGAGAGAAGTTCGTGATGTGGAGAAAAGTGAAGTCAGGTGGCGGAGTATGCGTAGACGGTAGTCGGATGGTTTCGCCATGGTATGGGAAAAGTGTGGGAGTAATGGGAGACG
Organism: Pachydiplax longipennis; assembly: GCA_036926295.1. NCBI lineage: Eukaryota > Metazoa > Arthropoda > Insecta > Odonata > Libellulidae > Pachydiplax > Pachydiplax longipennis. The sequence goes on along the minus strand of JAVFKF010000013.1, from coordinate 4,351,485 downwards.
CGTCGCCGTTACAGGGATATATAAGGGCGAGAAGACGAAAAGAGAGGAGAATTTTAAAGGTATGATGCGAGCTCGGCATATTATTCGCATTTTCCATTTTACCGTAAGTATTCAGTGGGGTTGAGTCAGGGAAACCGATGACGAAAACATACTAAGTTTCGTTTATCGCTCTTCATCACGAAGATTCCAGACTTTTGGGGAACTGAAAATTATGTGTTTTGCTGAAAAAAATTTAATAGGATTTAATGTAAATTTAAATTAGCGCTTTTCTGTGACATCTTCCAAAATATTCAACCATATATTTAATTCTATGGTTAATAGCATTATCTAACTCACGGATACTCATCAACAAATTGCTATGAGGAGTCCAATTCTCACCTTATTCAACGGAATCTTACGTCTTTTATAGTGATCCGTGACGTTTCCCCTCAGATTTAATTCCTTATTTCTACAACCTATGGTGTATCCACAAAAAATATGGATGAAATCATTCAAATCAAGAGAAAATGATAAGTAGTTAACATCATAAATAAATAAATATCATAATTACATTTACGGTAAATTCAAAGAAATTTTAAATGTATCTATATAACACCTGTAGTGTTTTACGGTGAAGAGGATTTCCAAGGACAAAGCAGTATAACATATTGAAAATTCAAAGTATCCTTAGCTTCCATTAGCAGCTATAACAATAAAAAGTCAAAAGGAAAAACTTAGCCGAGACCTGAGGTCTATAATAAAAGACTGATTATCCTTGATAATAATCCGAATAAAAATATAGTAATTATTATATAATGTAATTTTCTTTCCACTGGAAATCAAGTTTCCTTTAGAATGACACAGAAGAGTATGGATCTAATTACGGCATCCTTTCTTTCGGGGCCAAACTCAGCACTCTCATTCTTTGCGGATTTTCAAGTTGTGAAACTTAGTAAAGCCAGTGAGGATTCGGTGGCTCAGAAAATGGGAACAAGGAAAACAGGGGAAAACCGCACGAAGGCGTCAAGATATGAAAGAAAAGAGTTGCGGAAAAGTCAAGTGGCGAAAGGAAATCGAGCGATAAAATGAATACGAGGCAATGAAAGCAGTGAGAACAGGTGTTGCAAGAAAAGCAACCTTAACAATCACTAAAATGATAAAAGAATTTTTATGTCACTATACGGAACTTTGAAGGAGAAATTACAACTTTTTCTGGAGACAGAATCTATCATCTTAGTTTAAAGAAGCAGAAATCAATCGGCGACAAGAATTACTAGGAAAAGAAGAACCATCAATAAATAAGAAAATTATCTTTTGACTTTTAAATAAAGATTCTGCTAATTATTGACTGGAAAGAATATATTATAATTTGTTTTTTCTTATCTTAAAAAATGGCGAGCGAAAGATCAAGACGAAAATTCTTTCAAATTCAAGTATAAATTATTTTTCACTTCAGAGCGTTTAGTATCAAATTCCATTGATCAAGGTAGTTTCATTTTCACTTGGAGATTATTGGAGATTGGAGATCTTGGCAGATATTCAAATAACTAAACGACAGAAATAAAGAACACAAAGAAAATTTTTAGACTAACTTGACTTTATTTTCTTTAAATGTCTTTCAGAATTCATATTATTAAACATTTAACTGCCTTTCTTTCAAAATCTGTATAGGATTTATCCACCGTTAATTTTTCCAAGCAGTTCATTGATGTACTCTTAAATGACATTTTGAAAGGAAAATGTCATTGATTCATTATATCCTTCTGTTTGTAGAGCTAAATATTAATTTATGTATTTTTAGAGACATAGTCAAGAATAGGCTGCATATCAGACGTTGGAATCTCCGGGGAAAAATCTCGACCAATTACCATTGAGGTCTTCCCAATAAGCATCTAAAAACGGTTTAGAATAGAAAAACACATTTTCACTTTGAAAGTATAGCTGAATTATTATTATTAATGAACCAACTCATTGGACACTGAGTAGGCTTAACTTACGCAGACGGGATTATTCTACTGTGAATTAGGAATTGTGCGCGATTATTTATAGCTAAAAGTTGCAAATAATGACTGAATAGTTCTGATTGATTAATGAACAAATAAAATATTTCAAATTACAGAATAAGAAGATCGTTAAATTGGCACTGAAGATCCATGGGACCAATACAAATTCCTATCCACTCAAATACAAATAACGAATGCTTTGTTGATGACAGATTTACCTAGAACAATGGAGCTCTAAAAGAGAATAGAAATGAAGAAATACCGGTAGATTCAATTGCCTTCTGGAGTGAGCGTCTTTGACGTTCGCGCGATCAGAAGTTGCTAAGAAAGGGCACCGATAATGAAGGACTTCGAAACAGGATGGATTGAGTAAATGCGGCGAGTGAGGTAGAAAGGGATGGGAAAGGTTGAAGACGTGCAGCGTAAAACATTCTTGGGAGAGGATCGTTGACCTCGCCTCATTTCCTGCGAAAAGGACATCGGATTGGAAAATGAAAAGGACGAAAGGGAGACAGAGGGAAGGGGTGATGAAAAAGAATGGGATTGTCCTACGGAAATAAATATCTGAGACCTTATTTACATCAATTCATCAAATATCGGACTACAAATCTCTCACAGATCTCTCTCATTCGATAATGATTAATTATCCAGTAAACCCTTCTTGTGATTTAAAAGAATTTCTTTTTCCTCTATGAGACCTCATTTGGAGTAAATTCATACTAATAATAAGAAGAAGAAAGAAAGAAGTAAATTCATACTAAGGACACGCTCAGTAATCTCCGCGAATTTTTTTTAGTACTTCTAGTACTTCTAAAATGAGGTTATTTGTTATTTACACTAAGAAGTCGGCATAACAAGATTTCCATTGCTTAAGCTTACTTTAATCCTTCTGACAGATAGTCAATTAGATATTTATTTTAAGGCTCATTGTATACCTCAGCCTCCATAAAAATAGGGAAATAAAAGCAGCATATCGGCTTACCAATGCAACGACCAGCAACTTGTATCAAAATGGACTATTATGGAGGAATTACATCAAGGAGAAATCGAAGAGAACTCCAGGAAGATTCTCTCCGATTTGTTGATTGCAGTCAAGGTGTCAAGAATCGACAGGGACAAGTAACTTCGCAGCGGGATTTTAAAATCGCCTCATACAAAAAGAACAATCCGAGAGACGACACCCGATGTATCATATCGCCAGCATACGGAGGGCGTTCCATCATAATGGACAAGGTGTCAAATAATTACGCGGGCGAGAGTCATTCAGAAAAAAATTGAACATTAAAAGAAAAAAACCAGAGACGATCCCATCCGATACGTCGGTCGCAACCAAAATGCAGATCCTCTCGATTTCGTATCTGAATCGGAAACAAAAAAGATACGTCCTTCTCTTTTATAAAAAAGAGCAATGTTTTCGAAGCGTTCAAAATTCTCTACGGACCGCCGACGGCCTCACCCATGGGCCCAAAAAGCAAATAAATAATTTGATGTGATGGGTTTCGATTAGTCGGTTATGGCAAAGGTGTCAAGAAGAAGGCTGCGGGGGTAGACGTATCCGGTGATCATCGGCAATGGGGAGTGCACTCCACCCCGCTCCCGAACAACCACCGCCCTCCTCCGCCACAACGGCCACCACTGAGGGGTAACATCAAAACTCGTTTCGAACCTGATGCGAAGACGGAGGTCGCGACAGACTTTGGAGGGAGAGACGTTGAGAGAATTTGAGAGAGCGGTGAAGAGAGAAAGAGAAGATGATGAGAGAGAAAGGAAAAAACGCGGCGCCCGAGAGGAACGGAGCGCCCGTATAAATAAATCCTTCGCTGGCCGGAGAGCAAGTTCTCATCCCTTTTGTTTCAATGCAGCAGAGAACGCCCCGTCGTTGAATTTCCAAATAAGAGGAGAGTTGGTGGGGAAGGGATATGAGAAGATGGGAAAGGTGAGCAATGGTGGGGGCCGAGAGGGAGGGTGGTTTGAAGAGGGAAAGAGAGGGAATGGCATTAAAGTTGAAGGGGTCGAGAAGGGGAATCAGAGGGGCGGAGGGAACAAGGGCTTGAGGGGCAAAAGATTAAAGGACTGGAAAAAGGGACGAAAGAATAGGTTCAAAAGGACGGATTTTGACGAAAATAAATTCAGATGAGAAATTGTGGTAAGGAGGGTGGCACTCTAAGGGAAAGTGGAATGAAGAATGTGAGAAGAGAGGGTGACGAGGGTGAAAGGACTGAGAGGATCAAATTGGTGATAAAAAAGAGAAGATAAGATGCGACGAAAACTATTTAAGTATAAATTAAGAGTGCAGCGAGGAAAATCAAAAAATAGCACTGATCGTTTACGATTATAAGAGGTGAATACTTATTCTGAATTTGATGAACTTTCTTACAATTTACAATGGAGAGATTACAGATGGTGGCGTAAATTTTAATGATTCAATGGAAGAGGGGAGTCTCTAGTCTCAGTTTCGATCTATAAAATATTTTGTATTGAATTGTATTGTCAGTCTTCTTAGCAGAACTTTGAATGTGGTCGCTTCTGGAAATTAACTTTCACTTAATTAGCAGTCTTTTCGAAATGAGACATATGTTTCCTTATTATAATAAAGGATATGAAAATACATCAAGTTTTTGTCAGGACTGGAGGAAAAGAAAAACTTATGAGATACTTACGTCAATTTTTAGGTAATATGAGGTTTTCAGTGAAAATGTATCGCATAATGTTCAGTAATATTTCCAAGTTACTTTTTAAGGATTTAGCTAATATTTTTCTCTTTAAATTTCGTTATGGTTGGTAGTTATTAAAATTTATAGTGTAAATAACTTATGCATTCAATTATCATAGACTTTCAATTATCAATATTTTATCCTGTTAATTGATGGGTGAAATATACCTAACGCAATGCTGAAACTCTTAGTCATAGTATTATCATAAAAGTATACGCAGTTAATTTTCTCTATATAGAATTAAAGGAAAGAATATTTAAAAAAAAGTTTTTAAGAAAGTTTTCATTTTATTAATAAAACAAAATGATGCTAAAAGATAGAAAAATTTAGAAATACTTTGATTGTTTATTTCACAATTCTAAACTGCAAATTATAAAATCATATATACGAAGTATCACGAGTTTCAGTGTAAATTTATTCAATCTACACCCATAAAACCCGCTAGTTTAAAATATCATACTAAAATTATAAATATATAATAATGAGTATAATTATAAATAAGGCGTATGTTAATTTTTTATAGATTTGTAAATTAGCCCTCTGGGTAAGATGGATCAGACGTGTGGAATATTAGTTTAACATTTTTATAAGTTAAGACCGTTTACAAGTTCCGTCATTTATGACATTATGACTGGGGACTTCACTAATGACGTAATAATGACAGTTCAGCACGGACATTACGTGTAAAGAAGGTCACCATGGTATGTGATACAATAAACGATTACAAAGGCGTCGCCGTCGAACGAGCAGTCTGAGAGCGTTGACGTAGATTTAATACAGACCGGATGGCCACCGGTTGTCCTGCGGAATCTTAAATATCCGGCTTTCTCGATTCCGATCTAAATGAATTCGCGTCGCGGTTATTCAGACATGACGCCATGTTGACAACATATGTTAGGATTGAGTGCCGAAGGTGATGAGTGATGGTTATCGTGGATGAGAGCTCACGGACGGGATCAATTACCACGTGATTGGATAACCAAGAATTGCCGTTTCGTATGTTAATCCGTTTCTCACGAACGCTGAAAACATAAGAAAAAGAAGTTCGAACAGTCGAAGACGGACTAAGAATACGAAACCGAAAATAACGCTCGTTGTCATGAATAATTTAATAATGTTGGGAATAGATATGTAACACTCCGCCTAAAGAACATTTACGGATACATGATTAGAAAGTAATCAAAATATTAATGACTTGAGGATGTGTCGTCATTTCGTGAGAACAATGTGGAACCATTGTGTAACGTGACAGATCGCCTAATCTGAGATAAGATGTTCCTTGCAACATAAGGAAGATGTTACGTTGGTTCTATCAAACTCTTTCTGAGGTATGAACGTTATTAAACATTGTTATTATAACATTTAAATTTCTGCGAAGACAAAATTAAACTTGCTATAAATTTATAGCTCTTTGAAAGTGAGTGTCAAACCAGAGACGTAAGTGCTCTAGGCTAAAATAAAGAATCATGAAGAGTGAATAAACCATGAAAAATTGTTTTATGCATCGAGTATTTGATTATTATTGAAAATGTATTGATTGACAGTCATTGGACATTATCTGAGTCCAAACATTCATTTTCATGTTTCAGGGAGTTAATTTATTTATATATCGCGAGCTTTGGAACAAGAGTACTTGAGTGCCTGCGATTCATTTCTAAGTATAACATAGATATCAGAAATCTAGATTATCATTCACATTTCTCTCCCTTCCAAAATAATAATAATATCAAACGTCTTCTTAGTGTTCAGTATTTATCTGACTGTCCGTTTACCACGAGTTAAATGTTTTAGGAGATAATCACTATGCATACATTATGTCTTTTCAAGAAATAACTTTGTAGACATTGACGCATTAGGCGTTACCACTAAGATCCTTTAGATCAGTCGATAGATTATACAATTAACTCACACGTGAATCATTTAAGAAATTGCAAATCTGTGAGATATTCACATTCGTATGCATGAACAATAATTCTAAAATCTCGACAAGGTATTGTCCGAAGACAACAGGAGTCCCCGCCAAGCAGCGCCGTCTTTGACCGCATGGGACTGCAGACAGGGGAGGACGAGGTGCACTACGCACTTATACGGGGCCTGCCTTCATCTCCGGAGGAGAGACGACGCCAGAACAGAAGAGGTTAGGGTTCCGTTACCCGTGGAAACGGCGTCGGTCCTTTTCTCATCACGTGTAGATGGACGTATGTCCCCGCGAGGCCACTGATCTCCAAGAGGCGCAATCGTAAAAGGAGGCGGAGAAAGGATAAAAAAACGGGAGAACCAGAATCGACGGAGAAACAGTTGAAGCGGAGAAAAACGACCGGTTCGATTTAAATTGTCTCCCTCTCCACTCTTCTCCTCTTCTCTCCGTCCTTCTCTACGACCCCCGCTCTGCACCCTTCCACTGCAACTGTTGCTTCGGATGCTTCAATTTACGACTTCGTTCGAGTGGACGGATGGACGAATGTGAGGAGGAAGTTATGAACAATTTTTACGCTAATTTTTACCGCATTTCTTAGCTGCAAAGAAGTAAGGGTATTTCACTGAAAGAATAGAGGCTTTCAAGTCCAATGTACTCAACTTACACAACTTGAAAATCTGAATGAGTGAGAGATGATATGTGCTTAACATAACAATTGAATGCAAGCAAAATTTCAAATGTGTATTTCAAGAAGGGGCGCTTAAAATTTACTTAAGTTGGCTTCCGCTATTGTTATTGAGGACTTAAGATAAAATCTTCTTATCTTAGGTCCTCTCGCGCAAAATATGAGGCCGCTATAGCTAAATAAGAAGAAATCTCATGATTTAACTTGGAGTAAATTTGGTAACCCTCTCACTATAGTTGGAATCACCGATTGATAGCCGAGGATAGTTTATTTCCTAATCTGTAGAATAATTGAATAGACTTCATCTTTGATGTTTTAAAACTACTTTATTTGGTAGGAAGTTAGGGGAAAATCGGGGTATAATTAAATCAATCTGGGGAATTAAATAAACTGTCAATAATTTCTAAAGGTAACTGCCGTGAATCTACGGAATAAGTGAAGATGAACTTAGGAGGGTTATGCCACCCGCTAACCACATGCGATCTGAAGGTTGCCGGCTTCGACCGAACGGGTAAAAATGGAGGGATAAATACAGCGATCTTTGGAGGAGTTACTTCTCTTCACGTATTTTCACTTATCTGCTTCGTAACTTGATTTTAACATTCAAATAGCTTGTAAATTTTGTTTTTGGGGACATTCCCTAAATACTGTTTAAGGTGAAATCTTTGTTAGTAAAGGGAGTGTATTTTGATGTGGATAATTTCTATTTAACGACAACGAATCACAACGTGTTAATCTTCTTAAACAGATGTGTAATTGAGTATAGAAAATAGAAAAATCTGCATTTTAAAGATGAGGAACCGATATTTTAAAATCTTAAATACCTTCTTAAACGTGAGATAATCAACTATTCCTATTGGATGCGATAAATTTAATTTCATTGCAATGATAAACGATTCAAAAGGAAGCCAGTCATTAGCGAATGAATGGCTAACGAACAAATGGTTCTTTGATAATTATTGACGTATGTTTGATTAAATGATAAGCAATTCGAGATACTCGTGACTGATTTGGAAGCAATTATGTACTGTTAGACGACGCTAGATTTGAAACAGATGTTTTGGCGGCTTAAAATGAACCAAGGATGCATTATGCTCATTTTATGTGCCAAATGGTTGAACTAATAGTTCTATATCTCTCTAACTTAGATTCGCACATAAAGTTGTTCAGATTTGAGAAAAATAAAAAACAACTAATAATATTATGCTTGCATGAATAGGGACGACGATTTGGATTAGGTTATATGCGTATAAATTTTGTGAAACCATTTTATGTTTTTTTGGTAATATATGTATACCTTAAAAAGAAAAATGAACATTCGCTTATCCATAAGTTGCCCAGGAGTTCATCTTAACGTACCGTGTACATCCCTTTCCTACCATTTTTGACTGATTTTTGCGGAATTAATTAATTTAGCATCTCCACTGACAGTAATACGCCAATTTATTTCTATTGCATTTTACTTTGTGCATTATTCTTAAATGAATTTTTTTGTATCGAAAAGCTTATTCCTGATAGAACCAATCTAATTTCCAAGTCTGCAAAATGAAAAAACTGACTCTATTTGATGACCATTAAGTGCCACGAGTAACCTCCGCCCTGATTTGCATGGGAAGGACTCTAAGAAGGAGGAGAGAGCCACGAATCCGCGCCAAAGGGTGTGTTGAAAGCGGATTGCACACGTGGGGGCCGGTCTATAAAGGATGGGAGAGGTCTCGGAAGAGGGAGAGGAATATTTTTTTCTTCAGCTCCGCTCTGCCGTCGCCTGTGACGCGCCACCAACTTATATGGAGCGAATCAAATTCCAAAGTGTCGCGCACAAGTCGGGGACTCATTTCTGAGATCAGAAAATGGCGGAGCGTCGAAAGGCGTGACTAGAGGGAGGGAAAAGGTAGGATTTGCATCGGCGAGATGAAAAGGAAGAAAGTTGGAAAATAAGAGTTTTCTCATGTATGAACAGGTGTCTCTCGGCGAGCGTGGAGCGATGCGGGGGCGTGAATACGAAAGAGCGCGCTTCGCTAGAAATTTTAAGTGATTAATCGATCGGTGATTCTAATGATCGCAGAGGGTTTATTTTCGAGCTTTTCTTCGGAAAACACTTTGATGCACGTAGGAGAAATCAGTGCGTGCGTTGTTTTGTGGTCTCATAATTCCGGGGAAATGTTTCACTGTCTGTAAAGGTTGACCATTTAGAACGAAACTATGTGGAACGAGCCCATGAGAAAGTCCGAACTAATTTTAATATTTCTGATAAGATTGACTATTGCACTATGCCATAGTGCAATACTACATTGCAGAACGAAAATATGAGGTACAATACAGTAGGAAAATTGCTATTGTCACACATCACAAGTACTATTCCTATCATGTAATGCAGATTTAAGAAAATGATGTTTAAATTGCCAAAAATTCACCCTTCTTCGTTACGTTTTCAATTTATCTTTGACTTCGGGAGGTTTTTCTGAGCATTTTTAAACTAGTAAAAATAGGTTATTAGACGACTTATCATTTAGCTTTGAAAATAAGATAAGTAATAAAATAACTACTAAAGGACTTTATTGCATCCATGAAAATTTACTTTAAAAATCTGCTCAAACGGCAATTCAAACAAATTTCTATGTCCAACTAAGAGTTTTTACTTGCACGTCGCGATTTTGACCCTCCACGAAATCCAGCCAAAATATCACCGTTTTATGTAATAAGACAATCATCAACTGTTTCTTTAATTTTAAAAATGATGAAGGTATTAGGTGAATTTCTCACGATGAAGTGTGGAGTATTTATTATTTGGAAGATATGCATATATAAAGCGCAGTACAATAACGTATGTTCTTCCATTCAGTACAATATGAGTTGTTGGATTTTGTTTCGAGACAGGTGTGCGCGAATAAGAATTCAAGAATTTAGGGAGACTGAAGGTTAAAAGTGTATTGGTTCATTCAGAACAAATAATTCATTGTTTCTCTGCGGTGTTTAACATAAGAAGCAAAGCTCTGAAAAACTACTTCCGAGGAATCCCTTCTCCAATAAAACAAGACCACGGCAATTTTTAGGAGAAAGAGGATCCGCATTCTCACCATTCGCCCGTAATTTGTTTCCCTTTTCGCCGTCTGATTTCCATCACCGCTGCCGTGAAACGAAACAGCTCGAGGTGCGAACAAAACAACAGGCGTTGAAATTTCTGAATCCGCCGAAACAAAAAGTACACTAAGCTCTCGAAAAACTCGGGTTATCTTTCAGAGAAACCTCTCGCCTTTTTTTCTCTTTCTATTCTTCGTCTTATCTCTTCTGCCCTATCTCCGACCTGTGCCACCCAACTATCCCAATGTGAGGATCCTCCACTGGTGCTTCGGAATGCGGTTCCAAGATCTGCAACAGCGGTGAATTCCGAACGGGCCTTGCTTTTATTTCACCGCAACTCTTATTGAAAAGCTCTGCACCTCCGTAAACTATTATTTCTTATAGATGCAATCGGAAAGCATCGGTGTTGGAAAAACTCTCCTTTTGGGAGAGTCGCTTTTTGGTTTGGCTCAAATTTGTTGAAATAAGGTATGGCGAAACCGTAATCAATACTTTCGTTAGGGATTAGCGAAGTCAAAAGAGTAAGAAAGTTGAAGTTACAGCGGTTTTTATACACCATTCTAATTTTGAGCAATCATACTTTTTGAGTTTCGATTTTTTATGAACTCATTATTGATTTGACACTAATGTGAGTTGGTATGATATATTTTTTGCCGATTCCAGAAATATCAGTCACAGTTCGTTCCCAATATTTATTAAATTTGATCCAATGCTGCTATGCGCGCATGAAATTGTGAACTATGTTAAAAACCCAGGTTTAAGCGTTTTTATATTCCTGTGCAATTATAAAGTAAGGGATATCCTACGTTGTAGTTATCGTAACCTAGGTGCGGTGAAGTCGTAATAATAACCTAAAAGCTGTAGTGTCACAATGGAAGACTAATGGTAGACCATTCCTCCGTAAACGAAGTTGTTGTAACAAAGTGAGAAAATTCACCACGAGGACGACGATTGAGAAATTTGTGTGGACGTGGACACGTTGAGAGACACCTTCACCCACACTAATTCTCGATCCATCCATTTCCACCTTCTCTCTCCCACGGCTACCGTACACATCTCACTGTACTAAGATACACAGCCGCGTTTTTCTTTTACTCGAGATAGTGTCGGCGGCTCAGCTTTTCTTCCAGCACACGCACGCTTTCGACGGAAAGAACAAAGGGGACTCAAAAAGGGTGGAGGTAATGCCTCTTTGCTTAAGGCGTCTATCAAGAAAGTTATCGAAGTTCATCGGATCCGTTTCCAGCATCTTTCCATGCTTTTTATTCAGTATACTTGAAAGATCGGAAAGAGGCTCTCGACGTTTTGCAGAAAATATGTAAACAGTAAATTGACAATAAATCGACTTTTCGAAGCATAATCTTCCTATTAAGGAGGTTAATCTATTAATCAACTTATCCGGATCCCATTTACGTATCTTGATTTAATAAAGAGTAAATTTAAGGATCTACATATTTATGAGTTTACAACCACTTTCGGTGAACCATCGGTGATAATATTTCAGGTGCTTGAGAATCCCTGGAAGGCCAGGTGATGAAATATTTCAATCTAAGTATACATATCGACGATTTTCTATAAATCAAAGGGTGAATGCTTATCAGATGCCAGTTTATAATGAAATTTACGTAAAAAATGTTATGCATACATACCGAAAATAATATGAATTAAGCACTGCCAGCACTGACCTGATTAGCAGCCCGAGAGGATTACCTTCAACAATATGAATTAAGTTTTCGGGTGATAACTAACATATAAGTTTATAACCTTTTATAACATATAAGGACGCAAGTTTCAAATACATGCATTTCATCTTTTTTGCCTTTGATGGACAGTTTCATATCATCTTTGTCAATCACAGGCATTCATCAAAGTAATGGAGTATCCCTCTAAATTGATCCTGATTCATTCATCAGCCTCCCTCAGGGAAACCTGAAACACCTTTATTTATAATCTGAGTATGACAGGCAGTAAACAAAAACACCTATATTCTGTTTATTTGTCTCCGCACGTTTTTTATAAACGGATTAAATCCCTCCCAAAACTCTTTTTCCTTTAATAATCTATCGACGTGGAATCTTTGGGCCATTATTTCAACCGAAGGATAAATACTGGAATCAACAGGATCTCTAATCGGTTCTAAATCTTATATGCAACCAAGGTGCAGGTGGTGCTGCATGAAAACGTGTAACAGGGCGTGGTCAAATGCTACAGAGACACCGAGAAACGTTTTAACGGTCTCTGAGAGCAAAAGACGGACTACAGTTCTGTGGAACAGCGGCCGAGAAAAAGATGAAGAGTACTCGAAAACGATGAAAAGGAGGGAGTTAAGGTCGACAGATATAGACATTCCAATTATGCGACCACGTTTCACCTACTGCTCATTTCTGTCTCTATTATTACATGGATTTATGCGGTTTTACAAATTACCAGTAGGACCAGCTACTGAATAGCTCAACGCTGTGTTGCTTCAGGTGATTAAAATCAATTTTCACTTCGTCCTGAAAATTAAGTTGAACAAAGTTACACTTTCTTCGATATATATATAAGCAAAATCTTATAAATTATGATTGGAGCTCCCTCCACTCATTTTCAACATTTATTTTTGAATCAGCGAAAGTTTCTATCAAATCAAAGGCTTCTTTAATAAGGAATACTAACATATACTAAAAATAAATGAAATTTCCCTGGGAATTATCTAAATTATATCGCTAACTGTTCGTAGATGAAATTCGCGGCACTACCATTAATAACTAATTTCTGTAACAAATGTTTAAAATTGACAATCAAAATGTTTATAAATAAGAATCGAAATATTTAGCGTTAAACACCACGGAGTCAGTCAAAAAAAGATTTTACAAAAGTCCATCAAATGAATGTCTTCCAATGAGACCTTCCGAGGACAAAGAAAGAATATCTTTTTCATAAGCGAGCCGAAAACCGTTTCGTTCTCTTTCGCGAGTGACTGAGACCTTAAAATTCATATGACACGCAAGGGCTTATCGAGTGTGAGCAATCGCGCATCAGGAGAAAGGACGCGAAATAACGCGGATATGTCTCAGTTTTCCGTACTTTGGAGACTGACCTGAATGTCCGATTCACAGCTAACTCTCCGCGCCTTTTCCGAGAACTGTAGTTGACGAACGGGAATCAAGGGAAAAAATGACGCTGGAATTAAAAGCGACCTCATCGTCGCAACACAAAGAAAACATTAAGAAAGGCGAATCGGAGAAAATACTGGAACATAAGAAATCAGTAGCACGTTTTGATTAAGCTCAGATGTGAACAAGTGGAGGACAAGAGAATCATTCTTTCCTCAAATGCCTTATAATGCGATGCCTGTAAAGAATCGCAATGAATGGAGGAGGTCAGAATTATTGGGTAAATAATCAAATATTCATAGCTCATCTGATTACTGATGTCAGACATTCTATACTCTTTGACTAATTCAAATTCGTAGCAAGTATGTAAGTGATAAAAATATTAATATTCTCCCATAAAGGTTTAAATTTACCACACGCATTTTCTTATAATGCTTCGATCTTCTACCGAAAAGGATATCTCTAATATTTTACATTATTTAAAATAGAGAAATTACTCCAGCATTTTAATGATTTATCACTTTATTCCGTTCTTACCTCCGACATATCCGTAATATTGACGAAAATGCAGACATAAGATTATTTTGATGCAATGCCGCTGTGAACGAAAGAACTAAAACGTTTGGTAATTTTTTCACGACGAATGGTACGGCAAGATTCCACACAGTGAAGGGACAGTGTGCGATCATATTTTTCGTTCGATTAATTCAATCCTTTTAATGGAAAAATAAAATATGAAATCACATTTTATCTTTCAAATATGCTACATCAAGTCAAATTCATGCACAAATGTCGCTTCGGTACTTTTACAAGAAAATAAATTTTATGACACCGCTCAAGTAGACTTCGCAGTGAGAGGAAATAATTACAAAGCTTAATATTTCATCGATTGAGAAGAACTTTTCTGAGAAGAACTTTGATACTTTAAAGGCAGTTCATTCAACCTGACAGGGTTCTAAATACCGTTCAAGTTCTTTAGCAACGTACACGATAAAATGCATGGTTAATGTTGACAGGAAGTAAACGATTGCTTCGAGAACTGATAGTCTTTGAACTAAATGAGTTGGTAAAGAATGGTCCAAGTAAAAACAGAAATTAAAGTCTCATTATTCGCCCTATTTTAATAGAGATACCAAAAAAGCCGAAAAATATCGGCGGCGAAATAACTGACAAGAAAATAAAATCAAAAGATTTGCCCTACTTCTCTTCTGGAAACTGCGGGAAAAGAAATGATAGGGAGGTACGCAGGGGTAAAAGCAGATGAGAAACTAAGGGTTCGAGGTAAAAGAATGAGAACCAAGCGAATATAAAGCAAAAACAAAGGAGAAGGGGAGGGAATGGGAAAAACAAACTTCAAAATAGAATCGGGAAAAGATGAGAGGGGGACATAACGGGAACCGCGGCGAGTATGGAGCAAAACAAAAAGAAGAATCAAAAGGAAGGGGGAGGGAAGCGATTGACAAACAGGAGCAAAACGGGTGGAGCACGGATAAAGGGGAGAAGAAAAACCAGGAGGTTAGTTTTCAGGGGAAGATGAAAAAATATCGGGGTGTCTGATACTTTTACCGGATAAGGAGTTTTTAGGTAAGAAGAAGGATGGGCGAATATCGCATCGTGCGAAGGAAGGTTGTCTTCCGTAGCGATTGCAGAATAGGAGGGGGGAAGGCGGATGGAGGCTACGAAAGAACACGAATTCTGGTCACGATGTCGGCGCAACGATTGTCCGTGAGTGCGTGTGTGTGTGTGCGCGCGCTTGCGTGCGTGCATGTGTATGTGTGTGAGTATTGTGCGGTGGAAATGGAGAAAGAAGGACGGAGGGGTTTTGGATCGGATCGGATGAGGTGGTCGAAGCCGAAAGAGCGTGGGGTTGGGGGAAAAGCGTAAAGCAGGAAGTTAGGACCCCACGAGAGATTGATAGAATTGATTGATTTGGTGAATCTTTAACGTGCGCGTTATGACATCTTCCGAGAGGCCCGGGGATGATGAGGGATAAATGATAAACCATTTGGTAAGCCTCCTGCGCCGCCTCTGTGTTCATTACGAGTGCATAAAGGGCGTATGGAGGATGGTTGACGGGATGCAAAGGAACGCGAGCACACTTGTTTCAAGAGTTGACATGGTAATGACAAGCTACATATGACATGCTAGGTGGATTAAACTTACACTATCCATGCCAAGAATCATTTATCATTTCATTTTTCACTATTATCTCTACAATTCGAGTTACGAACCATGGAATGATGAAATACATCACAATTGATATTTTTACGTAGTTTTCCATCAATATTTGATTAAATGTCTCCACAAGGCAGTAGTGAAGAAAAGAAGGGCCACAAATAATAATAATAATATATCGTAAAAATAAGTACACAGTAGGAATTGAAATGAAACAACGTGTTAACTGTTTTAATGAATGAAATAATAAATCCGAATCTGTATGAAAGTTTCTCCATCGCACTTCCTCAAACATTGTTACCCGAGTTTTACGATGATATTTACATTTGGTCGAAGAAGCATAGTACAGAAATGCAGAAAATATTTTATTCTTTCCTTAGACCTCCTTAATCAGCTATAGTAAAAATTCCATATGGGGGAAAAGATCGTGGATTCATATATATGTACTAGGTAATCTATCCTTACTAATCATGCAGAAAATAATCATCCTTTATATATTAAATATACTTTTAGGAGTGCATAATCATTTCCGTAATGGTTGCATGAAAAATTTCGAGATAATCCGAAAGTGGAGGAATGTATTGCAATATGAAAATCCCAATCGTTGCATCACCCTTCATCTGTCATACAATCCCTAGGAACGTTTTCAGATTCAAGTCCAGACGATCATTTGTAGTAAACAGTTGTATGTCGAAATTTTTTATTAAATATTAAAAATCATGTTTTAGAATCATAGCAATTACAAACTTGACGTCCATTGTCAAACGCAGAAAGTGTTTGTTATTGTAGACCTTTCCATTCTTGGAATTTAGGTGTGTGGAACAGAATATTTAGTTCCCAAACCGACCGATGATAATAAACTATGCCAAGTAAAGGAAATTCGATACACTCGCAGCATTTTAATTCTGGAAATGCAGCGTGAGAGGTAGTATACATGAATCAAAATCATACGAAACAGACCCGTAAAATCAGATAAGAGCAACAGCTGAGCAAGCAAAAACCTGCAATCAGTTATGACCCACTCCACAACATGCATAAGAAATCAAAGGCAGACTTCGTCCTAGAAATTTTTCCCTGTGCTGATTGCGATTTTCTTCGGAAATGCAAAAGATCTCCCCTATGCATGAGAAGGGCAAGGGGAGAAAAAAGAAACACCTAGAATCCGGGACCTCGAGGAGGAATAACGAACTGGCCTCTATGCGTCGGCGGCAATCATCAAAAGACGCATCGGAGAAAAGATGCGCGGAGAAAACAAAAGAGTGTCGAAAGCGCACGTATCCGAAGGAGTGTGTGTGGTGGCTCGGGAGTGAGGCAAAGAAAAAAGAGGGGAGAAAAGAAGCCCTCGCAGAGTCGTTGGTGTTCTGGGGCGGGAAAATCTTCATTCTGCCGAAATAAAAGTAAGAGGAGAGAATTTGGGATTTTAAAAAGTGGGATGCTTAAGAAAAAATGAGGAGGGAGAGGAAGTGGCTGTGAGAGGATTCCAAGGATTCCAAGGAGCAAAAGGGATACGAAGGACGACCTCAAAGCGGCAATGGAAGGAATAGGGTGGGCGATATGTGCCACGTAAAAAAGGAAGGGCAAAAAAGAGGTACGCAATAGGTTCTTGCATTCGTTTGATTCCCGTCACGCCTATCTGTCGCTAAAGATGCCGCCCTTTGTGATTTCCATCTTATACCCTGAAATGATTGAGTAATCTCGCGTCGGAATCGCGGCGATGCATTCGGTTGGATTCTGATGCGTTGCCATTGGAGAAACGTTTGTTTTCAAAGTATGCCTGCAGTTGCATTTAAGAGAGCTAGACAAGCATAATTTTCAAGCATCGTAGGTTCTACTTAGACCCATTAAAATAAATATTTTTATAATGGGTCTTTGCGGAATTATAAATAATATTATAAATTAATATATAATATAATATAAATAATATTATATTATATATTAATAATAATTATAATAATATAATATTATTATATAAATATAATAATATTATAATATATTAGGCGACGAAATCTTGATTTTACTCCACTAGAGTGGAGTAAAATCAAGATTTCGTCGCCTGTTATATTAAACATGCACTTCATCAAAATAGCGTTATAATTAAAAGAGGCGCCAAACATAGTGTATGTCCTAAACGAACGGCATAAAATTAAAAGTTATTTTTTCTAATCATCTAATATTCATAAATTTATACATCAAAACTATAACAGTCCTGAGCAAGTTTAATTTAGAAATCTTAAATTATATTCTTTCCATCAATTCCAACTAAACGTTGTTCTTATAATCGTTAGAAGAGAGTAAAGGATAAAAAATAATAATAAAAGGATTTTCGCTTTCTTTGTAAGAATTTTTAGCAGAGAAGCAATGAGTCAGAGGAGCGGCTCCTGGACAAGCGTTGATATTTTCCTGGAATTGGTTGGGTAAAAGTAATCAGCAGCGACAACTCTGCAGATAGAGATAATTCGTGTCGGAAATTCCTTTGGTCGAGTATTCCTTAGCCGGTTTGCGATTCACTATAAGTAAAATGAGCTATCAAAAACTAACGCAATTCCTAAGGGAGAGCGGAAATTTTTACGATTAGGTCATCTTTACTTATTAATGGGCCTACACACAAGCTGTCATATATACCAAACCTTTGCTAACCACGTACGAAAGATAACAAAAAAATTAGATGTGTATTAAAATTGAAACTGTATTTGTAATTTATAAAGCAATTTGCTGACAAAGGTACTTGCAAATGATGCCGAGGTAATTTCTTTACTATCATTTACTGCGGTTTTCTCACTAAAAAATTCGATTGTCTCAAGATGAAGTCTATCAGCGGAGTCGATCGCTTTTATTTTCTTTAGGATTCTTAGACAGCTAAAACCCCGGTTGAAAAACCCCTGCTTAAATGGACGCTTTCCTCTCGTCCCTTTTATATAAAACAGTCAAAAATACCACTTTAGAGTTTATGCTAACCGCTTATAAAGTAAATCGTATTCATCCCAGAATACGCATAAACCCGCTTCAGTAAAGTGTCAGCCTCATTTGAGAAAACGAAAATTGTTTGCGCCATCTGTATTGCAGTCTTGGTCTCTTTACTCCTGCCATATAGTCTTTAAGCCTTTCGACTCTTTTGTTTGCTGTGACTAATTTTACAGGAAGAAAAATGAAGATTTTACAAAAAAGTCCATTCTTTATCTCTGAAGACTCCGATTTTAGCTCTGATAGTGAGAATCTTTGCTATCAGGTTCATCTCACGGCAGATAATTAATTAAAAGTGGATTGGCGATGTTTTGTTTATTTGTGGAAAATTCAAGATGTAAACACATGGAAGAAATCAAGGTAGAAGCACAATGCGGAGAGGGTTGTTGATCACAGAGAGGTGAGGGTATCTCACCAGTACTGTTAAACCATTCGGTAACCCTCCCTAATTGTTTTAGAGGTAAAAGATGACATTCACCAAAAAATAAAGTAACATAGTAAAAACAAATCGTAGACAGCAATCGTTCGCTTACACTAGATAACCAATCTTCAAAAGTGGCTAAAAACAAAATATAAGTAAGGTAAGCCTTTTTGTCTTAAGATGTGAGGCACTTATTGATAATTCAAAGAGTAAAATATCCCTCAAGATTGGTTACTAAGAAAAGTACACCGAAAAGTTCCTCACGCGTGTTTTACTGTCCCCCACTCACCTGTTCGTGCTTCTTGAGGTAGGAGAGACGTGGAAAGGCTTTCTCGCAGAAGGAACAGGCGTAAGGCGTCGCGTCCGTGGGCCCTAGGGTGAAGAGCATCCCCGGGGCGGAGCGCCCACCCCTCCCGCCGCCTCCCTCCGCGTCCGTGGCGCTGCTGGAATTGGGGGTGGGACACGAAGAGGAGCTGAGGGCAGAGGGCGAGGGGGCTCCCCCGTCCTCCCCATGTACTCCCTCTTCTACCCCCGCTGCCACTCCCGCCCCGCCGGAGCCCCGGCCCCGGGGCCTTCTGCCCCTCCTCCTACCCCTTCGCCCCACCGTCCCCTCCACCTCGCCCCGGTCTTCTCCCACTGCTCCCTCCTCTTCCTCCCCCTCCTCCAACTCCTCTTCTTCCTCCTCTAACTCCTCCAACTCTTCCTCTTCTTCTTCGTCCTCTTCCTCCGGCGTCTCCGACCGCCACGAGGACGGAGGCTCGGTGCCGAGGGCGTCTGCAAACGGAAGAAATACATGTAGTAGGGGTGGAAAAAAGGAGCGATCACGTGACTAAAAAGATGCAAGGGCGGAGGTCCAATCGCGAGAGTCCTTTCTCCTCTCGGGCCAATCATTTGGAGAATTATTCGGCTTGGCCTACATTATACCAGCTGCGTTATTTGGGTCCAAATGGACGGAGGTTTTTATTTTTCCCTCCTTTATGCCCTTTGGTTTTACCCTTTCGATTGATATGGGAACACATGTGCGGCCAACACAGTTGCGACTGAGTTTTGCATATATTGCCGCCGAGAGCTCGGAGATTGACGCATATCATGTTGGCGTTCTTGATCGGATTAAACACTCAGACCTCAGAATATTTTACCTGCTTCCGGATTAGGGATCATGAAAGCGATACGCTAATGTGGAAGGTTTTCTCCGGGGAACTCCCCGCTTTATTTGAGTTGATATTATGGCTCTTCCGAATTATAATCCAATAATCGGAAATTCTTACACTTTTTCATACGAAGATACCGTCAAACACATGTAGGTGTATGTGACACAACTTCCACATAAAGTAAGAGTATCTGAAGTTTAAACTAAAGTCCCATGTAAACTTTCAGATCATGTTTTTTGTGAAAGGAAAGGGCAGTTACATCGATTGAAATTAAGCATATCACTTTCCTCTATTATTTACTTTTGCGATATGCCGTTACAATATAAATGAAACGTACAAATGATAATAGTACCACCTAGTAAAAATTTAGATTTAGCATAATCTTTTACGCGGAGAGATTATAACATTGCTAAATCGAAACTACATTTTTCCATGGAATACCGCGATTTCAAATGGATTTGCGGAAAGACTCCAAATTTCATAGAAATTGCACTTCCCCCAGCGTGAGTTTTCACGTTTTCCCTTAAGAAGCGAGTATCTCATTATCACCCATAATGAAGTTATGTCGAGCGATGATAGCCGTCTTGAAGTACACAGAAATAAGAATGGGTAAAGAGACTTCAGAGAGCTAAGCGTAATAACACCGAAAGAAAGCAATGGAAGTATAGGATAACATTATTTTAAATGTTTCCTCAAAGAATGTAAAATAAAGTACAATGTGCATAACTTCCTCATACATTTATTAAAAGTGTGTTCACCGAGAATCAAAAATCAAATTGCGAACATTTACAATTAAGTGAAAAAATTTCCAAGTCTCAGTTATAAACTTACACCAAATCGAAACCAATTTATTGGGTCGAATATAATCACTTACCCGTTAACCGCTGAGGACAACTCATTCTGATGATACTTATTTCTTTGTCATCTCTCTGTGTTACGAAAGCTTTCCGTCACAACACAACTGCTCACATTACTATCAGTATTCATATCAACCGGTACATTTTCGTCGATAAATCAAGTAAAACCCAAATAACGATGAAGCAGATTGGTCCCTGCAGTCCTTCGGTATTTGGCGGATGAAATCAAAGGTCGAACACCAGCGGAGGGACATTCAGAGGCTCACTTTCGAGGCGAAGATCATTCATCTCCCAATCTTCGAAGGCTTGCAAACACAGGAGCACGCATATTATAATTCCGACACGGTGGCATCGAAGAGACGTGTGACAAGACGGAGATCTTCGGAAGTCCACTTGCGGAGTCGCGGTTCCGGGCACGCGACCTCACCGCTGCACGCGCCTGCACGGCAGGGTTGGGTTCCTGCTGACCCCGTGCCAACCCCAGGCGCCTGCGTCTCTCTATCCGTGTCGTGGGTTGCGGGTGTTCGCGAGACGTGAAAAGGGAGTCGACCGCAAAGGCCGCAGTTGTCGGAAGGAAAAGATCGAAAGTTGTAGTCGAGAGATGGGGAATGAATGGAGAAAATTCCTCTCAAGAATGGATTGGTTCAAGAAAGTAGGTTTTCAAACATTGTCGAAGTTCGAGATGGTTCGATGTCTTCCTGTAGTATCAGCGTGTAGTAAAGATATGCAGACATATTGTATACTCCTTGTTAAGTTTAATTTTAACAAGCCTTTTTGTTTTTTACAGGTGTCTTACTCCTGTTACAATATCTTGGTATCAGGAATAATTTTCTTTTATGTTTGGTTACTACATAGAAGGAAATGTATATTTTATTTCATAATTTTCTCATTATAGCATCAATTGCTTTGGACACGATATATTTTTCACCACTAAGAAATGTGTTATTCATTGTGCTGCACTTTTTTCCATTTATAGGCTCATTCAGATACAAAGCAAAGCCAAACTACCTCACGCATCATAATGCCTAGTCGCTTAATTCCCCTCATAAATGGAAAGTGATCATAGGTTGACATCGAGGAATGATTTTACCAACGAGATATAAAGGATTACATTTCATGAATTCTATTAAATAACTCTTAGGAGAGAGAAATAGTATTATTCTATTATTAAATATTATTATAGTGGCATATACTGATTGTAAGTTTGATTCTTCCTTCTTTTCATTCTTCCATTTGAACTCTGACTTTCTTTATTATGAGAGAAGTTTTCATGTGGCTTGATAAGTGTTGCATATATATTTTTTGCGATATCAAGTTCTCCAGCGTCTGTCTAGTCTATCTAGTTTCAAATCAACCTTCATGATTTCTATATATATTCGTTTACTTTCACATTTTCATATGTTAGAATCCTATTTTAGTATTTCATCCCAATTTTTCTTTTATTGAATATATTTCTATCATATTCTTTTACAGATGATTTATGCTTGCTTGAACTATTATGTATTATTATCTGAAGGTTTGCATAAGTATTTCTCACCACCTTCTTTTGGGTATTTTCCACTTCGAGTTTTCCATAACAACCCTAGCTCGACAATCTCCATCGTGCTCAACTATAAGAGAATCAAATTGTGGATGCTTTCACCTCTAAAAACGAGCAACATAATTCAATATATAAGAAATATATGTATGTATTCACGAAATCGCCAAGAGATTCAAAGTTCTACTGAACGAAATCGCCAAGCCTTCGAAGAGGTCGTATTCGTACCGTAATAAATGCAAAATAAAGGAGGGAAAAAAACCGGGTCTAAATCTGAGTCCTATTATTCTTATTTCATGTCCATTTTTCCTTGAAACAGAGGAGTTTCTTATAAACATAAATTAAAAAGCATTCGGCTGATAATTCGAAAAGACTTTCCACATTCCTCTTTATGTAACGAAAACCGATACAACCCGCTGGAACCAGAAAGAAGGTAACCTTTCAAAATTACGACCGACGAATTTTCCTTCCGCGTTACGAAAAAACGACGCGAAAGCCGCGATATATCTTCCGACCAACTGTTGTTCCCTACTCCACGTCCTCTACAGCCTCGATTCAAATTCATCGCGCTAAATTTCTCTCTAGTTAAGCGTGACTCTGAGGAGGGTCTGCATGGGGAAGGGAGTCTTTATCCCGCAACCATCCTTGTAATTAACAGATTAGCGCCGCTTTCGAGGTCTTCTTGAGAGGAAAGAGAGCAGCGATGGCAAACAAGCGGGAGGAGGGGACGAAACTGGAGACGGGATTCTCCCCACAAGAAGGGAGTCTTTTGGCATTTTGACCCGGAGCTATTTTTGCCACCAATTAAATGAAGGAATGGCGGGAAAAAGATGTGTGGGAGATTGCGCGAAGGTTGGTGCGAATGCTGCCACAATGACGAGAGCGATGGCACAGGCGAAGTATTTCTCTCGTAATTGAGTCTAATTTTAAAATCCTAGCAGCGAAAAAACTAAAATATCTGGATATGAAGGGATTATCAAAGAAGAGGCGTAGCAATTTTATTCAGTATTAATGTCAAAAACTACTAAGTTGCTTCGGTGATACCATGGATTTCCACCAAAGCTTGTCTCCGCATTATAATTTCATATAGAAAGGAAGACTATGAGTCAAATATTTTTGGGAGAAGAACCTACTGAGAACCAATTCAATTTTAAATATCTGTCTGTAAGGCATTCAATCCGAAGGCCGATTGGGTCATCATTATCCCTACCGTTACTTATCGAGATCTAGAAGACGGAATGATGGGCAAGATGAGGAGTGAGGCAGTTCACCCTTGCTTTCCTCACCGTACCACAATGATTCTATAAGGAACACTAGTTGTTACATTCCATAGAGTGTAACGTAAGTAATACCGTTGTCACTTATACCTCGGTAGCTTGAAAATCATCACAGTCATGAACAAGTTACAGTTAGGATCCATCCTGTATCAAGAAACGAATGAGCCTTCCATTAATCATGACGCGATATCTGAGTGGTATTTTAAATAACCAAAGACCTAAAATAAAAATAAAATCCGCGTTGCGGGTGTAAGGTGGGGGTGAAAATATACCGCGACAATTCAAGATATTATTCAGTGATCACCACTCCCTAATTACCACTTTCTCAGAATATTATCTACTAAATTTGTATCAAGAAAAACATATTATAGCTTGAAAGGGTTTGCCAATAAAAAACGTTTTTACTGGATCATACATAAAATATTAAGTTACAAGGGTAATATTTAATTATAGCAATATGTAATATGTCATAAAATGTAGCGTATTTTAATTGTGGTGCATACGTGTAATTGCTAAGTATTGTATGATTGTTATGAAACGTAAAATTATGTAATTCAAATTAAATATAATATAACTTGATTATGGATTTTCCTATACAAGCGTGCATATGTGATTGGATGAATGAATTATTATTATCTTATATTTATATTCATTATGGATGAAGCAGGAACCAACGATCAATAAAGAGCATCATCTCAGATCAGCTTCAGTAAAAGAGGTACCATCGAAAAAATTTAATGGAAGCACAAAGAATTTCTAAATTTTTAAATTTTTCTAAATTTGCATGTAAATAACTTGAGCCCATTATAGTCAAATGGTTTGGCCAAGCAGTCACAGTTCATCAGTAGGATGAACTTGTCCTGTGAGTAAGTTGATGAAGCGAAATGAAGTGCCATCTGACTCGGACGTAGTCTTTTCGATAGTTATTTTTCTAATAGAATCAAAGGCTTCTCGTGTCTCGCGGAGATTGGGATGAGTCGGACGCAATAAAGAAGAGTTATTGAATATCCAGCACGCGAACGTTGAAAGCGAGTCCTTTAGGAGTCGGGTTCATATCCTGCGCGTGGTCAGCCCCGACGCACGCCACGGCATGTCGCACGGGACCACGTCAGGAGCAGCGATTGTCGGGAGACCGCAATATAACCTTTCTCCGTCGAAGGATTAACAAAGAGCCAACTGGAAAAGGGATTTATTCTAAATAGGTGCCTCGAAGGAGAGACGGAAAGTGAGAACGGACATGTTATTAAACTAGATAAGGTTACATTTACGGTGAGCAAGAAAGTCTTACCAAACCGATATGCTAGGAACGTGACTGTGGGGTTTTCCCTCCTTTTTCCTCTTGTGTGAAGAAATCGCTTCCGTTCGTCCTCGGAGGAAAAGCAATGGAGCAAAAGATAATGGACGGAAAACAGTTGAATGAGCAGGGTACTCGCGGTAGTTATCAATTTGTATTTAACACATATCCACCAAGATCCCTCATGTATGATACTGGTAAAATTCGAGGATTCTCATAACCGAGGTAACCACTCTGACTCAGAGGTAACTTCCTGGAGACCATATGCAACCTGAAGACCATATGCAATCTGAAGGCAGCATTTACATTAACTTTTTCATTTCTATCTCTCGAGCTGCCTCTGGAGGGAGATGGCAGGAGGTGTATTAACAGCAACATCATTACCTAATCTAACCTAATAATTCGACTTTGACTTTGTCGTAGTAAAAGTTCAATATAAAATTGTTTCTGTTTTTACTTCTATAAAAGTTCCGTCTCATTTCCTTCTAGTTTGGAAAAGGGCATAAAATCGTCTGTTAAAGCATACTGTAGAATTTAAGAAGACTGTTTCGATCGACAAATGGGAGATTTTCGATTTGGAAAGTACAAAGTGAAGAACCGAATCTGAATTGCCGACACGAATTCCGATGGACTGAAGCCATCGCCTCTGGCGGAATCCAAGGTGATGGTTTCGAGGTGGTCCCAAGAATTTCACGGAAAAGACACCAACGTTTACCACCCGCTGGAATTCGAAGGCTTCTCCGCAAAAGACGAGACATTGTACCAAACGAGCAATGGGAGAGATGTGAGAAACTCGAAGAAGTCTTCGAGACAACTTCGGACTAAGAAGATTGTACGAAAGTTTCATCGTAGTTTAAAATCATCGCTATAAGGGGGGTATATTGATTATCAGAAAAGATCATAAGTAACACCGAGATAGGGAGAACTCAAGACTATTAATATGTAATTGGGTATAAAATAGTACATGTCAGCAGTAAATCCAATTTATGAGAAGAATCATCAAAATTTCCTGATTTCATGACAGTATTAAATTATTTATTGGAATTATGACTATCAAACAAATTTCGGAGTAACTTCAGGTAACTAAAATTACGAGAGTAATCCTAAACGCTTCGCTAACTACATCTTACGCGAAGAAGAAAATCATTGACTCATAATTATGACCCCCAAAGGCCTCTTCAAGGAATACATTAAGCAATCTTCGCTTATACGTGTATTTTCCCTTTGGAGGAAGGGCACATTTCTTTTTTGCAAACAACAAGTATCCGTGACAGAAAAGAAATACTTTGGAAAAAATACGTCTAATTAAAGTTAAACCATAACGGAAGATAGGTAGTATTCGTTACCGACGAACTATACACCTTAAGGACAAAAAAAACCTCTGACGGGACTAAGAATCGAACCCGGGACTTCCTCTATCCGGGAGGTTGCTTTAGCCAACTAAGTTATCCGGCTAGAACATTTGCCAGCAAAGTTCCCTAAACTGTTTGAGATGATGTTCTAGACGGATGTTCTGTCCTTTGGTTTATTCCTGAATGCACGCCCTTACGTGAAATGATATCGTTACCTTCTTTCTCAGTATATTTCTTGCTTGCGAGGGGATTTTTATGTTATTCTAGGTAGAGAGACCCCCATATTTAGTCTGATTATAGCTGCTAAAACCTATGAATCGAATGCACAACAGCAATAGTAAAGAACAGAAACTATGTCTATTACGGATCTCTATCTTTATTTAGTTTATATAGAAGACAATTACTGCAGTTATTAACTTTAATGGGCGTCAGAAAATTTTCGTCGTCATAGGTTTGAGGAGCAATAGACACAGATATAAGTCTAATGGAAGAGATCGGATCAGGGAGAGAGTTAACTCAGAATGCGGAGAGTTCAGAGCGGGTCGCAGCGGGAATATTATTGAAACGAATGAGGGGATTGTGACGTCAGGCGGGGGAGAGGGCAAAGGCGGCTGAGGGTGCGGAGACACAGAATGCAATTGGGGAAGTCAATTGAGTGTGAGGCCTAACTGTTTACGGTTGCATCGAATTTTCTTGGGAATCCGCTGACTCGGGTTACTGACGCGGACGCCAATCAGACTTCATCACGCCGGAATTGAATTTTTGAAACGCAAAGGGAGATGTGCTTCTGACGGGAAACTGGCCGATCAAAGGCGCGGGGCTCAAATAAGGAGATTTTTTTGCGAAGGACGTACTTCCAAGAAAGACTGTTTATGTCTGTTTATGACTGTTTGTGGCCGTGAAGCTACTACTATTTAAAGTTTCAGCCAGGACAACAACCCAACCATGGATAAGGTTTGTGACAGAGAAAAGAAAAAACTCCTAAAATCCGTGATGTTGCTAAACTACCGTCAAAAACCCAAAAGCTTTGGAGCTGGAACCCCGTTGGGAATAATATTAACTTGCAAGTATTTGTAACGTATAGCAAGGTTATCATCCTCAGAGATGGAGACTGAATTCCTTCTGATAGTAAAGGATATGTAATATTAAGGTGAATTAAGAGCACTAAGCAACATTACTAAAATACGCTAAAATAAACTTATGCTATGATATAGCGCTTCTAACTATCCCATGTTTGGTGGAATAAATATCAAATAAGTGAATAAACTCTACGAGAATTTTGGACGGGATACTTTGACAAATTGTTGGATTGAATCAAGTAATCATATCGTTACGTAACCACCAATTAAAAGAAGTCTCTCGAAAGAATCTGATCCAACGCGCTATCTCCCCGCGTAGTCATCAAAGCAAAGCTAATATTACTTTTCCTTATAGGGATAAAAGGAGCAAACATACTTAATGTAAATTGCTCTTCGATTATAGGACTACTACACCCTGCCGACGGAAGTAGCGATAGAGGGAGTATCTGGGATGGGCGAACGATAGACTACGCTTCTGGCGAAGGGGTTGTGCCACCACATTAAAAGGGTTCTCGGTCGGGTCACCGGTTACGACGTCACGAGCAATTAGGGTCATCAGTCGCTTGTGCGGCACGGAGGAAAGGGTGTGTGAGAGGGGAAGAAGGGGAAAAAAGAACTAACGGGTGACGTCTTCGAGGGGTCAGAAGAAGAAGAAATGGTTTGACACTCAACCATATATAACCGAGTGGAAGGAGAGAGGAGTGGGCGACGGAATCTTTCCAGAACAAGGGTGAGATCTTTTTCCCCTTCCACTCTCTATCCATTCCGAGTTGATTGCGACGTACCAAAAGGTCTATGGATTGACCTCAGTCCATTTAGCGGTGGCCGCGGAGGCTTCGCCGGAGGGACCCATGTGGATGAGGGATGGTAATACTGCGGGGGGAGCAGATGTTTGTCAACTCTCCGCCGCCACGAGGATTTAAATCGCTGCAGTGAGTTGTGCGTCACTGCGTTCTGCTTCTGATGGAAGGGGAAAGCACGGTCGCCATTAGGAAGGGGGTCTTCCGACATGATATGTCTGCTTTTTTCTCCTTTGGAGGACGGTGGGTAAACGAGAGCTCAATACAAAGGGGTGAGAAAACGATGGACGGGTTACTTGTGGGACTCTTCTGCTGTTGCTTTATGTGATCCACTTAAATTTCTCGGCTGTTTCATTTGCGGAAAGTTACGGAGAGATTTGAAGTGAACTGCGCTGTTTTTTCGATGGATGTCGTGTTACGTAAAATATGGATTATGTTAACATGTAAGATCCACGTGAGAATGTCACCGCAGTTCCTTGAAAATCAAACATTAAATGAGTTACAACTGAGTTCAGCGTTAGAGAGCCAATCCTGAGTAGAGGATCGAACAGTAATTTATTTCGTTCAGGTTTTTCCTCCCTTTTTCCTCCGGTTTAACAAGGA